>VCRD01000111.1:460815-518447 GCA_006783055.1 Trinorchestia longiramus
TGACAGTGCAATTAAATAGATTTGACTTCACTTAAAATTCAGCTCTTCCGTTGAAAAATGTTGAATGATTGAGGAGTGAAGCTTATATCTGTGTAAATGTGTGAAAGTTCATGTATTTACAACTACATGTACTAGGACAAACACAGGTTCTTCCACATCTTCAATATATGCATGAGTGAAACTTCATTTGAAAACGTATATCTATTCAAGCTTCTTGAATATGTAACTTCAAATGTTTCATACTTCATTCCAATATTTATTTATTCTGTTTAATAGAGAAGCCTGTTGTTGGGTTGCTGAGCAACTTGTTGCCGCAGAAGCGTGGCGAACGCACAGTTTCAAACAACATTCACATTTAGCATCAATATTCCCAACCGTCGCACGTCTCCTCAAAGCAGGTGTGCTGAGGAAGATTGTCTTACGACATATCTTCGGAGCTTGTACTTCTCGGGGCTATTTGACATTCTTGCTTGCCTTGCAAAGGTATAAGATATTGTCTGTTTTCGACACCGTACATTGAAAACTATTCGTTTTTCTCTGGTATTTCTTACCACCTTCAGCATAAACCGTATTTTGGCATTCACAGATTTTAATTCCTTCGCATCTTTCTGTCTTATTGTCAATTGCAATGCCTTGTGCATAACCAGTGTTTGCTCTATGCTTTATTTTGCACAATGTTTATTGCGATGTTCGAACGCTTTTAAGTTTTTGAGTGGCGACGCGGTAGAACCCTGAGGGGTGTATTCTGATCTAGTCCCGTGTTACTCTTCGGTATAGAATATCTGTGTCTACATTTGATCAATTTAATAAGTGCATCAATCTTTCCATGTTCTGCGCATCATTTGCATCTCTAGATGTTCTTGCTCATGTATTTCATCTATGGATGTTCATGATCATGTTGTGCATCTTCTGATGTTCTGGTCATCCTTCAGATCGATTGATGTTTCACTCACATTTGGCATTTGCCAAGGCTCCTGGAATGATTGCCTAATTACTTGTATGATTCACTTACAGTTTCTGTCCAGTGAGGCGTTGTGCTTGTCGGGTTCACTTCAGCAGTAATGGTTGTCTGTTTCTCGAGATTAAGGTCTAAACCGAACAGTTTGTTTTAGTATTGAGGATCTGGATTATGATTCCAGTGCCTTAAGTGTACTTTAAGAGTTCAAATTTCTACTTTTTTTGGATTTTCTTTAAGTTGTTGTCACTTATGTCAATTGTCATCTTCCATTTTATCCTTTATTATGGCTTCTGACCTTTGCTTAAATTTAAAATAATTAAACAAATAATAAAAAGTAAAAAGAAATACCTTAAAGAGCTGAAGAAAGTGAGTTTAAAAATTTGATGAAATTCACTCAAAAAATGGTAAAAAAGGTGACGATTTTCGAGATGCATCGGCTCCGACTGGTGACGCTTTACAAGTTAAAACACTGATTTTATCTTTGGAGCTTGTTACGTAACACAAGTGGAATCATACGAACATGATTTTCACTTGATTTTTTTCATGTCTACTATTGTCTTCGGAAGATGTGAACTAATTTTTCACCATTTGGTCTATATGGTCACCATTTGTTTTTTGTTGGTTTACTAAAACACAAATAATCTTGATCTTCAGAATCACAACCTGATTTTAGGATCATGACTTTTTTCCGTGTTTATGACTTCATTTACAAGGTTACAACCCCATCATCTAGATCGCAAACTATTTTCCTCGATCGTAACCTGTTCCACATTTTTCTTCCCATACATTAGTTAACAAACCTACTACAGTTCAATTCATACAACTTAATCTGTTTGCAGACAACTGGTAACATCTTCAGCTTCTGCGAAGTGGGCCTGAAGATCTCTGGAACGTCCCCGGCTGTGGGAAGCGCGGTGCTGGAGTACGAGCAGCGATCTCTCACCGCCATCCAAGCTACCACCACCGCCGCTCACACCGTCCTCTTCCTTGGCACTGCCGATGGCTGGCTCATCAAGGTGAGTACAGATCTGATGTCTTCAATAAATTTATCTTCTATCGGTGCTTTGTATCTGCATAATGAATATTTGACTTCTGGTCCTGGAACGCTAGCGCTGCTTGCAGTTTTCTGCTCTTTTTCTTAGCACTGCTGGCACGTCAAGGTGAGTACAGATCATTCCTGTATGGGATACTTCTAAATTGTGATGGTCGAAGATTGTAAAAGCTGTCAGGAATTTGTGTTAGTATAAAAAATTTGTTTGGACTGCTATACAAATTTGCATTAAGATCCGTACCCTACAGTTTTTCATTTTTTACACATTTTCAACGGTTTTAACCCATGTCCGTATAGTTTTAGGTAAAATAATTGTTTATAAATGAGGCAACGTCTAGCGATCTGACCCGAAGTTGCTTCTTGGTCGCTTAGTGTAAAAGAAGTTAATGTATTATGCAAAGATGTCACCATCGTTGGCTATGTTAATGACTTGGTTGGCTTTTTCAACCTTGTATAATTGGCCTAGCTAAGGATACAACAGCAAGAAGCTTACGTAACGAGTATGGTGAACAGCGTCGAAGTATTTCTTTGAGTTTATATATTTTTTAGTTTATTTCTCAGTTGTAACTAGCTTACCTCTCAAATCCTTTGAAAAAATGTTTCTCTGTTCGTTCATTGGGAACGTGTATCGGTCACCAGAAATTGATGACTGGAGACCAAAGTCTTTTTCTTCAGTTTGAAGATGCTTTGAGGAGCGGAGCCTACGCCGAGTGTGGTGAGATTAGGTGATAGTCAAATATGAAAGAATTCTGCGATGAATGAATTAAGAGAATGAAAAATAATGCCATGTGGTGTTCCATTTCTATGTGAATGACGTCTTCGTTAAATGATATTGCAAATATGTCTTAACATAAGCAGATGCGTCTTGAATAATTAATTTTATCAATTGCACAGTTTTCTTCTGCGTGGGGATAGAGGATATTGCAAACAGCTTAGTTTTTAATTCCTTCCTCAACTCTTCTTTTTTTAATGCATGTGCTGCTCACAATTTTATTCTAACCCAACGTAACAAGTTTTCTGCTCAGACTTGTACGTTCAATCTCATTACTCGTGTTTGTTTTCACAGACCCGACGTTCTGTGAGGCTACCATGCACATGTCATAGGGACTTGGCGTCTTGTTCGAGTTCGTCTCTGTCGTGCAGCGTCCATATTTGTCAGTCGCCTGTCTAAGCTGTCCCGCATTTTTTTTTGTCCGTCGTAAAGTGTCATGTCTACGCTGTTTAGATTTGTACGGTCCGTGACCTGTCTTTAGCTATTGCTTGTGGCTCTATCACAAGACGCTGCTGTTGCAAGCCGTCTTATCGCCCTGAGCTTGTCGATATCCTTCCTCTGCTTGTTAGGGCTTGATCTCTCTTGGAAGAGCCATGTCTTCCTCGAACTGTCAGACTCTTTTCTCCCCTCAGGCATTCTCTGCTCGTCCACAGTTGCTCGTTCGGTCCCTCGCAAATTTATGGTCGCTTCAGCTCAGTTAGGTTCCAGATTATCTCCTTTTTAACTGTAACTAGCAATTGTTTATTTTGTTCCTTGGTCTTTTAGCCATGACTATCTCACGAACTGAGTTATAGCACCTGACTAGGATGGTAATGATTCATCTTTTTTTTCGTTTTCAAGTCCTAACCATTTTATAAGAAACTGATTAATTAAAAAAAAGTTTCATGTGGTTATACTTCAAGTTTCTTGGTGCTGCCAGCGTACATAGTTTGAAAATTACCGATGGAAACATTCCTTGTCAACCACTTTGTTGAGAAAGCGTGGTGTTGGCGGTGTGCCCACACGACAAGGTGTTACCAGCATGCATTGGTCTCTGGTTACGGGACGTGTCGCTTGTAAATCGTCACCCCCTGAATAACACAAAGTGTCCAGCAGTTTGTTTGGCTGGCACTCAAGCCTCGCTTCTACATGATCTTCGATTTGCTAGTCGCTGCTTTAATTGTGCTTCGGGCCCCACGCTAGTGGACATCGTTGCGGTTGTTTTATGGCAGCGGTGTTAAATAATTCAGCGTGGAGTTTTGCGTCTTTCCTACAGCACGAGTAGGAAAGTTTTATGTTATTGATTGATTTTTCGTGGTTGAGCTTAACTTTTAATTGATTTTTCGTGGCGCGCCTAAATCTTTGAATTTCTGTATGCCTACTCGATAAGATTTATGCAAGCGATTTTTTTCTTTGCGGTTATGTATGTGAATAGTGTTTTGTAGATGCTTATCGATTTCCTTTATGCTCAATCTATTTAGGATAATGCGTCTTTGTTTTCCACACCAACAATTCTATATAAATTTTATGATTGACTACTATAGATCTATGTTCTACATATTTCATTTTCTGATGTGGTTTTTATGCATGACTTTCATTTGGTTTCAAATTTCGCGGAAAAATTTGTAGATAATCTCTCCTCACGTCACCTACATGAGCTATGGCGCCAGTGTGCAGTGTTTATGATCAGTTAGGCGGCCAAGGATTTCGTAGGATGCATCCCAGTGCTGCCGGACGCGCTTTGCAGCTCCGCATCTGATCCGATTAGAAAGTTACAGTATTTGATTTGAGTTGTTTATTTGTTGAGCGTTGGATCAAGAGGGAACTGGCAGTTGAAAGCTACGAAAGCTTCAAGCCGCCTTTACTTGCTAAATGTCAATTTACTGGGCTCTGTCTCGTCTACTTTTGTTCAACTTCTGCATCGTTCCAGTTTTTTTTAATAATTATTGCGCGTGTATTCAATTCTGCGAGAGCATTTTCAGTCAAGACAAGGTCGCTTGTCGACGTCTCTGAATTTCAAAGTTTATTTTACACAATTACTGTCATGAATGTGATCCGGTATTTTTTTAGATTTAAGGAGCATTTATTTATTTTAATGAAATAATGTAAAATCTACACGGTTCTTATTTTAAAACGCATAAAGTTGTTTCTGTTCATTTGGAATTTTTGAGTCACTTGATTGTTTTTTGTTTTTCTAACGTTTAAAATTTCAAAATCTGCTTCTATTTTTTTCCGGATATTTTATAGCAAATAATCAATTCGCTGTCCGTGTTTTTAAGAAGAAACGTGCGATTAGAAACAAAGAAAACGGAATTTCTTATTTTAAAGTTCTTTACGCCTCCATTCCTACAATGGTTTTGATCACATCGTTTTAAACCTCGCTAACGAATGTGTATCTCGTTTTTTTTACATTTATTTCCACAGTGAGGTGGCTGCTATGAAAGAGTTTTATCTCTCGATGTTGTAGAACTGTATTCCTTCTGGTCGGTAACAGTTCATGCATAGAATTTTTGACGTTAGTCGGAAACAGTTGGTGCAGAGTAAAAAAATCTAAAAATGTAACTGTAGATTATACTTTCAAAGCTGTATATTGTACTTCAAATAAAGTACGAGAAATAACAGCAAAGAATTAATTTTCCGATCAGTTTCTGCATATTACGCCGCAATATTTTCCCGACTGTGCGCCAACTGTTTCCGACCAGAGGAAGTAATCTGTAAAGCCTGCTTCTATGCACCCAGAAGTTACATTCACAACTTGCTCCTTTGCTATCATTCCGCTGAACTCGTTCTTGGTCTGTGCCCGCATTTGCGGTCGTTGGATATTATGTTCAGGTTTTGCTCATTGACGCAGCGAGAATGTTTTAACCCTCTTTGAATGCCTTCTTTTTTGTCCCAAGTCCCAAACAGACGCTGAGCTGCACATGCCCTGCGCTTCACTGACTCTTCAAAGAGATTCAGGGTCACTCCTAAACAGATTTTAATCTCCTCTGGTGCATGTGAATGGACCACAAATAATAAGTTCATTCGAGTGACTCTCCGTGCCGGCATGGCGCTTCATTTCGCTTGATCGTCGGCAAGTGGATTATTTTCCTGGCTTGTCTCTCTTCTCTGTTGTGCTGTGAATTGAGTCTCTCTTTGATGATATCATAGAAGCGCTATACTCTGTGGGAATGCAAACGAATATCTAATAATTGTTGAATTTGTGAAATTAAATTTTATAATGTCAGTTGAATTATTTTCTCCAATGTTTTCTGTGATGATTTTGGCATGAACTCAGTGGTACTTATTAGGATATTTTTTTGTGTTCAAGAAAATTCCCCAATTTTGTCTTTGTCTGACCTTATCTGTGTGAGTCGAGCCTCGCTAACACAGTGTCTCTTAGAGCTTTGCGAGACCACCGTACCTTGTGCTCAACTCTGATGGAATGTTTTGTGTGTTTCTTTTTTCTTCGTCGGAGTCCCTTCTTAAGACGTTGGTGCTCTGGGCCGTAGTGTTTTCGAACGTTTTTTCTCGACGCTGTGTCCGGTGGCAATCCGATCAGAAGGCCATTCAGAGATTAGGACGGACGAGCTTCGGTTTACTTAGGCTGCAGAATTCCCGTGCTCCGCCAGGTCGTGTACCTCAGCGGAAGATTATCGACTTCAATTATTGGCATCATTTGAGCCTACGCTCGGAAGCTACTTGGGCGCGTCCTTTCCGGAAACAAAGATCTTTTTACCCGTGTTTCTAAGAGCAGTCTTTATCCGAAGTTTGTGCGTGGTATAGACTTGGGGTTTGATTTACTTGATAACCGTATTGACCGGGTGCGGTTTACGTTATACAAAGTCTTTATTTATTGTATTATTTATAATGTTATACACAACTATAAGTATATAATGTTAATTTTTCTGCGCAATGATAGCTGAAGAGACAAAACTTATTTGTGATGCATTTCATGTTCTAATGCTTTCATACTTATCGCTCAATCCACCGAGTATCGTTTCTACCTTTTTTAACTGTTTACTGACGGGAAACATTTTACTGCGTACTTTGTTTTTCTTGAATATACCATAATTGCTTCTTAACACAGAAGCTACTCTCATTTTTTCACTATGAAAGAACTTTGCTGTTTTTGCTGTCGCTGACTAGACCATTATTACTTGAGTGGGTCCAGGGAGCTGATCATTTCGCTTACCTGTCCGTGTGTCCATTGTGCGACTACATTTGCTTTGTGTGCCCCAGGTAAACCGGCGCACCTGGATTTACCTGTATTGTCCTGAGAACTCATTTCCTGCGCACCATCAGCTGAGCACAATCTCATGAGACTGACTGGGATTTCGTTCTTGTATTTCTTCATTTTTTTCATCATGGCCTTAATTTTTCACTGCTACCTCCTACCTTTTGTTATGCGCCTCCTGGGAGCATTCAGTCATCGTTGTGTTTGTTTTGCACTCTAGTGGACTGTCTCCCTCGCTCTGGGAAGTATAAGTTTTCTAAAGAAGTGCGTTGATCTTTTTCAATACAGCACGAAAATATTACGATTAAATTCTTATTTCTTATTGACTTTATTAATTATATATTCGTGATCATTTGTACTATATCAACTTTATTCTGTCGGTTTTCATGCAAGATCTGACTTCGCACATTCTTCTGAACTTTTCAGATTTTATGATCAACGGGATTATTTTCCTTCAGAATCCTTCTCTGTGGACGTTACGCAATTGATATGAGAGTTGAGCATAATTTACTAAGCTCGCTTCAAAATAGCTATCAATTCTTCAGTGGCACTTGCAATGCTCGGCTAGCCCAAAACTTTTCTTCACAAGTACGCGGCGAGTGTGAGCCTCGATGCCCTGGAAGTCGTTGCTGTGGGACCTCCTTGGCCGATTTATTACGGCAATCATGCGGTTCTTTCTGGTGTCGTCCTTCCCTTCATATGAAACTCTCCACGGGGACATGTCGACGGCTCGGCCGGTTCTTTTGTAGAGGGTTATTCAGTGGTGCTAATTTTTTACTGCTCTCTTTTATGCATAGGTTTACATTCATCACTAGGGTTGCTGCTAACTTTAAATGTGAGGTTTGATATTATATCTTTCACCATGAGATTTTTACGTTAATCTTAAAAAGAATTTTCCCTGCATTATCATATCGTAAGACCATACTATTTAATGTAAACTGCAGAGCATCCTCTTGAACTTGAATATTTGGAACAATATTAAGTAGTATTGTTCTAGAACATTACACTTTATTAGTGGGTTACATGTGCGTATCTGTCCAGTGGCATTTTTCTACCTACGTGGTCCCTCACCGTGCGCTCTCAGCTGCTTCGAATAGTTGGTGTTCTCGCAGCGCGTGAAGTTTTTACGTCGATTTAGAGCTCGCCATAAAAGACACTGAAATGGAGGAGCTTTTACCTAACATTAACGCATGTTTTTGTACTGGAAATTTTCTTGGATGGCGTACTTGTTTACGCTAAATATTTGGGCTTCACTATTGGAATGATGGAATTGTTCCTACTGTATGTAGCCATGCCAAGTGTGACTCTAATCTAATGAATATTTTAATACTATAAATCGCGAACCAACTCAACGAAAGCTTAATTCGATGTATGCTATTATCTTTGTTTAATAGAACAATCATTGTTTTCGATGTGTACGATACAATGTTAGTATCATCTTACTAACTTACCTGAATGTTGAGAAATGAATAGCTTCATTATAAAACATTGTTTCGTTGTCTAACTACTTATGTTGAAAGATGTCCGTGCGTTCAAACTTTGTTATGTTACTCATGAGGTTTTGGGTATATTATTTTAGGGACAATATGCTCATCGTCGAGTCTTCTCTCTGTTTTGCTCGCATAACAAATACCGCTCTCTGGTCGATTTAGTGCCAAGTTTTAAAAGCTCCCTTGCAAAGTTGGAAGATTTAAGATCACTGAGCGATCACCGTTCATATTTTTTAATGTATTTTTTCTCGTGGAGAAGGCTGTTAGAAGCATTAGGTTCCTGTGTCGATATGAATTTATGTGGCTCTAAAATTTAGTAGTGTCTATGTGTATGTGTAGTAATCATGTCAGCTTTCTTTAGCGGATTTCGACTCGGATATTTTGTCTTTCATGTTCACAAAACTCGCTAGTTTCAGCCATGTTCAGCCAAAACTCGCTAGTTTCAGCCATGGGAATTAATACTCGAATCTACTTACTTTTCAAATATTTTACTTCCTTCTATGGTGCTAGTAGGTTAGGTTTCTCACTGATTGCATTTGGATTGTAACGAGACAACCTGGTCTCATTTATAGAGCTCTTACAATTGCCCGCGAAAGCTTGATTAGAACCCGGATTATAAGGGAAATTTAGGGGCTAGTAACCTAATGATTGGACTCGCACGGCCAAATGAATGGCATTGTTTGGGATAGAATTATGGGACTGGGCGGAGGCTCTCTGAAAAATTTTAGGTTTCGATGAAGGTATGATACTTCCAAAGGGTGGGAAAAAATTGTGTACACTTCGGCCTGTGTATTGTGTTATAATTATTTTCTTGTGGAACAGATTCTTTTTTAATGCTATGTTAATAGTATTTTTAATTGCCTCTATTTTAGTTATCAATTATTGGTGGCTGACTCGAAGTTACCGGCGCCAGTTTATCTACAAATTATCATTTTATTACTGGTGGTTGTCGTTAATCCATTTTTGGGGATTTTTAGTTACGCTCATTTGCATTGCATCGATGCGTCTCTCAGATCAGAATGAGAGCTGCTCGGACCGTACCGATGTCTGTCCAACGTAAGTGGACACTACAATCAGACCTCTTATATAGCCCCCTTTATCTCGTCTTGCTTCAACACTTAAACTTGAAGGGGTTGCACTTCTGCGCCATGTATCACGGACCTGCTCGCGCTGGGATTTGTTAGCAAGTGTGCGATTAGGTGGCCGTCCCATTACACAGATTGCGACCTCTGACAAAAAACTCCCTGAGGTGTGCTTCCCTTGCCACTTCGGCTGCTTTGCTCTATTGTGAAGATAGCCCCGCTGCTTAGTGGCTTATACTTCGGTGGGTCGAAATCCCCTCTCCCTCTTTCCCCTCCTCAGCCTCGACCCTTCCAAAGCTCTTACTCGATTACTCAAACTGCCTTATAAGATGAATTCGTTTGCATAAATTTAACGTTCTTACGATAGCACAAAGAAGCTGCGATTCTCGTCGCGTAGCTTCGTGAGAGTAGCTTGTCGAAATATTTCACCTAACTCGCTCTCGGTATAAATCGAAACTTTTAAGTGATCAATTTCCTTCGTCTGTTTATTTTCTAATTGAAAATGCACTGAGAAATATGTGTAGACATTTTTTCCGTAACTTTTCGTCACATTTATAACGATTCTATGATTTCACGAGAGCTAAATGAAATTTTCTAATGAACTTGTCTAAAGTATCTAGGCGCATTTTAACGTTTTTTATGTGCCCATGTAAATAATTTTCATGAACATGAAGTTGACTTTAGAATGGGCTTCATTGTATCAGTGTGTAACTGCTGTTGCGCAACTGACTGACAGTGTGAGCCCATAATAATTCAAGTGTTCCTAACTGAACTCCGCCGTGATGTGAACAGAGGCAGCTCTATGCTGGGACGGCTTGTTGTTCGCAAATTGTTGCCAAATTGTCCACTTCCTTTATGGCTTTCTACTGGCTATACCCTTGGCTATTTTCTTAACTGCTCAATTAGTGCCTGATGCACGGGCTTCATTTAGGAAGTTGCAAAGCGAACTGTTGTTGCCTGCATTGCTTGACTTTAAGCCGTTATGCCCTAATGATGTACGGACGATCATCGCTCTTTTGAAGGAAGCCGTGCAACCCGCATCGCTCGGCCCTGGCTTGTTCATGGTTAATTAGGCCGTGTTGTTTCGGCGCTTTAGACCCGTTCAAACACTTCTCTTCATGGTGCTTCCTACTTGTGCCTTTAATGTGCTTGTTGATTTCCATGGCTTAACTTTGATCAATCAAATCTGTATCGCACAGATCTCGTGTTTCATGTTGGTGGTTGTTTAACTTTATTATTTCATTATTCGTTTGAAATAAACGATTTCACAGTTTAGCAAGGGCTCATGATAAATTACAAAGTTCGGTCGTTCTTGAAAAATTGATGAAGAAATACATATGAAACTTTTGGGTGTCCTGTGTATACAGCAAAGATTCTAGTTAATTGATGTGATCGCTTAATGACTTTGATTCTTATGTGGCAATTTTCCAGTAATTAGTTTTAGATCAAAGCTATTTGGAAGATGCGAATTCATTCGTACTTTTCCTGGGGTAACCTACATAGGTCTTAGCTAACGCATCTCTTATTCTGAAACACTTTCATGGAAATAATGGATGCGTAGCGTGCATCAGTGGCACAAACATGTAGAATTGTAGCTCTCGTCTGGACTCTAACGTAGTGCGTTGTGCGTCGAGCGTTATTGTGGTAACGCAGCTCTCGGCTATTGCAAGTGTATGCATAGAAGAAATTGGACGGGCCTTCCTGCATAGAAACTCCCTCGATTGTTCCCTTGCGTGAATGCATCGGAAGAATTTGCTGTGCTCTTGCCGTGGTAGTTTGCTTTCGTGCCTCGATGCGACCACGCCTAAGAACGATCGAACCCAACTTCCTCGTAGTTTACTTGTCAAATCGCAATTACATTGCAAAGGGTCTTTTGTATGCTTCAATTTGATTCAAGAGCTTCTGAGTTTCCGAATAACAGAACGATATTCGCTCGTAACATCTCTACTCTTGAATTTTACTGTGATTTTACCATTGAAGCGTAATGTTATATCACGCGTCATCTTCACGTACACAATTCAATTGTCACTAAGCTGCTGCAGTTTTTGTGTTGTTGTGGGACACAATTCTGCATTTCTTTGCGTGCTGTTCGTGATTAGAGACCATTAAACTCGTTATGAAGGCAAGCTGGCACTTTAATTTGAGCAACAAATCTAGCGACCATCAGCGTACCTTTGTGTGTGATTGCGTTAGTTTACTGGGATGGTTGTATCTCAGGATTTGCTCGCTCGGTTCCTCAGCATTCTTGTCGTGTACGTGCGCCTTAAAATACCTCTGATGAAAAGCAACTGCGCTATTTCTTGTTGCCTGCTTATTTGCTTCACGGTTACTATGCTGGCACTCCGCGAAATAACCTCCCAGCGCAATGAGCCTCCGTATTGCCCGCTGTGCCCTAACTCAACCAGATCCTGGAAATTCCTTCATATCGCTCGACAAGAAAAAGCGGATGCATATCCTGAAAAAATTTTCCTTGTACTAAAGACTTTGAATAGCATCTGGTTCTGCCTACTGATAATAAATGGCTGAGGATAGATTGTGCACGCGCACGCATTGTTGCGGGAGTTTTTCAATTTCATCTGGAGCGACACAATGTCTCTAAATATACTAAATGGTTTATTGTTCTTGCATTCACCTGGGCTTCCGGTAATCGTAATGGTACTGAATTATATGTCGCATATAATTACATATTCATGTTAAAATTTTTGTATTATCGAGGAGAACTCCCCTGTCCGTGGGGGAGAAGCTGAAGGGATTGTGTTGCAACGCACCGTGAAAACTCAGCACTCCGTTCAGCTTGCAGGATGCTTCAGCTGTATGCCACCTGGGTATGCTGGTGGTGTCTGTCTTCGTCAGTTGGTATAGTGCTCCTCAGGGCGTCCTTGGCTCCTCGCTGTATCAATCAAGCCTGTTGTAGCATAAATCTGTTGTGGGTTTGCTTATTTTGCATCATTTTGGCTGTGTCGCTTAGGTGGAGAAGATATACCGTGTAAAAAACGTTGTTGAAATGTTGTCGTTCTTGTTTGTTTCTTCTCCATTTTGTTTCGCTGAGACGCGTCCGTTGTCTCCTTTTGCCTGCTGCAGTAGGCTGGACTAATAGACACGCATAAACTTCGTGCCCATTTGGTACAACTTGAAGTAAGTGTGCACAAAAATTCATTGTGCCCATTGCTCTACTTGACTGACTCACTTACCTTTCATCACTTTAATCAATGGTGAAATAATATAGTGAATATGATAGTTCAAGTCTGAATTTTACTTGATCGTTCTGAATTTACCTGCTGTTTGTTGAGTGATTTGTGCACCGACTCTGCTCATGTTTGCATGTCCATTAGTTATTGCTCGTCCACTGGGAAGTGGGCGCCTAGATTTTTACGGGATTTCTCTCATCGGGCTGCTGCCTGGGGATTGAATCTCATCAGATATCTAAACTGGATTTGGTATCTTAATCGGCGTGGTTGGTTTCCTCTCTCTCTCTGGCTAATTGCATTTGGTAGTGGAGGCGCTTGTTGGCTCTCGGCTGCCGATAAGACAGTCTCGTTCTCTGACTTCATTGTCTAGAGCAATACCAGAAAATATCTCTATACTTCCAGAAAATCTCGTCTCAACTCTGCTGAATAGTGTTTATCTATGTGTAATATGTTAATTTTATTTACTTTAGTGTGTGTTTTTACTTAAAAGATGTATTAATAAGAAAGATAATCGATCAGATCACGACGTTCGCTGCTATTTGCGCGCCAGCCACCGTCTCATGTTTTGCGCGTTAGTTCACCGCTTTTTATTGTACTTGGAAATCCTTCCCATTCTTTGACGCCAGTTCCCGAGTTTTGGCTCCAACTTTCGCGCTTTATCTGCACTTCTAAGAATAAATAAATTGGGTTTCGTTGAATTTTTATGTACATAGTACCATGAATAGATTTCGTAATTTTTTACCGACGTACTCTCGCGTGTGAGGCGCATTGATATAACACTGAGCTCTTTGTATTTTAGAGAGCAACTTCAAATGTGACAATGAATTTGGGTTCGACCGTTCTTAATGAAAGTCTCTTAAAATTGTCTGGATATTTATTTGGAGAATGTGGGGGCTTAAATTTGTCAATTTTTTATTTTACGTATTCAAATTCATAAATCTCTTCGGTTACTAAATACTGATTATTTTCCAGCACTAAAATGTTTAGAACTATCATGTTTATTCATGAAACTTCTGTGAACGGTTCCGCGCAAAAATATCCTACTTTTATTTTACACATCTTCAAAGCATCACACAGCTCATTAGAAACAGCTTTTAGAACCAAATGAATCGTTATAATTTTCTCTGTTCTAAGAATCTGTCTTGTAAGCATCAATGTTTCAGATAAAATATGACCGGCAGGAAAACATTATTTCGTATGTATTTCGTCTAGAAAAAAATGACCCTGCTCTTCGTTTGAAGAAATGCGTTGGAGAAAGCGCATCCGTTTTTCAAGCTCTGGATCTTGGAACATTTGTCGGAAGAAGGAACTCGTTCGATGAGGCTGCTATGGTTGGAGGCCAGTGGCTCACCAGACAGGGCTCTCTGTAAGGTTGAAATCAGAATATTTTGAAATCGTGCGGGGTTGATGGCACTGCGTAATGTAATGCTGCATCGTGTACTGCTGTCAGATCTACATACGGGATTGTCGGGATGTGCTGCTTTAAGATGTGCATGCGGGGTTGTCGGGATGTGCCTGCGGACTCGTGCACCTTTGCGGATTGTTCATTCAGATAAACTTAACGAGCTGACGTCAATGAACGTCATTCTTTGATAAACAAGATTCCTAAACTCCTTGAGGATTGCACTTGGTTTGAATTATCTCTGCTTATCATTGTACTAGTACTTTGTTGAATGAGCGTTTTTCGTTACCTTACTGTTTTCTGTATAATAATAATTACTTGTTGTTGGGTTCTATTGTGGGAGTGGTCAAGGAAGGAAGGGCTTATTTACTCCTGTCTCGTGAGTGACTGGTTCCTGTTTATCAAGTATCTTCTACATTTAAACAAGGTACGCTTTCTTTTTATAATCTTCTGTGTCTAGGACACTTACAAAAACCGTTCACATTAAGATCTTGGAATGTGCGACTACTTTCTCATTCCTTATGAATGAAACTCCGCCTCCAGAGGCCATATATCGGGCTCCTGACGCTCTTCATCTGGTGTCGGCCAGACGCGTGTTTGGATAAGCATTAATCCTCACACTTAAACATTGCATAAGCTTCGTAATCTGTGCTTAATCGTGGCCGTAATCGTGGTGAGAGCTGCTCGGCTGTTTCTTGAGCTCTATTAATGAACGCAGCTTTTGTGCTAGTCCGAAAGTTTTTAGGGTAGCTAGGATTCTTTAAAAACTCCTTGTTGATTTGCAAAAGAACAATATTTGCTTGCATTTCCTATGGGTTTTCAGTAGATGTGGAGTAAAAAATTATTAATGACAATGGACTTCACAGTAGTTTTGTTTACTTATTTCGAATATGCGTTGGAGCTCCATTTCGACACTCGGGACAATTTTGAACTCAGAACAGTGTAAACTAAAGTCCAGTTAATTTATATTTTATGAGCTATTGATTTATCATTCTAACCGAACATGCTCTCACATTCCCTGAGATTATTATTCCTTTTTAATAAATTTTAGTTTATCATTTTATGGTTCAAAAAGTAACAAAATGAAGAAATTAATGCATTGCTCAGGTGATTGTTCCGACATTTTAGGTATTCCTGGCAGTTTTTGTCACTCGTATTTCCCACGCAAAGTACTTTCGGGATTAAAAAATACGCATTCCGTTGCATTTTTGTCATGTTACGAGTTCGTACTCTTGCTTTCCTGGGAAATTTTTGTACCCTCTTTCGCAAGCACCGCTTTTAGTGCGATTAAAGTTGTGGAGTGCGTAAGATTTGAAGCTGTATAATAAGTCGTCTTGTGCTGAGCCGGTAGGGGTCAGCTGAATCAATAGAGCATGGCATCTTCTCATCATTTTACGGCATTGTCCGTCTCCAGAGGCTCTCCCTACTATTGTTCCCATATCGATTCTGGGTCCTCGCTCGTCCGCTCCTCCACAGATCTGCCGTGTTCCTCCAGCAGTGTACTCTCAAAAAAGGATACCGGATCATCTTATTGTACATGCCTTATCCCGATAGACGTGCAGGATCCTGCGGCTTGTATTTTATGACTGGCTTTGCACTTGATATTTATACTGTAGCTCTCTCGTAGTGGTGCAGAAGCTTTCTCACAGCTGCGGCGCGAGCTTTTTCTGAGCCCAAACTCAATGCTCCTTTCTTTTTGCATGACTTTGTCAGGAAAACTCAAAGTGATTGTGAGCTCAACGGCTACACGGGTGCAGTTCTCTATTTTTGCTGCTGCTATTGATGCTGACTCGTGCACCTTTGCGAAGAAATGTAAATTAAAATGATTATAAACTATAATTTTGCTTATCAAAGTTACTCAGCTGTCCTCCAAGTAATTCAAGAATAAAATGGTTATATTCTCTAGTTTTTTTAGGTAAAATAGTATCGCATTCCATTCTTGTCGATTTTTTTCCAATAATGAGTTATTTAGGCCTAGCAAACTCATTGTTAAGCTCGACTCCATTTAATCAATCGTTCCTTTTCCCATGGCCCTTCAGTGTGCATATGCTGGAAAATCCTTTAGAGTCTCTCCCTTGCTCAACATGTATTGGGATCTGCATTTTTTACTGCCTTCCTGTAGGCCACAAACGTTAATTTCTCGTAAGTAAACCTAGCACAAGCTAATGTTTGATTATGTTAAAATTACTGGTTTTATTGTGATCAGTAGTAATTAAATAAATAAATCATGGAAATCTCCTAGACAAGCTTGAGCGATAGCTATAAGTTTCTGGAGTTTCTTTTCATCTGTTTCCATTCTGATTTACAATCGCTTCTTTTTCTAATGTTCAGTTTTCAAGTCTTGTGTGGATGAAAAAGAACTGTGGGATTTACTTAAAAAAGATTTTTTTTGCGTTTACAACCTGATCCTTCAAATCGAATTATGTACTCGCACTGTAGCTCACATTCTTGTTGGTGTTACTTTACTTAATTTTTGTAGACTTTTTTGTTTCTCCAACTTTATTCGAGTTCTGTGTTGATTTTGTGAGCCCAAATTATTTGATTGCTCAAGTTCAGGGTTTTAAAAGATTCGGGTGGCCTTTCAAATGTTATGAATCTTCTCGAACTTAGAGCATCTCTCAGAAATGTAAGAATATAAAAGTACTTCAAAGTCAGTAATTACATTCGTGAGAGGTGTAGTTGGTAATGGCTTAGCTTCGTTGACTTGTGGATCATATTTAAGTGCGTAGGGGCTTTTAATATATTTTGTAGAACATAATGCTGAACTATATTGCCCGTGAAGTCGAATGTGAGAAATGTAGAAAATTTCAGTTAATACAAGGCGTATGTCATCTGTTAAGGGTGGGAACATAAATATGATACCTCTTAAGGGAGCTATGTTTATGATGTCCATCCCCACTTGCCTCTCCAATTGCGTACTTGCAGAGATACGGTAAGCAAGCTACTGAAGTGTTAGCAGCATTTTTGTGATAATCTGGTGAGTTTCTGCACAAGTTACGCATTGAATATTTTTACCTGTCTTATCATATTCCATAGAATGGTTTAGGTGAACTTTCATCGTAAGCAAGAGATTTTTCTATCATTTGGCATTTTTTCAATGCGAGAGATCATTCTGGACTTTGTCCGATTAGACCGGATGCATCTTGGTCCCTCATAATAGTAATTGCTGTCTTGTGGCGTAGTGAGTGTTGATTGAAACACGGCTATTATATCTTAGGTCTAATATTTGCGTTAATTTTTCATTGATTGAACTGAACCTTAAATGAACAGATTATATTTCAGAATCATAGTGATAATTGAATGCGAATCGTGATATTTTCTGTAACGGTTGAAAAAAAGTGCAACGATTCTGCAAACCACGATGTGAATAAGGCTTACATTGCACTACAGACTTAGCCTTTTACAAACATCCAGATATTCGGGTGCATGATAAAGCTCATTTAACTTCAGAATATTACAATGAAGTTTAAAACATACGAATGGGTCGGGAATTTTTGGGTGATGTTAGACCTATATATAAAACCATATTGTAGAGTCGTAGGAAGGTTTGAAAGCAGCTGCAGACGGTATGTGTCTCCCTAGATTTCTGCTGTGCCTTCAAGAGGCCAGTTATACAGCCCTGCACTTCACTCTCAATAAGGGCATCTGCTCAAACCGGTCGCACAGTGGTTCTGGCTCCTAGTGAGCAGTTCAGCCCGTGTATAGTCCCTGTTCAATGGCGTGTTGTTAAAATGCCACCACCCTCTAATGATTTTAATAAATGACATTCCTGGTGTACAAATAATTGAACACAACTTAAGATATGGGACTGCCAATGCACTAGACTCTGTCTATTCGTCTCACAATGAACATGCAGTGCTTCAATGAACATTCAGTGCTTCAATGAACATGCAGTGCTTTTTCGTCTTTCTCCAACAGTTGGTAAAGCCCTGTTAGCAATACCATTGTACATATACTGTAGTTAATGAATAGACTGTTTTAGATGACTATGTATGAACAAATAAGACACTAAAAAAGGATTCGACTCCTTAGACATAGTCGAACGTTAGTGTAAGGTTGTGACAAACTTTTGTATATTTTTATTTTTTGTATTTTGCTGGATTCTTCTCTTCTTTGCATGTTGAGTAATCACACTTGTTCACGCTGACCGTTATTTGGCTGTTCGGATATTATGTTGAATTTTGATAAACGAAATTTGGTTTACAGAATTTTGATCACTGTACCTACATGATTCCGATTTACGTTTAATTCTTAGGATGATGCCGTTTTCTAAAAAAAATTCCTGCGCCTCAAATTCGAATCTTCTTTTTCCAGACTCCAAGTTTTCAATTCTTCTCTAGTTATAGTCTCTCACCCAAACCCCACAAGGTGGTCATGGACCCTTCGTACTATACAAGATTTTTTCTGTTCGATCGCAGCATAAATTTCGAAAGCTCAAGAGTACGATCAGTGCCGTAGGGGTCTGTCTCCGGCCACTTGTCCGTCTGTCCCTTGGGGTTCATCTATCGCCGTAAGCTTCGTGTTATCGAACTGCTGGGCGTTGCTGTGCTCTGCTGAATTTTGTTAGTAGCTAGTCAAGGGATAGAGTGAAATTTTCTTACTCCTTTTTTTTTGGTTACAACTTTGTTGTAGCTCCTTGTGCGCACAATTCCAGCGAATCGACAGTTTTCAGTTGAAAGTAGTATTTGTACTCGACAAGATTGAGGGTAGTGATTGCAATTTTTTTGTGAAATCTACGTGAAGAAATTACTGAAAAATAACACATATTTTAAAAGTGCAATATTTTCTTCATGTTCTACTCATTCCTCTATCACATTTAATCAATGCTGATATGATCCGCAACCTAATCCATCTTTTAAGTAGGAAATCTGACATGGTGGCCTCGTATATCCTTCTCTATAGACGGAGTGCGTCCGGCGTCGATCATGCACCATGTCGCCCTGCTGGTTAGATTTAGCGATGAATGGTGAGGGCTTGCCTAGTTGTATGTATATTCGTGCAGTGGCCCACCTCTGCCGGCCCTAACGGCCGTTGGATGCACGCTGATGCATTACTGATTATGGTTTCATAAGATCCCACCCCGACAGCTGCTTTTTAAATCCATCTACAAACTCTGCGCGCGCTACTGTTATTGATTTGAGTTATTTACGTTTTGCGCGTCCGTAAAAAATTGACTCCTTCATCGTACTGCACGCTCTGTGTCGTGGTTATATAGCATGCCAGATTGAACTTCACGGTGCCTGACATGGCTTTTGGGATCATCGTGGGCTTATTTCCGATGAACTTGACATTAAACAATCTGCTATTAAAAAGTAGCTACATCTCTGATCTGGTATTCTTTACTGAAGCGATGATTGAGAACGTTGTGAATTTTATGGAATACTTATTGCATCGAGTTCATTTCTATAATGAGTGCATAAATTATTATAGTAAGTGTGAAGTATTTGACGTCAGCTAGTGCTTTCTAATTTTTCCCACTTCATGTTTCTCAAACATTCAAGGTTTAACTCCTTTATTTTTTCTTATATGTGTACCCAATGCCTTATTTTGAGCTAAACTGTAATTACGATCTGTGTTATTTTGATGAATGTTAAATCCGACAGTAATTGCAGAGTACAAAAAAGTAGACACATGAGATTTTATTCATTTCATGAAATACCATTCTCTTCAATCTATCGTCAGTTGTTTGCACATACTGTGATCTATTCTCATTGGTGTTGGGAAATGTAACTTGGCACGAAAACATGGTGAATTGTTAAGTTATTCGATAGTGTGTACTTGTAAGACCTCAGATTCTGTAAATTATTTTTTCTTCAACCTATGTAAAAGATTTTATGTTCCTGGAGGCTCTTCTTCGATTTGTATTAAAACGTTGGGACACTGGAGTTAAAAATCTGTGCTCAGTTTTATTCTTTCATGCTTATTATTTCCTATTGTTTAGTGGACAGGAATTTTATACCAGGTACTTGATAAGTTACGCAGTACTGCCTTGCTTGACCAAATTCTTCTATTGAGGTTTTCCTGTCCTGAAAAGACCTTTACATCTAGAATGTTATAATAATTTTATTAACTTCTCAGTACTTTGTGTCCTATACCAACTGTACAATTTATTACGCCTATAGAATGTGAGCATGCAGGGGAGTTGCGCAGTCAGCTGCTATCCGTCTCTTTACTCATTTCCTGGGAGTTTGCACCGAGATTTATGCCTTGACTTCCTCCTCCATAACTGCCACTGCTCGTCAAACTCGCGTCTTATTCTCTTGCATTCCTTCACGCCTGACTTAGGATTAATATTTTGAATTTTTCCTTCGTGCTTATTATTACGTCGTCCTTCATCAGGATTTTATCCCTGTTCGCATATTACTGGGCATATCGCTGCATTCTACCCATGTTATTCACGTTGTGCCAGCTTCCATATTTATAATTGAGTTGCAGTTGCACTCACATGATGTTTTCGCGCATGCAGGTGTCATTTTTTTGTGAGAGCGAGTTAGTCTTCAATTCTCTAATGTTGTTCATGTTCAAAACAGAAATTACTTTTAGTTGTATCTCAACGTTAGTACAGCTCATGTTCTAGTCAAGTCGTTATCTCTCTCCGATTTAAGATGCTGATTTTTTCTAAGCAGGTGTTCATGCTTTATTTTTTCCTCAATTCACTAAGCATTTTGTTTCAGGTTTTCTTCCAAGTCACCAAAATTCACATCCTGTGAGGGTGTAAAGCGTTCATGCGTTATTTCCGGCGAATTGAACGACTACGTCATGCGCACCTTACTCATTTATTTATCGGTGGCTGAGATGTTAGGTTATTTCTATTTAATGCAGTCTCAAACCTTCCTTTACTTCTTCAGTAGACCTGAGGTGCGCTTTCTGTATCTAAGTTCTGGACTTTCTCATCATTCTTTTGCATAGATTTTCAAGCATAATGCCTTATTATTGTCAATTCGTTTGATTATATCGATTGAGCTTAGGTGCTATATTGCCATAGTTATGGTTCACTAATTAATTGGAGCATCTGAGAACAAATTGATGCTGCAAAAGTTCTGTTTAAACATTTCGGTGTACGACTTGCAGTATAGCAATTTTTATTTTAGCATCTCAATCTGGCAGTTACTGCTTAGGATTAGATATTTTGTGATCATTTGTGAATAGATGGTCTTAAATAGAAGTGTGTTGTCACTGTTCCAAATTCTGTCCGGTTACCCCTAAAAACTCGGGCGATTTACATGAGCTACAGCTGCCAGCCTGCCCTCAGGGTTGCCTTGTTTATACAGGGCTTGGCTCTCCTCAGATCAGCTGGGTTATTAGTTTGCCTTCAAAATTTTATGCCATAGTCTGCTGAGTTTGCTACGGTGCCCGATCTTTTTTTAGCGTGCTCGAGATCTTCTCATGACCCAACTTTTGCGTTCGCGAGACCCTTTCAAATGAACGCGTTCTCCCAAGATATTCAATTAGACGCATTCTTTGCTACGCTCTACCATTTTTGGTTCTGTGTACGTGGGCACCCTCTGAATATTAGTGGAAAGCCTTTAATTTCACCGAAACGCGTGTTTTTTGTACCTTGAAATGCATCAGGAAGCCTGATGTTACGACACGATCAAAGGGCTTTATTTCTCTTGATTCTTATCATTTTGAATTTCATGACACCTGCCTTTCTATTAATTTCTGCTGAGGTTTGTCAGAACAGAGATATTCAGCATGTTTTTCTAAATGCAAAGTAATCAATATTTTAGACTTCTGCGGAACCTGGCATCGCGATGAACAAAGTTCAGCATTTTGTTCAGTAATTTAGCTGATGATGCTAGCTGTTGACTGCAGACGAAGCCGGGTGTTGACTCTTCGTCATCACACGGTCCATTTGCGTGCTCATGTTGATCCGGTTAAACAAGTGCTCTGGCTGCTCACTATGTATGTAGTGGAACATCAGTCGTGGGTTCACTGTGTTTCTTTTGTTGTCACAGAACTTTTCTGAGCGTTTTTGGAAATGGTTTGTGGCTGTTTTGCTGCTGTTTGCTCCCACACTTTGTGGTCCATGTAGCATTTTGGGTGCGTGTCACGAGTGAACGAAGGACTTTTTTTGATTTCATTTTTCAGGAGAGCCGAGGGTTGGTTCAGTTCGCTTCTGTAAGATAGCTAAGTGCTTCAGTATTTGAGTAGCATTCTGTCCAATTGCTTAAGAGTTCACGCTGTAGTAATCAGGCCTCAACTAACTATGGATTTTCCATAAGAACTTACTGATAGTGGTTAACAAATACGAGACATGTTACGATGTCCATGTCACCCAAGGTTAAAGATATTTAGCATACTTTGTTATGGTTTATTATTTACCAGCTTTTGATGTTCAATTACCGTATCCCAACAAAAAAATCTATATTATTTTATATCCTTAAGCCACATTGCTATTAGTAAATGAAGACTCGATAATGAGCTAACGCTGGTGTATTATTCCTGCACTGAAATGAGCAATCTATTTTCCATGTTGGAACTATTTTTTTCGGCTCATCATTCGTGCTTGTTAAACTTTTTCTGTGCCTAATTTTGTCGCAAATCTTCTGGTCCATGAATTCTATCCTCCCATTAATCTTTTTGTACTTAAATTCCCATCGTTTTGTTCCCTTTGGAGCTGGGCCTTGTTTGCCTTCTTTTTCCCCCCTTTCTGTGAACCCTCGAGGCTGCTAGCGAGTGTGTGGTCTGCCACTTCCCTACATTAAGACAACTAGAAACGAATCATATGGCAGGCCACACAAAAACAGTTCGCCTCCTCCCTCGTGATGCCAAAAAAAGTTGAGGCGGCAATGTGGTTGATGTTTTCTCGTGAGTCTCGAGAGAGGGTGACGGGAAATGACTTGGTTAATGCTGAGGGCTCTCGATATTGGAATGAGAGGCGACGCAGAACGTTGCTTGCTTGTGTTCTAGGTGGGTGATCCGTGGTGTGTGCATTCAATTGTTAGGGCTACATACTGTAGCCATGTTTCAAAGTTAGAAACGATTGCCATTGCAGACTTGGAGGTGCACTTGAATATAGAACAGAATAGAATAGAATGAGGCTATAGGAACGAACCTTCTGGCCCATTCTTGGGTCGGATAATTACTTCGATAATTATTCGGTTGTTTTACCCAAGTCCCATGCCGTATTTCTAGCCCCGTCAACCATGTCGACAGCGGGATTCGAACCCGGGTCTTCCCGCTCGCAAGCAGATTCGCTCACCAGTCGACCAAGCTGGTGATTATATATGTTCTCTTTCTTAATGTTTATTTTATCGTTTTATTAGATTACTAGATAGTTCCCGTGGAAATTCCACGATTTAGATTCGGCCAATTTGAAATTATGAAGATAAATGTTTTAAATATTTACGACGAATTTGTTGGGTTTTAAATGAATACTTTTCATTAATATGTACAGAACTTCCATTCTGTCTTATCTACCGATAACATGGCCGTGTAAGAGAAGATAATTAATAACAGAAAAAATTCGAGTTTTTTATAATGATCGGGTGCCTTTGGTATCCGCAATACAATGCTGATACTATATGCATACCCGTTCTGATTTGAGTTCAATAATTTTTCTTCAGTAATAGATTTGAAGTAATGGGACGGACACACACAGATACAGAGAGATGGAGATACATTGTCGATTATATGTGTAGATAAGGAACGCATTTAAAGGCCTCTTTGTACGATTTTAACGGTGCATGAATCAATTATTATCATTGATGTCCGCTGTAAGTGACACTCAATTTTTCCGTTCTATAAAAAGATCTACTGTTATTTAGCGCTTGTAATATGTCGTCGGTGTGCCTCATATACTTTGATAGAGCAACACGCAACTTAATTTTCATTTATTAAAATAAAGTATGCAAATATTTACAGGTCGACTCTGATCTATAATTATAGAAAATCAATTTAAGTATACACTTGCATCGTTTGCTGGTTGCTATTTAATATCAAAGGTATGCAGTTGATGGGCTTTTGTTGTTGCACATAAAATAACGAACGGAGAACAAATTGGATTACTCTCCTCTCAGATCACAGTCCTCGAGTCAAAACTTTAACTAGCGCTCTGTTATTTCCATTACGCGTGCAACTCGGACATATTCTTACTTTTTTATTTAACGTTATATCTTGTTCTCATGCTAGATGTAATGTGAAATATAACTAACCATAGAATACGAAGCTTAATTTTCATATGTTTTTGTTTAAAATATTTAGAATTGCCTTCAAACATCGTGTTAGAATTGCCCAATTGATCGTGTTTAATTGATTAATTTCTGATTCACTAGAATATGTGCAGCTGTAAAAATTATTAATTTCTAGATTTTTCCACTTAGATATTTTGAGTGCGCATTCTAACTCTTCCGAGTCTTGAATACGTTTTCGTCTGAATATTTTGTTCTTGGACACTGAAGGTTTGATTAGACATTGGTGTGACTTTACTGGTAAACATGGGGCACAGTTTAATAGGTTTGTTGTTACGAGGAGGCTAGGGTATCTCTGTTACCGTACTATTGTTTACCATAAAACTTGTGATAAAATTAGGCTATTTATTAGGTAAATTGACCTTGTTCATAATAATACTAGACAGCTCCCGTGGAAATTTCCCAATTTAGATTTGACTAATTTGAAATTATTATAAAGATGAATATATTAAGGATTTACGATGAATTATTGTTTTAAATCAATATTTTTCATGGTAAATACATACAGAACTTCTTCTGTATCTTATCTACTGATAACATGGCATAGAATCAGGGGTGGGCAAACTTTTACAAAGCGAAAATGAAAAATGTGAAACGTGAAAAGGCCTCACATTTTAGCCTGGGTACTGCTCTTGAAGATAGTACAAAATTCACATAGAATCACTATCATAATAAGAGCCCCGTCCGTCCGTGTGACCCCTTCTCGAGTCTGTATCGTGGATACAGAGTTCGGCGGTATATTGCGGCTCAAAAATACTGAATTCTAAGTGTTTATTACTGTCACAAGAAAAATAAGTTATCTTTGAAATAAGCTTAAGCATGGAAATTCCACTGGAACGAAAAAAAGACTGAATCGAGAGCGAAAAAGAAGAGCGAGAGAAAGATTATCCCAAGAAAGATTTATAAATATTTTTTGCCATCATTTTTGTTGGCACGGGTACACTGCTGCGAAAAATTGAGACACACCGAAATGCATGCTAGGATAATAACCGTGAGTGGACGCTCTCTCTTAATTGATAATGCGAAAAGAAATGTTTTAAATTAGTTTGAGCAGTAACCTGTCTACGACTTAATATAAGGCCAAAGATTTTGGAAATTGAGTTTGTGTTTTCGGAATTGTGATTTTCTTGAAAAGCTTCAAAGAGATAATACAGGATATTTTAGAATAAAATTCCGGCAAAAGAGGCCAACATGGATAGAAACGTGTTCAACCGTAAGAGAGAAGCAGCAAGACTTCGACAGCAAGAAAGACGTTGTTCGTCCGATAGAAAACTGGTTCTCTTCCCAAGCCCAAAACTGATTCGTTTGGGAAAAAATTATTAACGGGCATTGCACTAGTGATTAATAAAAATAAACAAATACAAATTCGAAAACAAGGTAGTTAATTCTGGTAGTAAAAAATGGCCTAGATATTACCCTTTGAAATTCCACGGTTTAAAAGTGATAAAATTGAAAACCAAGGACTAGTATAAACGTTTATAGTAGTTCTTGTTGAAAACCTATGATATAAAATACATTCTTCAGTTTTACCTGTGGTACTATCAAAACATGGATATTTTTCATGAATGTAGACAGAACTTCTATTCTGTATCTTATCCACCGATAACATGGCCGTGTAAGAGAAGAGCTAATAACGGAAAAAATGGCGTATTTTATAGTGACCCAGCGCCTTTGGTATCCACAATACAATGCTTGTAATATAGGTGTACCTTTTCTGATTTCCGTTCAATAAGTTGTCTTCAGTAATAGATAAGAAGTAATACGACGGATAGACACAGGGATGGAGATACTTTAATACATATATTGATTAGCGCATATTTTTCCTTCTGCAACAGAGGTTGATATTCACATTCATGGTGTTTTTAACGCGAATGTCTTTCTTTAATTTCCGCTGGTCGTTGGTTTTTAATTTCGGGGATAAATTACTCTAACATTACTGGAAAACGCGTCCAGCGTCGTAATCCACTTATCAAACCTACTGTATATTTTCTTACATATATGCTATTAACTGTTGAACGTGTGCAAATAGATATAATAAAAATATTTCGTTTAGATTACCTCATGCGAGCCTCTAGCAAATCCAAGGCATATTCCAATCTCCGTGAATGAATAAAAACTAGAGGGATCTCAAGTTTTGTTGTGGTATTAATTAATTCAAATCCTTGGTCTCTGATATGGCATAGGTCTAACATGTTCTCTTTTCTTACTCATTTTAATCAATTCATCTCTCTAGTTGTAAAATTTTCGTTCATTCTTGTGCGAGAGGAGAACGAGGTCTCGCTTCGAGCCCGCCCGGAATTGTTGCCAAACCAATCCTATCGTGGTTGATCTAATAAAAGCGAGACTTATGAAATTACGCCCGTAAGAGTTTTTGTGCCTTGGGGCGAGCGCCCTCTGCGTTCAGACCCCAGATCGCCCAGCCCTGCCCTCGATGGCTGCTCGCTGTATTTGAGCCCAGCTTGCCCGTCTGTCGCAGTAAGGGTCGTCAGTAGTTCTAAAGTGGAATGTTGCATAATTTGATGTTTACGTTCGTGGGCAATGCAGTAAATAGGCTAGTCCACGAGAGATGTTTACTGATACATCACCTACGCAGCAAAAATTCTACCATTGTTGACCATGTGTCTTGAATTATAACATTGATCACTCGAAATCGTAGCTCTATCGGATAGATAATTGTATTATATTTGATTGAAAAGACTCCAGCTCAGCGGATCGCGACTTGAACGTTAGCTGCTGACTGCCATGTGTGTTGTGGCTGAAGAGTATGTAATGAAAATGATATAGAGGCATGAGACACATGATTTTATGAGCTAAACTCTTTTTATCCATGTTTTACAGATTTCAATTGTAGATATAGATTACTTCTTCTGTAAGACGTCCCATTCCGTCTATTAGACAAATATTATACGTACAAAAAATGAGGTTTATAAGGGCTTTCATGACATCGACACAATCCCATGTTTTACTAGAAAATTTAAAGGTGTTATAAAAAAGCAGTTTAAATGTAATTTTCATGCAGGATTATAGTTCATGAAAAATTATAAGGAGAAAATTGAAAGTCTATGAAAATAGAAGTATATGTATAGATATACCTGAAAGCATAGTAATCTAATGCTATTTCGCAATTCGTAGTGATTAAGTTCCTGTGAGACAATAAGTAGTAAAATTCAAATGTTAAACAGCTCCAACCTATGTTGCGTATCAAGTATCGAAGTATTATCGATATCTGGAGTTAAAAGCATGTTTCTCATGTTAATCGGGAAATAGTGTGGCTTTATTTATGAAAAAAAGGATTGGGTGACATACGGAAAAATAAATACAGGCAGTTACTTTGAACATTTACTTGCGGACTTTAATTTATTTGGAATTGAAATTTCAATTGGAGAGTAGAAAATCAATTTTATTTAGTTAGGAAGCACCATTTCTTGCAAGCACTTGTTGAAGTTAGAATGTGTGAAATTGCGTGAAAATGGTAACTTATTTTTCTCCTTAAAAGTAATCACATTTAATACATCGTTAAGCATGCGATGGACGGTTCTTGATCAAATAATACAAGCGCTTGTCATATTTACATTAATCCTTTTCCTCTGCTTGTGTGTGTGTGTGTGTGTGTGTGTGTTTTCTAAGTCATTATGAAATAGTTGCATTAATTTTCTTGTTTGATTTTCATATTGTACGTGTGTAATTTTTACTTACTTTTGATTTTTTTCTTGTGCTACTTGAGCGTTTTGGTCATTCGCCAGTCAGGGAAATGGTGAAGCTTTCTTGATTGCGTTGTCTTAAGTAGCTGCGTTCCCATGCTGAACTCCTCTTGTCACTTCTTCTCATTGTGAGCATAAAGTAATTCAGTGACATCTCACCTTGCTGTCGTGTACCTGACTCTAAGTTATCGGGTTATGCCGTAGTTTCTTGCGCTTCGTTTCGAGGAAGACTGCGTAATGCACAACGCGTGTTTGTGTGTGGTCCGATTATGGTAATGGTGTCGGAAGTGAGTGTTGGGTTGGTTGTCCTGGTGTTACTCCGGTGTCTGTTGATGGTCGTGCGACATGAATACCTCACACTGTGGGGTGCTTGTGGCACTTCCGTTGTTTTGCCCTAAAACTGGTAATCTTTGAATAAGGTGTAGCTCTATTTCTGTGAGAAATTTTCTATTGGATGCCTGACAAAGAAGATCAGCGATGGAAAGACTGAGTGTTTGGCTGTATGGACCTTTATAATCTTTCCCCTCCCTTTGTACGTTTCATCTTGGAATGACCGAAACTGCCTCGAGTCACCGAGTCTATCGTAATAATAGCGTTCTCAGTTGAATTATTCGTTCGTAGTCAATTTTTAACACAACATAGAATTAGCTCAATGTCACGTTCCTTAGTATGGCTCAATACTTCTCTTTCTATCATCGTTTTCTCCCTCAAATTTCAGTTAACGTGAAAAAATTAGTTCATTTTTCTTATTGATGAACTAGTTTCTGTAGGTTTGTTTGTTCATACTAGCACATACTAGCGTAATGGATGACCCACTAATTTTTAGTTTTTACCGGGTCAAATTAATTTGCTTATGAATGAAGTAATCACGAAGAGAGGCTTTCGTCGTTATCCAAAGTAATTGCTATGGACTTGTTCAAAGAACGAACAATATTCCGAAACTGCTTAACGTAATTCCTCAGCCTTCTTGAGCACCTTGCTTAATTGGTGTCTTGTGGCTCTTTATAGGCTGCCAGCTCGGCCCCAATATTTTGAATGCCTAAAATATTACTGAAGTGCTTGTGGTGGTCGTTCTCTGGACCCTCGTTAACGAACCTCTTCATCACAGCTAAAATTATTTTAATGAAGTTGTTGGCCTTAGTTTTTTGTGACTTACTTGTGTAGATAAATCCACGAGTCTTGATCAGTGATGGATATTTTTCATTATTGTTAATTTGTTACTAACGACTGATTCGTTAGTTTACTTTAACGGCAGTATTTGCTTCTTCACTGCGATTTGCTGTAGAAGGTGGTAAATCAATCGAAGTGCCCTAGATTACCTGAGTAGAGACAGAACGAGCACTTTTTAATTTTATTTACTGTTTGTATGCAGTATTTGAAATAAATACTGTATTAATTTGATATCAGTACATTAATATCAAAATGTATCCATATTGTGCTGTCGGTTTGCTAGCGTTCGATTTTCGTGACGTTTCCCATTCATGTTACTTGTGAGAGGTTTCACGTTGATGATACTGTATCTCTCGTCTTTATCTTGAGAGAAGACACTTCGCAGTACTTGCAGCTTTACTAAAGATCCACTGGAGAGTTAATTGGATTTGCTCCAGGAATAACTCGCAGGTTTGACACTGAGATGAGTTCTCGACTTATCCCTTCTTTATTTTTCGCGTCTCTTTTGACGGTGCGTCGATTCAAGTTTTTCGTTGCACTTTAGGACTCAGTGCTCACTACAGGTGAACTTGGTTACCTCTCAGTGACTTATAGTTCATAGTTATCATATTTGGAATGATTCCGCTCGAGATTTTTTCCTGTTTTTTATTCGAAATTATTTTGATTGGACTAAGTTGCATCTTACAGTGGGTAAATTTGGGTTCTGGATCGCAGTCCAAAAGTATTTTGGAAATTTTTTCAACGGCGTTGCGACAGCAATCATCGTGGAAACTCGTTCGTATGTAGCTTTACCAAACCTTACCTGTATTTTCTCTAAACCTCGTTCTTCCATTGTCTAAAAGGCTACCTTGCCTTGGCATGAATACCAATTTATATAAATTAAAAAAATATACATTTCAAGGTTTGTTGGTGTTACTCTATTGAGGGCACAGGACTCGTCGCGACTGTTTTGTTAATATTTATTTGAATTGTGCTTATAACAAATCCCGTTTCCTGTGTCATATTTTGAAAGGTTGCTGGTGTTGCTCGATTCGAGCCCAAGGAAACAGCGTAGCAGTGTTTGTTTACGGCTGTCGGGCACAGGCGCGGCGCCTGCTCGCCGCTAATCGAGCTTCCTCGGGGGAAGCCAAACTGGTGTCGACTTCGTGCTTGTGTTGTATTCTCGAGTTCGTGGTAATTATTTCAAATGTATGGCTTTTCTTTTGATCAGATTTTTACTTATCGTTCCAGTTCTAAATCTTGCGCCACAGCTATTTTTTTAGTTTTTATCATTACCGTAATAAGTATGTGGAGTATTTCCTTGTTCTAACTCTCCATGTACTTGTGTCGGAAGACTATGCTTAACCGAACCTTGGGGACTTAGTCGTCCCAGACGGATGTATTGTTCTAGAGCTCCTCGTACTTATGTGCTGGTAGTGTTTCTTTTGGTCGGCGAGAGGAACTTCACTTTCTCCAGAGGTTTTCCAGCTACTCCTCGAGCTTCAGGATGTCAATTATGTTTTTAAATTTGTTTGTTTATTGACGGCGGTGATCTTCTTGATATTTGCTACACTTTTTACCTCCACAGGATTGTCTGTAAATTTTACGATGTAACGAACCAGCTTACTGAACTATATCTTCCGTATCAACTCAATTAGAGATGAATACTCCATATCTTCATGAATTCATTTGGACAAATATCCCTAATTAGATGTATTGCTAATCATTTTTGTCCTTGATTAAATAATTTATGCAGTAAAGTTTTGATGAAAGAGATAAGAGTAGATATGTGTTGATTTTCAATTCTTTCGACTAAAAAAGGAAAATGGTTTAGACCCAGTCCCTTCAAAATGTACTTTGATTCTCTTTGACCTCACCAATTTAACATTTTCCACTGATATTTTTGCAATGGTAATTAATATTCTTGCACAGATAGTTTAAATTCTAGACCACTTGCCACACGTCTGAACAATTTACACAGATATTCTTGCAATGTTTAATGTTGTGAATTGTTCAGGCTTTTGTGAAGTGGTCTTGAATTTAAGCTACTATCTTTTATATAATGAGTTTATGTAAATTGATCGCTTAACTCTCCTTATGTGTGTATACTGGTAGATTGTTCGTCAGTGCACCCTGAAGATTTAATGCTTATTTAGTGTAGCATGTTACCCTCAAAAGACGAAGATGTACAGGCAGTATCTTCGCTGTGTCGGCATCCTTGATTATTTAGCATTTTGTAGGAGTAAACTGTCGGCGTGTGTTGCTGGACTCGATTGTGGGTTCTGTTTCTGTAGTAAGACGAGTTTCAATTTATCTTTATCTTTCTTTTGGATCAAGGGGGTGACCGATATTTAACGAGCGACTTTCTCCGCGGTTTATTATCGGCTAATAATAATGATGTTCACTTCTTCTTTTGAGTTTGTGTTTCGGCAACTCTCACCGCCACTGTTGAAACATTGTCTTGCTGTACTTACGGTGGTAAAAACTTGTAAACATAATTTTTTTACGAACAAGTTTGTAATTTACTGATCAAACCAAGTACGTGTCGTCAACTAGTTCTTAGTTTCTTCAATTTCAAAGGCAGCTGCGCCTGCACAGAGTCCGAGTACAATTAATTTCAAAGACATCTGTGTACGCGCTAAGTTCGGCAAATCCAAATATTTGTAGAACCCTCCGTGTTCACCTCCGGTGATTGTTTGGTTATCGCGCGGGTCTCTTTCGAAGGGCGTATCTCTCTGAGCGAGTTTGCTTCCCTCGTTTCTTGAGACGACTTCAATTCAGCCGGCCTGCTTCCTCGGACTTTTGTGATGGTTGTGAGTCTAACGCAATTTGTTTGACCTCATGATTGTGTTTGTTAGCCTCCGTGTGTTGGTTTTTAGAAGTAAAGCTGAGAATTTCGTTCAAACAAAGCTTTATGTGTCCGTTTCTCATATAATTTTTTCTATATGTCGAATTTTTAACAATAATTGTTCCTTTTAGCTAATGCATTAGAGGCCACTTCGAATGGGAGTGAGACAACGGCAAGGAGACTCATTTGGCGTCGTGCTAGTGCTTTCTAACTTGCAACAAAGCGCCCGCTCGAGTCACAGCTAGTGCTGCTCAAGCTTGTTTATGTTCTGTCTTATATTAGGGGACGCGTGTCCCTGTCTAGTGCAAGGGTCATTGTGAGGGGCACCGGTGATTGGTGTCCGGTGAGCTGCTCACCAATTCTTGAGGACGGACTGACACTTGGTGTCCGTTTTCAGGCTTGTTACTTGACGCTGTCCATGTATCAAAATATGTCTCAGAAATTTTAAATGATATAGGTACTGTTGGAAAGATTTAGCTTCGAGATATACCAATTACAATTTTTTACTTGTGTCAAGTTCAGCTGTCAAACCTTTCCACCGTCCTACAAAATTTAAGTCAAAGCTCAAACGTTTTCGTTGTTGTTTACAGTTAACATGACTGTCAAACTTTCTCTTTGTAGTTAGAACATTCATATCGAGGTGCAAACTTTTTCTTTACTTTCAGTTGATTAGAACTTTCAATGCTTTCTTGGTTGCTGAAGCCAGGTGTTCAACGCTCAAATTTGATGCCTTGAACTGATGAGCATCATATTCGAGGCCCGGCTTGGTGTGCTGCAGCACTGTGCGATTGGTTCCCTCGTTGGTGTCAGTTTGAGCAGCTCACCCCATCCCCAGGGAGAACGGCCTGCCACCTAATTCGTTAGTGATGTCATTGCTCGGACATCGAGTGCCGCTATGTGGCCGTCTGATCTTCCGCCGCCACCGCTAATGGATAGAAACTCTTTTGTTTTCTTCTGTCACCCTCACAAATCTTAGTGGTTTTCTTGCGCTACAAGTGGTAATGGAGACATTCATGGAGCGCGGCTACTTTAGCTTTTGCTTATGTTACGAAGCGTAAGAGAAACGTGTTATTGATCAGAGTTTTGTTTAATTGATTTTGTTTCTTTTAGTGTAATGAATAGATAAATTCAACTTTTTTCGACTTTGAAACTTGAGAGCATTTGATTAGCTGTTATATTTCTTTTCTCGTGTGAGACTAGTTTAAATAAATATAGACGACGAAAGATCAGTACGATTAGATATATCTCAATGACATCGTTCCGTGGGCGCCTGATTTTATGTTTTGAGAATTTTTGCTGTGACGTTTCGTTCACCGAAAATTATTACAAAACGTTTGATTTATAAGTTTAGCTTTAAACGTTTCTGTATTTCTGTTTGTCACATTGCCTCGTTGAAGTTTTGTCGTTGCTTTATCATCACTTTCCTCTATTGATATTGTACGTATTGCATGGGTGTCAGTATACCCTGCACGAGGTCTCGTTTGTTTAGTTAGCCTACACTAAGTCCAGTATATTTCATCTGCCCGTCTCCTCAAACGAACGGTGAACCCTGCGAACGAGCTAAAAGCTACCGCTTTTATTTCTCACTGTTTTCTCTCCCTCTGTCGCGCTATTCCTGCTAAAACAGTTTCCGTGTCGGTTTGCTGAGCGACCTGATATACACGGACAATTTTTGGCTCATCTCAATATGGTCCTGGACAGCAGTGCCGAGCTCGCCTTTGCTTCTTGCAGATTCAAATTCACTTTCTCTTCTTCAAATCTTCGTGGATTTTTTATTCAGTTTGGGAAACTTTTGTAAGTACTGAATTTTACATTGTTTTTTTACGAATTGGAATGCTGTCTTCTTTCTCAGCCTTAGTGTGTGTAAATGAAACAAGATTTGTGCAGTTGTTCAGTTTCGTAATTTTAACCGAAAAATGAAATTACGAATTCGTCAATGTTTGTGCGTCGCCTATTTGGAGGAACGTTTCTATCTAATTTTATGTTCATTTAATTATGCTTTTCTGCGGGAGTTGAGTGGGTGTCTTTCGTATCGACATAATGTATTTTTTTGATGATTTTATAATAATTGATTAAGGAGGTTACGATGTCAAATTTTTAGCCTATTAGTAATGATTACTCTCAGCGGCTACTTCAGTCAATTGGCGTACTATCATGTATTTTCTCTGGTTTCCTGTTGTGAAATGTGCTCATCTACGCTCTTGAAACCACAAACTAAAGTGTAGTAGAGTGTACTACCTCGGGTGGAGGGGCTGCGCATCGTGCATGTAAGCTCCAGAGTAATTGTCTTCCATGCTCCCACTTGTAGGTTTATTTTGGTTCTTAATGGACTCATTTTCTTTACTTGCCTATTATTCTCTGATGAAAAGTGTACTCTTGACTTACATAGATCTCTTTTGGGGTGTTATACTCGGTTGTGGAGTTTTTCACTTTCAACAGAAATTATCGATGGTTAAATTTTCATATCTGACCGCTTAACACATTTATAGCGATCACTGTCCTAAATCATGTCACGTAACTCATCACGTTTCTTTATCTCGAGTTCAAATGCCTTCAATTGTTGTTCATAGTTTAGTAGTTGATTAAAAGTTTGAAAAAACTGACATTTAATCGCCCTCTTTATTTTTATTGCCTTGTTATTATTTGGCTACTATAACATCCTGACTTTTCGGAACTGTCTTTAGATTTTTGGGTGTTTTGAGTGGCGTGTGTCGCCTTCCATCACTGATATGAAAGCTTTGCGTGACGCTTTCTACGTAGCAAACAAAACTCCGGAAATTAAAAGTCTGTTGAGCAGCCCCATCGCTCGCCTTTCTTGCTGCTTCACTTAGCACGCCCCTAAAGCGGTGGAACGTTCCAGCGCCCTTGCATGCAGCTGCGCACAGGACGTGCATCTTCGTCATCCTTTTCCGAGACTATGCTTCAATTTATTTCTTTAGTCGTAACTGATTATAGCCATATTTACTTCTGATGATGCACGCAACAGCTGTTTGAATAATATCGTTGAACTATTTTCATTTTCCTCGTCAACGATGGTATTCGTCATGAATGGGCATGTTCCTGTGCGGAAAGTTTTACAGTCATGTTCTGTCTGTATATATAGTTATGCTGTTAAGAATTTACTAAGAATTTAATTCCAAGCCAATATTTTCATCTATTGATGGTAAGAATGAAGAAAGCCTAGCCAGTTGCTGTTCAATTTGAGCATCCATTCAACGGACTGGACGCTCGACTCAGACCTACAACTCTTTCTCCTTGACGATGTTTGTTGCTAGCTTTGTGAAACAGCTGCTTCATGTGTACAATCGAAAGCTGACGTTTCTTCCGTTGCATGCGAAGCCTTTGTAGTGCGAGGTAAGCATCGAAGTCTTGCGCAAATGGCGTCCTACTCAATGCATGTGAACTCGCTTTGCTTGCTCAGTCATAAAACGATGATGGGCTTTTTAGGGCGTCTCGAATAAACTTACCATCTCTGAAGAGCCAATGTGGTTGGCGATTGGAGCTGTACAACAAAGAGGTCGCTTAACTCTTTGCTCTCATAATACGATGCCATTGATCTTAGACGTTCTTAGTACCGTGAGAAATAGAGAATTTCAGCAACTACCACGCGTGACGCAGCGGCTTGGAGCCACAGTGGCGTTTGCACAGGGGCTGCCGCCAAGTAGCGGCCGCATCTCTGCGTAACAACCGCTAGTGAACTTCAGGTACTGGCTTCAGCGCTATTTTTATTTGGAAGCTTATAGTTCATTTGATAGTTAGTCTATTTGCTGTTATAATTGATCTGAGAGTTTCATTTGGTTGAATGTTATATAAAAGGAAAAACTAATTTCCTGATTTTAACGGGTTTTCCGAAAGGTGCGGATTTTAAATGTGCTGTCCTCTATAGATTATAGTTTGTGATTGGTGCCTTCGGGATGAACGTCGATTTTCTGGAAATTGAATAGCAGCTATTTTAGACAAGTAGCTTATATGATGTTTCATTATTTTATCACTTCAGTCCCAAAAACTATGTGTAAACTTGTGGCTAATTCATACTTAGATTGGAAAATTATTTCTGGGCGTTATTTGTGATTCATGAATATCAATAATATACTCCAATAATCTCCAACATACAAAATTGTTTGTTTAGGTTTTTTTAGGAAAATCTAAAGCAGGTTGAATAATTTGTAAGCCTAATTAATCACATTTTCTTTATTTGGTCAAATTTTGAAACTAATTTTACTGCAAATTTTTACAATGTTTGTTACAAATGTATCCGCTACTGAAAAAAAAACATGATTGAATTCAGGGGACATGCTACATTTGAGCTAGAATTTCATTGGGAATAGCTCGATTTATGTAGAGGTAAACTTGCTCTTACATCTTGAAAAGAGTTTATAAATTGGCTTGTTTCCATATGAAGAAGTCCTATTATATAATACTCGTGCATACCGTCTTTGACCAATATCCTGAATAATCTTTTTCAACAACATGCGAAGAGGCTCGATTGATTTCGTCATTGCTGTGTGAATGGGCGCTGGCAGATCGTTACTGACCCTCTCGTGTGTTTGCAGGCGGTTGATGGCATTTGAAAGGAACAAATATGCCTGCCCTCGACGTCGTTTACATGCGAAGTCTTGTCGGTGCGAGCTCTTCTCATGTCAGGACGTGTCGCGCCTTAAATGGCATATTTGTCATGCCGGAGCCTATTAAATTTTAAATGGCCCAGTGCTAGACTGTTTACCGTGTTCTCTTCTTTATGGCCTCTTTTGAGACTAATGAAATTTCTCGTACGTTGGTGTGGTGTATCGTTGAAATTAGAACTTTTTATTGTGCCCTTTCCATTTTTATGGGACTCGTGAGAGCTACTTTCGTTTCATTCACCTGATAATTACTCTCTTAGCGGTGTTATTGCGTCACAGGAGACAACTCTTTTTGTAGATGACGTTTTTATTACTTTCATTGATTTTGAAATATTCGACCATTCGTTTACATCATCATCTACTCAAGGATGCACTTTGTGTAGAAAGATCCATTGTGCTACCCGAACGTTGTACAGAGGGGAAGTGTTGTGAGACGTTCCTTTGAAATCTCAATTTTCCGACCCGACCTTTCTAAGCCGTGCTTCCTCCAGGAGTTGCTGTAGCTTTAAAATTTTACCGGGCTTGTGTACACGCTTTAATGCTTTTATTACTGTGTAACCTTATACTGCGTAGCGAGCTTCCTCGAGCACATTCTCCTTCTCGTCCCCGGTGCACGTGCGTCCTGTTGATGGCCTGCTCGAGGTTCCGTTAACATGGCGTGCATCCTTCCTGGTGAGGGAGATCCGGTGAGGGACTCCGACTGTCCCTCCAACTCCTGCCAGTGATACAGTGAAGTATATCTATGCGAATACATGTACACATACTTGCATAACGCACATAGCTTCATATCCGCATACTCAACATTCCGTTTCTAGTGTCGAGAAATGTTTCGTCTTGAGGATGTCCTAAAATTGAAGTTCAACCAGGCTTTTGTAAGAAAGTAACTGAAAGCAATAGTTAGTTTTGATACTGGCCGGGAGTAATAAGTTACCACAAGAGATATGTTTTGTGTTATTCGCGAGTTTGCATGATAATTATGATCCATCCTCCTATTTGCTGAGCAATCACCGCATGATTATGGCATACGAGTACTATGAACTCTTCCATCACGTGAACTTTGTGTTATGGTTGCTGAAAAATAGACCTCTCCGGTGAGCTTGTATCAAGACCAGAAATATTGATCTGGAAAATATTGACGGTACTGTACATACAAAGAACGGAATTTCTACAGAAGTAAACTCAATTAAACTTCCACTGTGAGTGTATGGAAAAATACTTCTTTGTTTTGTGCAAATAAGCTGAATTGTGTCTATTTGGGGTGTTTGTCAGTACTTGAATTTTATTTTTAAATACCAATGAAATTTATTTAATTTCAAATAAATGATCGTTTATCTATCTTCCTTTGCTTACTATTGTGTCGTTCTGAGTTTCTATAAATTTTGTTCTATTATACATGAAGAGAATAAAGTTTTCTTTTTTCATTGTACTGATGGAGTCTTGTGAAATATATTGAGTAAAACGAATATATTGAAGACTATTATTCGTTCATATTCAGTATTTTGATTTGTATTATATATACAATGCTCAGTGTAGAAGCTCATAAAATCCCACAAGCTTTCTAGTTTATCATGTGACTGCCTTAGGTTTTGTCTCTTGGCATTATAAATTATTTATTTAATTATAAAAATTTAGAGCATGTTAAAATTAAAGTGTTCAAGTGTTTATCAAAAATACGTGTCTGTTTGTTTTCTGAAAATACCAGCAATGCACGTGTTTTAACAAGAAGCACTAAGCCTACGAGGGTTCAGAAATGTTCTTAGTTTTTGTATTTTTACTCTCAGTACTTTATTGTAAATACCCTCTCAATTTGGTTCGGGTGTTAAGACCAAGCCTGCTTCTATGTTTAAAGAGTGGCCTCGTGGTGTTTTCTTCACGTTAATACTTGGCGTAACGGCGCAAAAATGCCTGCACTATCCTTTCTTCGTTAGGAGTTTGGAACTGGAACCCGTGTATAGCCAAAGGAAAGTTGGGCTCAGCTCGTTCTTTTCTTGTTCCCAGTTGCCTTTGAGAGACACGCTTGCTCAGGCTCCTCGTTGAGCTTTTTCCTTTCGCTTCCTCTTAGGCTTTTTAGTAGTGTGCTTCTTCGAAGTCGTTACTCTCAAGCTTTTCTGCAGAAAATTTTCAAACTTAAATTTGTTCTACATTTCTGTTGAAATCTCAGTTGGTGGACATAATGTAATACAAACCTGAAAGCATTTTTTCTATACTTTCAACGGCTTTGCACTTAAGATTTTGATTGATCCTTAGGCGGTTGAGTGAAGACACAGTAGTAAAATATCTGGTTCCATTTTCTAGCGTATTGCTTTAAAGACTTTAATTTTTGTAAGGAATTAGGCCCGTTGATGTACGGGCTGTTGAGATTTTATTCAAGTTTTGGAGTGAAATCAAGTTTAATTTGTGTTTCCAATACTAATTTTTTCTTTTCTTCATGTTGAATTCTTTAGGTTCCAATTTACTTGTTCGTCTGAAAGGTGTCCTTGTTGCTCGCTTGTCTAGCGTGCTATTTCGTCGTTGGAAATCGAGTTCGCACAAAGTGCTGCGACACAAACGCATTTTTTGGTTCAATTAGAGCGCCTGTACCACACAAGTGGAGGGTGAGTGACGTGCTGTCTTGCTGCTGCGATGTGGACGTCACGTCACGCCTACCGACGTGCGACGACTTCGTCTAAGCCCGCATCTGGTCGTTCGAACCTAGCGCCCATCGTCTCAGCAGGTCCCACTTCGATGATGCTGAGACTCTCAGAGGGAGAATTCTTTGAACATTTCTTCTGCATGTGATTCACGATTTTCAATTTGTTGTGCGCTGGTATTTCCCAAATGATAGCAAATTATATCAGGAGCTCGAGAAAGTTCAGAGAGAGAAACTTAAATGAAGTATTAATTATACCGTACTTGAAAAGATTGATGTCCATGCAAATCTTCTTATTAAAATTTTACCGAGGAACACAGCGGAGGAATGGGTGATCTTGTTTTTTTTTTGCATCTTGGGACCAGTGGTTGAGAGGAAATGCTAAGAACGTCTATTCGAGAGGCTGTCTACGATTTTTCACTAATTGGCTCGCCTCGTCAATAAATTTCCTTCCGTCGGTGTTAGGGAATAGGCTTCCAGTCGCCTGTGTGGCAGAAGTGGCATCTAAAATAAATATATACTACTGTAGCCCACGATGAGAAAGTTTATTTGTTCCTTATCAACCATGATCACTTTTTTTAATTAGGTTTTTGAGTTACAAGCTTCCTGTGCGCGTATTGGTGTTTGGTACTCCCTTGTATCATTTTATTTTCTGTGGGGGAGGTGGTTCTCGCTTGTTTCAATGCACGGGCACAGGCTTTTATGCACGAAATGTAATTCGTTTTACCCTTTTTGCGCTTAGATATTCACTCCTCTGTGAGTCAGGCTCATCACTCTTTTCAAGAGTGACTTGTAATGCTCGCTTAGTCTCATGTAATTGGCAGATGTGACAGTCGCGATGGGGCTGGCGGCCCTTACAAGAAGTGCATGTGTGTGGGCTCCCCTCATCTACTGGTTCTCCGCTACTGGTAGTCTGTAGCCAATTAGCATTTTTGGGTACTCGCTGTGTCACCCAAATGCCTTCTTCATGACGAGTAACGCGTGTCTCTTGGCATTTGCTTGTTGTTGCCTGTCCCATAAAACACAATACAGTGAGCGTTTGACACGCCTCAATATGCTTACTATAGTACTGACCCTCACCTGAATGTACATAGATCTGGATAATGTTCTGCTTTAGCCCTATTGAATGATTTTCGACATGTGCGTATGTATCAGTCAAGTTTGAATATTTCTGGAAAGATTTTCTTCTTTGATGCACAAATTTATTCCCTTCAACTGTAAGTTAAGGATGTATGTATGTTACATTGCTTATTACGATGCTTAGCATTTTTTTTTACGAAAGAGATCTACCATCTTGAAGCGAGCATGTGGCCAAGGATAGGTTCATACTATCGTTCATGGTCATCCTGATAAACATTCTCTTCTTCGTTTCGAATTAACGAAAGTAAAAGCTGAGGAATCGTGTGAGCCTGCGGACGTCGCTGTTCTGTGCTGCCGTTCACGCTCTTGCAGTTTGACGAGGGGATTTTTTGTTAGAGGGAAATTTTGTAACTTGGGTGTTATGCAGGCGCTCTCATTTGAAGTCAATGAATGTTTATGAATGTATGGTCAAATTTTCATAGTTTGAACTGTTTTTGTTATTAGTAATAGAAGTACTTGTTCTATTTTCGATTAGAAGGTCGCATATCCCATGTGTTTTGCCGCGGCGAAGTAGAAGATTAGTACTAAATTGTCAACCATACAACCGACAACTATACAAATCTTAATTGGAAATATTAAGGCAGATGATCTCAATGAATTTATATTGAAAGAAAGTTTTTCTTGTTAACATTTGGTTGCTTGTTAAGGTCATGAAAATTTAAAAATCTGGTCGAGTCATGATGAAAGAATTTTTACTTAATTACCTTGTTCTTTGCTGTGGGTCTCAACGCTTCATTTTGACTTGAAAAGGCAAGTACTGAAATGAATTATTGTTTGCGTGGTTTTCAGTGTTTTCACCTTGGCTCTTTTCAAATGAGCAACAATCCTGTTTGTGAATTTGCGTCGGTTTTGCTCGTAAAATTTCTGGACATGCTTTGGGCGGACCGAACAAGATTTAGCGAGCTGTTGAACGTCCCTTCCAGTCATCAATCCTGCCTGTGATCGGGCATGCCTGAATACTCCGTGTCCATGCCTTTGCACTGTTACACAACGTATCTCCTATGTAGTTTGGCTCGATATCATAGTTTTTTAATCCAATTTTGAGATTTCAGTGTTTTTGCATTCACTAAATGTTTTCTACCGTAGTGTTCACCTCACTAATCTAACGTTTCTAATGACACTTTGTTTCCTTCAGAGGACTATCATCATTTCTTTTTCAACTCGTGTTGTGTGGTTTACCGACACTCTGTTTTGCATTCTTCCACTTAGTTCTCTATTGCATATTTATTCAATTTAATAGCCTCCCCTTTACAGGAGTTGAATAAATAAATAAGGTTTAATCTTGTGGCGGATCCGGAGTGTAACAGGATATGAGAGGAGAGGATGGGCTGCTTTCTAAAGGGAGGTCTGGTGTGTTTTTTAGTATAGAAGTTATTTGCTTTTCTAACTTTATAGTGACCCCGAAATATGCGTAAATAGTAATCAATATTATCTAAACGAGCTCAGTATTTACTATTTATTTCTACCGTCTTGCAAGCTTTCTCATAGTTTCGAAGGGAAGTTGACAGCCACCCACGCCTGACTATTAGCTCTGCCTCCGTCTTACGCATTTCTTTACTGCTATACTGAGCACAGACTCGGTGCTTATCCGTCTCTCTTTTATGTAACTGCCAGTAATTTGCTGCACGGTATCAACGTGACATCTAGGCGCAAGAAGATGCTGCGATCAGTCACCACTGCAACGGGAGAATTACTTTTGTACGTTTCATTTTCGCTTGTAATTTCAACAGTTATATTATTTTTTATCATTACGATCCCCTATTCCAATTATTCTGATTACTGAGAATGCGTGCGCATTTCTTTGGATGTATTTTAGTGAATACTTTGACTGAAAAGTGCGCTGTTTCTTCAATGATTTAGTTCCATTTATGATGCTGAAGTTTTGCTGGCAAGCAGCTGCTGGCTACCACTTCTGCGAGACGACAGCGACGTCGCACAGCTGCCGCCCTGTGTAGAGTCGACTTGCAGCTTGGCTGCTGTAGCCGAGTGGTGCAATGGAGGTGGAGACATTCTTTTCAATCAGTGGTTTGAGGCTTTGAACTCCTTTAATACCATTTTTTAGTGAACGAAAGTGTTTTCGAAGTTATATGATAGCTTAGAGCAGTGGTCTTCAAACTTTTATCCGCCGCGACCTCCTTTAAAAGATTCTATTTTTGTACCACCTCTTTACCTTTAGCAAAATAAAGAATACAACATAAATATAGCAGAAAAATTTAATGTTTACCAAGAAATCGGGTTTATTGTACAAAATACACACACTGAAAAATTGTAAAAAGTAATATGTAAAGTGTATTTAAAAAATACGAATCGATTGCGTATATTAAGGGTATTAAGAAATCAATTGATACTATTAGCGGCATTAAATAATATCACTCGCATATTTAATTAATAGGATTGATGCGCCGGCATTTTCTTACTCAGAAGATCAAATCTAAGCTCTATTTTTGTTAACGCTGGTCTAAATACAGTTTCAATATTTCCTATACTCAATCGATGTTTTGTTTTGAGATTAGTTAATGCCGAAAAAGCACTTTCACATAAATATGTTGTTGCGACAGGTGAAAGAGAATCCATTGAAAGTCGTGACAAGTTTGGATATTCCAATTGGATGCCAACCCAAAACGAATTTAGACTCATTTTAGCAAACATAGTTTTTTTAGAGAAGAATCGGAAGAAAGTTCTGTAAATTCTTCCTGTGCCTTTAGTTTGAGATAACACACTTCTTCGACTTCGGCATCAAATGGATTTTGGATCTAATCAAATCGGCTCATGTCTGATTCTTGAAGCAAATATTTTTTTTGAATTTTCCCCTAAGCTTACCAAGTGCTTAATTAAAATTGGTTTAATTATTTCAAAATTTAGTTCATTTTCTGTAATGAACTCTTCCAGGCATGGAAACATCTCACATGAGTTACTTTTTACACTCATTAACTGTACATTAACTTTCTTCAGGAAAGCTTGAATTTTTGAAGTCAATGTAAGAACATTTGTATTTTCATCTTGTAATGATATATTGAGCTAATTAAGTTTGTCAAGAATATCTGATAAATAACAAAGTTTAGAAAGCCAATTTTTACTTTAGAAATGGTTTTACCAAATCTGAGTCGTTACCTAATAAAAATAACACGACTTCACTTTTTACATCGATCAGCCGTCTTAAAGCCTGACCTCTTGAAAGCCATCGAATGTCAGTGTGAAGCAGCAGGGATTCAAAATCTGAACCCATTTCTTTGCACAAATTTGTAAAGAGCCGAGTAATAAGAGTAAGGGTTTTGATGTAATTATTTTAACTGAATCTTGTACCACTGCACACAATTCTTCGTTAATTTTTTACGTTGCTAGCACCTCCTCATCGATCACGCAATGAGTGAAGGTTATATCTTCATTGCATCCAGACCTGACTTTATTGTGGAAAACAACATTCTTTATTCTATTTCTATTGTGGAAAACAACATTCTTTATTCTATTTCGATTGTGGAAAACAACATTGCTGCCTTATTATTCCCCCAGACTACAGAGGTTTCTCCCAGATCTGGAGGAATTCCCCTAACAGTGGCAGCCCTGCTGAATACCCGCAGAGCTGCTTAAAAATTGTGTCAATAAGGTTGAAAAATAAACACCAGTATCAAAGTTATTGATTACTTATCGCTCAATAATAGTGAACATTAAGGAAATTGTGACATCACACCATCGTTATGACCCTTATTGACATTTTCTTGCACTGGTTATGAATTTTCTTCTGTTAACAGGTTGTATATTCCTCTGAGCGCTACTTTAGTCACTGTTGGCAAACGTAAAACTTTGCAATGCTAGTTCTACAGTCAAACTAGGCATGTGATGGAACAAGTTCAAAACTCATTATAAACTTATATAAAACCGGCTCAGCATTTTCATCAAGTTTGTGTTATTTTATATATGGTTTTCATATTAAAGAATGGCAATAACTCATAATTTATCAGTATTTATTAATTATTGATCGTAAATATGATATATTTTATTCTGAAATAACATTATTACTCAAGTAAGAAAAGTATGATCCTACATTTCGCGGCCCTCTTTGAATGGTTGCGCGACCCACACTTTGAAGAGCACTGGCTTAGAGCATAGTGGTTTCTAGTAGATGTCTTCTCGGAAATGGAAACACTCTATAGATTTAGTCTAAATTCTTGATTAGGTACGTACTCTGATTCCTGCTAATCGGAACTGATATTTGAATAGAACTGTTCGTTGTCATGCGGGATGGTCTGAAAAGAGTTCCTGTAGGCGGATCTCTCTTTGCTCTACAGCAACGGCTGGGAAAGGAGGAGAGTGGGAGGGCCATGCCCACACGGCGGGGGTTCAGCGCTAAACAATGTCTTGGAATGCTAAAGGCTACATTAGCGTCTATTGATTGCTGCCCCGCCGATAAAGCATACGCTTGCGGCTTCCACTCTACCTCGTACTGACTCTTGTACTCCGTCCGAACTCTTCCATAATTTCGACTCCGAGCTTGACGTTTGCACACAGTACATATATATACGCACCACTGTTCATCACATCCCTCCTTTGTAGCGACAACTCAAAAGGAAATCCGTGTACTTGTGTATAATGGTATGACAATACCATCATTTTTAACGATTTCGACACCGATTCTATCTGAATTCCACTATTCCCGATGCAGATAGAGATTCTTGGTTATATCTTGTTTTCTCGATATCTGGTCCGATATCCAGGTACCTAGCTCAACTTTTTTTCAGAATTCATTGTCACTTTTTTTAACATCAACATGGAATCATGTTTGACGAATGTCTTAATGAGACATTTAACATATTCCAAAATAATTAGAAAAATATTCACTGTTGAAAGAACTTGACTTTTAATTCCTAATTCAAGTGACAATTATTTAATGCACTGAAGGCTGGAACCCGTGAGTCTTCAACTTGCTAATTAAATAATTAATCTTTTCACTTTTCCATTTTGTTCAGTATTTGTTACTCATTTATCAATGTTTGAATGTTACAACCATTTACCACTCCATACATATAATGCAGTCCTTTTAAAAATTACTAATTTCTCTACAGAAGATTGTACATCTTTAAAGAATCTTGTTTCAAGTTTTAAGCACAGAAGTTAAATCAGTCATATTGAAACTGATCAGTTGTCTAAGAGCATTGACATTTTTTCTTTTTATTGTTGAGCTTTCTATTAATTTCAAGCTATCGTACAACTTAACGAATAATCTTAAGATGAAAGAAAATATCATATTTTACCAATAGCATAAAAACTTACTAAATATCGGTATTGTACCAAACGTATCAAAACCATCATTTGAAGGGAAAACGTACAAAGTTTCTATCTCTGTATCAATTCTGGCGACTCCGGACTGTTGTGTCGCATTCTTAGTGCCGTCAGTTGGATTCGCAGGTTGATACTTATTGTGCTAGAAACACTGTTTTAGGAACCGGAAACCGTCTTTCATTTACATTATAGATTCTTCAGATAAAGGCACTCCATATGTCAGTGCTTTTATTGTCTGTCAAGCATTGTATGAACTCGATTCTTCGTATTACAATCTTACCATTCACATGCAACCGCTGGTTGACAATAACGCTTACGTGTAGGTACTCTTAGTACCAGTTTATGCACCCAGCAGCCCTTTCTCTGCTTGCATTTATGTCTAACAGTTTGTACTTTAACAGGTTAAGTGCGGTTGCCTAGCCGGTGCAAATCTTTACTTTGTATATACAGTCACTAGAAAGCTTTGAAAAAATTACAGAACATAACCTGAGTGACCCACCGGTGGTTCATACCGCAATGAATGTGTTAAGAGCCTGGTAGCCAGCTTCTTCTAAAGCTGTGTGAGCTCTTCCTTGATTTATGCCTTAAGCGCACGACCCATACACTGCTCATTATGTTCTCTGTCGCGGTTTCTTTCATTTATAATTAAGACTGCTCGTGTACGCATTTTCCTATTTTATGGGTAACTTCATGAAGTTTAGCCTATCCTTCCAAACTTAAATTCTACCATGCTGTGTGATTTTATGTTTCCATGTTTTTTTTTGTATGCATACGCTCAGGTTAACTACAGTTAACGGAAATTGGTTTGTTTTAGTTTTTTTTTTGTAGTGTGACATCCTCCTAATCTCGAGTGTAATTGACAAACTAATTTAGCATTTAGTGTGAAATACTCGGTTTCGAACCAGGTGGTGTATACAACTTTTGATATTGGTGGGAAACAGTTGGTGCTGTGAGAAAAAGTGTACAAATTTAACTCGTACATTATGTTTTCAATGTTAGAATAGAATAGAATAGAATAGAATGAGGCTATAGGAACGAACCTTCTGGCCCATTCTTGGGTCGGATAATTACTTCGATAATTATTCGGTTGTTTTACCCAAGTCCCATGCCGTATTTTTAGCCGCGTCAACCATGTCGGCAAATGTTATACAATATTCAAAATGTTATATATATATATGTTAATGTTATATAATGTATGTTATACAAATGTTATATATATATGTTATACAATATATTCTTATACAATATTCTTTAAAAAAATCGAGAAACAAAGATAAAAAATTGATTTCCTGTATGATTTCAGGAACATTAATGAATGCCGGAGTGTTTTTCCGACTGTGGACGAACTCTTACCGGCTAGAGGTACAACAGGCTTTTTAAAGGAAGAAACACTTGGTAAAATATTTTCCGTCTAATGTTGATATTCGTCAATTTTGTCAAGAAACACAATTTAGCCGCTTGCCAAACACCCGCCACAACTTTAATCTTGTTTCTATTCCAGTTTGTCAACCGAATTATCATTCAGGCTTTTCTTCATTTCATTGCTCTTGTTTTTGCCAGGGCTCCTTAATTTGGCTATCAAATTGAAATCATCCCATTTTTCGCTATTTTGTTCGCTTAATCTGTTCTCTGAGTCATGGCTGCGATATTTGATCCCTATTAAGGAACACTGAGGTTTTATATGCGATGGCAGGGACGGTCCTGGTACGTTTATCAGTGGTTTTACGATGTTCGCTTCTGGCTATAAACGCGGCCTTCTTCAAAAAGAACATCTCTGTACACTGCTGCTGCTCTGAGGCATGGAGATGGCGGTGCACAATGCGGGGCTTCTCAGATGGGTCGTGTGAGGGGCATTCCGCCGGCGCTGGTGAGATCGTTGGATTCTGGGCAGCTGTGCTCTACTTCTGCATATTACTACGAGGGAGTCCTGTTCCCATAGTGGTGTGTACTGGGAACCTAGCGCAAATCCTTGCTTAAATGTTTTATTGTTGTATGTATAGTTAATACCAAGGAACTTAGCTGTAGTGATACACAAACGAGGAGCTAGCACAGATTGTTGTTGTTTAAAGTTTATTGTTGCATATAACTAAACGGAGCTTTATGTTCGTACTGATACATAGTTAATGCAGATTGCTTCTTATATGCTTTTCATTTAAAAACCAGGGATCTGTTGTTTAAGTTTTAGTGACGTTCTTCTTGCGAATACAAAATTCAGAGCACGTGTATACGTATTAATTCAGCGCTTGTAGTCTTAGCTAATATCTTGTGTCTGTAGCTTCGCAATGGATCTGCTTTATTCCGTGAAAAAAGAAGTAATACAGAAGATAAGAAATGTTGATGCTTTAAATCTTAGTAAATTATTCTGCTGTTGGTGTTCGTGCAATACTTTAGGGATTCTTAAGAAATGTAGGTGGTACGAACAACCCTCAATTTTAGGTTAAGGTTACCTCCTATTCTCAATTTTGGGTATCCATAGACCCAATTCACGCCGTTGTTAGTTAACCTTGTTGCCGGTCCATCGTGAATGCAGTCGTTACTAACTCGATGGGCCTCGTTTTACGTTCTACTTATTTTTTGTATGGTAAAGAAATGTATCGCTTCTCGTTAACGTAGTGTTGATGAAATTGAAAGCTACCGCGCGTCGCCAATGCTACCATGGAATGAACGCAATCGTCTGTGTGTAGAACAGTGTAGTCACATTCGCCACGTTTCAAGAACAGGCTAAGGAATCTGAATTAGTAATTCAGATTTTGATGCTGAACGATGAAGCTGATTATTTTTCGATATGAAGCAGAAATATCCATAGCTGTGAAAGATCGGCTGAGATCTTTACATTTGTTAATGACTGATCAATTGTCAGCGGTCGATTGCTAGTGTCCGCATTTACTGTGTTGTATGGGCTCAGGGCTTTTCAGGAACAATACATGGCACCATACGAGTCTCTAGTGATATTTGCTACGCTAAATGCCGTTAAGCGTCAAAGCTTTTAAGCACCTCTTTAGTGCTTAATGTTTCGTGTGGTGTTGTTTTAAAGTCATTGCGTAGAGGCAGCTGTCATAAGCGTCAGCACGAGTAATGACGGTTCTTATGACTAGCGTTATTCACTGAAGCTGCTCCGAATACTTCAGTTGTCTCTTCTGGCTTTCAGCTAAGTGCTTTTTTTCGTACGCTCTGTAAGGAGATCCTATGTATGTCATATACGAGACGTGCCTTCGTCTCCTGTTCGTGACGAGAGCACGCAATATTCCCTTGTTTGCACGAGAAGCTGCATGCGACATTTCGTTTTACGAACACTCAGTAAGTTCACTTTCTGAAACGTATAATTTACAATTTCATCACCTAAATTCATCGTCCAAAATTGAATTGTTCTAATCAAATTAACCCGTTTCTTAGGTAGCATTTTTAGACTGTTTTGCTCCTATGCAAGTTTGTTATGATGATTATTATTTTTTGTACTCTGAGAGCAGTTTATTTTTGTTAATTGTTTTTGATGCTGACAATCATTCCATTTAATTATAATTGCCAGGATGCAGTCCGGCGTGTCCGTATTTGTTTACTCATTGAGTTCTTTAAGCGATGTGCAAGTGCGTGAAATATCAATTAAAAAGTAGATTGATCAAAAGCAGACCCGAATATGTATTTTCAGTAGCACTATACCATAGCTGTTCGAGCTACGCGTCATCCTCGTGGTTCGCGCAGGCACATCATGGGCATTAGCAACATTCTGGTTTAACTCGCCACATTTCTGTAGTCCGTGCTAGTACCAGACTCGATTTACACGAATATTAGCAAAGCTTAATTTTTTGTTGGGTACCCAGAAGCGTACATTCTTTGTGGAGGCTTACGATGTTCTCCTGGAGAACCCTTGCGGTTAAGGCGCACATTTTATTGCTTTTGCCCGGGCGTGCATGCCGGCCGTGATGCATTCCCATTTCTGCCGTTGTACTTTATTGACCGCTTATCTTTTAAGAGCACAATAGAACTCGTCCTGCAGTTCAGGTCCAGCTCGGTACTGTATTATTCCTATTTTATGGCATATCTCATAATTTCAGAGCGCTCGCTCTGGTTTTTCTCTGAGAAAGCTTATGTGCACATTTTATGCACTCAAATTGTGTCTTAAGAACCATTGTTTGTTGAGCTTATGCGTCTCGCTCTGCAAAGCTGACATGCGAGTGCTTTGTGGTGCCCTTAACGCCGTCAAAAATGCACTTCGTCATGAATTATTCAGATGCGTTTCATTTTTGAATAATGAAACTCTAATTAAGAGGATGGAATTTGATAATGATTTCTGTTGCAAGACTGCCTGGTGTGAAGGTTCGTGTGGCGCTGGTTGATTAGCTCGGAGATACTCGTGTAGGCAAGCTGTGAAGAAGAGAATGTGTGCGGCGTGCAATCTCGCCGAGTATTCTGTGTTAAATGCTTGATCTATTTCGGTTTTACTTCTAGCACTATCGTCTGCTTGCGCATGTACCTATACGTTCTCATTTTCTCTGTCTGCTTTGCTGACTGTTCCAATTAAATGCCTGCTGAGTAGTGAATGGCTTGTAGTAGTTCATACCACACCTTACGACTTGAATTTTTTTTTGTGTTGATGACACGAGTTGCGCGCTTGTGGACGTGTTTGTGCTTGCATGTGTGTATGACGTTGGTTAATCATATGACTCCTTTTCATCTGATCTACGTTTTCACATTCAGTGGTAAATAAGTTCTATCATAAGTTTTTAATACTATAAATTTATGTAATTTATGACTATTTTCTTTAACAATTATTTTTTCCATTTTTTTTTGTACATTTAGACATGCCTAACCGTGGCATGCTTGCTTGCACTGCATTACTCTTCTTTTCTATTACTCGAGATGAGCATAACAATACCTGGACTCTTGAATTCATTGAATCACTTTCCTACCCGCTGTGTCGTCCACTTGTCATCATTATAGGGACAGCATAAGAGACCGAATTGCGGCTTCTTTCGCCTGGTGTGCAGCAACACATGCGCCAATTAATTAAGAATGGTCGCTGTGTCCTGGCGCCCCTGTGGCTGCTAGCAATCTTTTCAGCTTGTCACAACAAATTAAATTGTCCCCGTTCCTGTGGGAACCTAGGGAATGCACGCTTCAGATCTTCCTCTTCTTCTTGCTCCAGTGAAGTTTGAACAGTTTTACTCTGCAGCCCATGACATGACCCTCACCGGGCGATGTACACCCAACTTCTTCACTGGCCTCTCTCTTTGTCTGGAGATTAGGGTGACTAATATGAAGGATGTCATAATTCAATAAATTTATGAAACAGGGATTTTTATAAGCTGCACGATATCTCTGATTTCTCATGTTACAAAGAAATGTGGTCTAGATGATTAGTAAATTTCAATGAACAGGTATACGAACATGTGCAAAAATGTTCAAAGTAAAACCTTGCGAAAGACCAATAATTTTTATTTTCAAGCATTTTTATGGAAACAATCGGGACACAGAATCACTGCTATCGTTTACCTTGCATTGCGGGTGAAAATGACTATGAATCAATTCAATGAGTGTTGAGTGATGCAATTAGTTTTACAATTATTGCAGCTAACATTGTCTTTTAGACTCCTTACGAGTTTTTAAAAAGTAGAAATGAAGAACGTGCTTGATAACACTCAGATACTAAGAAAAATTCTACACGTTTGAGGATAACTCACTCGGTACTATCAAAATTACCCTATTCGAAAATAGGCTGATGCCGTAGCCTTTAATATGGTGTCATCTTGCGTATGAAAATGCTACGGCATTTGAAAAACGTAGGCTAATACCAATCCCAAAGTGAAAGTAAAATATTGCTTGGTTTGAAGAACTGGTATTCTCATTCGTACATTAGTTCAAAATGATAGTCAGCGTGAAGATTAGCATTAAGTCGGCATGTTTATCTATTTTTTTTGTTTGCGGGGACGTGTGATGGTACATATGCAATTTTTTGCATGGTTTCTCTCACGTTTGTTCACGAGTTATGGAAAACAGTTTGATAAAGTGCTGAAGCTTTACTAGCTGAGTAAAATGGAGTAGATGGGAGTGTGGAACATTTCAACTCTACTACGGTTGGAGTGTGAGTTTTGAGCCTGATGATGGGGTCTTGTTATAGAACGTGAAGATAAAGTGACCCGCATTTAGCCGCTACCGTACACCTCAAAGAGGTATTCATGCCGAGCCTTTAACAGCTAATGCTCCTCCTTGGTGTCCATAAATTAATTGACACCATCAAAGGAAATTATTAACCAATGGTTGAATGCCGGGATGACAGCCCTCAATTGTCAGGAGCAGAAATATGCTCCTTAAAGCGCGTTCCCGTGATACGCTCCGACGGCGACTAATGAGTCATTTGAGTCAATTGCCCTCCCAGAAACCTAGCCAACGCTGTAAATCTCGCGTAATTCCAGGGATCCGAGCTATTCTTCAACTGCATTGATTTTCCTAGTGACACAATATCAATAGCAAGGTGATCATGAGTTGTTTCTTTACGTTTTATTGCACCTTAAAGTACTGAAGGTTTAGAGTCTTTTTTCTTTGATTTAGAGACCTTGATGGTGCTAGCGACGCATTACCTGAACATTTTGTTCAGTTCTGCCTGTATTTCCATGCTAATTCGTCTCATGTTTTGAGAGCTTTGAAAGTAAGCACATATTGCTAAATAATGTTCCAATCATTTGGTGCGTGTTCTAAACGAGTTATCAAGTAACACTTATCGGTTAAATTTACTATTTAACCTTACTGCCTTTTCAATAAACATTTGTTTGGTTTTAATTCGTACGTCTGTGAATCTTCTCGCTTTTGAGACCTGCAGTATTATTTTTTTAAGTAATAAATGTAGTGCACATTCCGTGTATGATTTCTTGCTTTCTGCAGTGTTCGTTATATAATATTAGGCAATGTTCGGACTTCTCGAATAAACCAGAGGACAGACCTTATAATGAGTGTTCATGCTTAGCAGTTCCCAAGTTAAAAGGATGACGCGAGAATTGCCGAAATGTTGAATGGAAACACCTTGTCTCATTTGGTTCATGTTTCACATCCAGTTAAGGATATGAAGATGGAGGGGGCATTTTAGCGAAAATGGTAAAAATTTTCGATTTTCGAGGTGTAATTCTTATGGTGGCAAAAAAGGGGCATGATCGTTTGTATATGTTTTCTTTTTCTGAAACTTTATTTACTTTTGTTCTAGCATGAAAACTGTAAGAGGAGATCGATTTGGGTCGAAAATGCAAAAATACCTTATTTACTCCTAAAATTGCCATTATTTCGAAAAATGAGAAAAAGTACAAGAATAAAATGTGTTCTAAATCCAATTTTACTTACTATGTTGCGCTTAGTTTCGTTGTACCATGCATTTAAGTTTTTCACTCAGATGCCCCCTTAAATCGAATGTATTGCATGTTTTGCACAAAAATTTTCCCAATGTAGGGCTTCGGAATTATATTCTGTTGTTACCACGAAAATGTGAGCTTAAAACTACTGAAATATAAGTTAACGAATGGTTCATGTTTGCGGATGAATTTTTATCATTAGCTTCGAGTCTGTAGCTGCTTCTAATGCTGGATGTATCTTGCCTCGTCGTAAAATGGCATTTTCATGCTCATCTGAGCATGCATTATTTTTGGCTTGGATGAACTCTCAAGTGGCGTAATTATTTCTCAAGCCGGTGAGCTATGATCCAATTTTGTGGGGTGATGACGCTCCGCAACATGTTTACAGCAACACGCATCGCGGATTAATTTTTGCCTCGAGGTGTGCGTCGCGTTGACCGGGTTTGAGATCTTCTTTATCTCCTTTCTTCCCCTGAGTTGCAGATTTTAATATCTTATCTTAGAAATTATTTGTAGCCCAGCGTGTCGTTTTGCCCTTTGCTCTAAAGTGAACCTTTATATTTTCTTCAGCTTAGTAAACCTAACGCTTTGTTATATTGCAGATTACGTGTGAACAGTACCTTTGAGGAATTACATTGAAAATAGTAAAATATCTCTAAATTACTAAAAAAAACAGTGGCTCGGTGAAAGCATACTGAATTGCTTTTTAATTCTTTCTTGTAATTTCGTTGCATCTTATTTTGAAGGTCTATCTGTTCTCAGTTGTTTGCATATTAATTGGCCTTACAAAGTTCAATTATCTGGACTACAATAATGGAAAAATAATAATGTCATTCACTATATCACTTTTACAGTAGCTTAATTTCGTTCGTATATTTGAACTGGTATGCTACTTGTGTAATTGTGTAAGATAAAATTGTTCTGTATTAATTTCTTTTCTCAATATTCTTAATGTAAAAATGATCACTATTCAAGTGACTTTCGATGGAAGATGTCTCGCAACTTTCTTCCACAATTGTTTTCACTTCGAAATACGGGTTTTTATTAGGGTCAAGTAAAGTTTTGGCATTTCAAGTTAAAACTGAACTGCTTCTTCAGTTTAAATTTTATTATCATGAACGTCTGATCTCGAATTTTACTCTTATAAATTAAATCGAAAACTGTACAGAAGTGTGGACATCCGTGAGAGCGTAGGGGCGAGTTGAAAGGAAGAGAGAGCGAGCTATGCTGCCTGACAAATGTTCACTAAACATGCGTATTTTAAGCCCTGTTTGTTGTGACAGCGCCTGCTACTTTCACGAAGCCCCTCTGAATCTCTTACAGTGTTCGCGCTGCTGCTTGTATTTGTAGTGTTTCGGAGCCTCGTAAGCTCTGGCTTGGGTGGGTACGATTTCCTTTGCGTGCGGGTTCAACTAACGCCTCTTGCGGAATTAAATTCATTGTATTCCTGTGTATCTCACAGGGCTGTATGAATCCACAGTGCAAGGGATTCGGTTTCCAATTCATAACACTAACATCTTGGGGCTAATGACGCTTCCAGCGACTGTTCTCAACCTCAGTAGTACGACTGGAGGTAAGGCCTCGTAGGGATACTAGATGAGATGATGAGCTTCGGGAAAGGTCGTGTAGGAAGCATTTATTACACACAGAGCACCGAAATGTTTGTATTACGTTATTGCATAGTATTATTGTCCTGAGATACAGTAATTTCTTATAAGCCAGTAACAAAATACATTTCATTTGATTGTCACACTGACCTGAATTTGTTTTTTCAAAATCTTTCCTTTCATTATCTGAATTATTCCGTGCACTATATGGCAAATTCCAGTAGGTATGGTTCGCCTGTTCTTAAATTCCAAATTTTATGATCGTCATTTTTATTGCATAAAAGTTCCTTGTGGAAATAATCTAAATTTTCACCCAAGTTTTTCATCAATTATGTACATGTTATTGTCGTGATTCTCGTACTGCACGCTTGAGTTATTCTTCTAATCAGGTAGTGTAATAGTTGTTCCCTTTTTGAGTTAATATTTTTACGAAATTGTTTCTCATTGGGCTTGTACCTTATTATTTGTACACTGTTTTTGCGGTGTTATTCGTACCTACTATACCATAAACGTCACTTTAAACAAATGTTGCTTATGCTAGTTGTAATTATATTTTTCCTTGCATTTCGTCTCGTGTCGTCTGTATCTCCTCAGTGTGACCGCTCGATGAAAGATTCCCGACACTCTTCATTTCTCTAGTCGTTAGTGCTGCCCTTGAGTTTAAATCGAACGTTCTCGGAAACGATCATCGACAACTAGGCTGAAAGCCTCTCAAACGTTCAGTTTGGCGTTTGAGTTTACGATCAAGATTGATTGGTCGTATTTTGTGTTATCGTAGTTTTAAGCATAGCAACTTCGTCGATGGAGAGCTTCAATTTTTCATTCTATGTAATAAGTGATAAAAGTTGTCTGAATGAATGGATCAAAAGGAACCTTGATTCAAACTCGTATTTCTAGTGTTTAGATGGCACAGTCCATCTTGAAATGAAGTGTTTCAATTGACTCGTATGGAGGCACTTGGTGTCTATTTTGCATACCTTGTGATCACAGTTCTGATGTGTTCATGAAGGTCTTGAATACCTTGCTTTAGCGTAACATTCTTTCTTATTTTTTATCGTAGAATCTTAGAAAATATTATATATATGATATATATTGATTTGTCAGTATTGGAAAAGTTAGACCTAAAAACCAGCGAATGATATGTCTTTCTGAGATTTATCAGTTGTAAGTTTGTAGAATATATCTCATGATGCAGAAATCTATTTTAAATAGGATCTACGTTTGTGGATATCAGAATTATTGAACAGGCATTATAACTTATTTCATCTTCCTGTTGTTTTAAAATAACAAATATTAGCGAAGGAAATTAAGCTAAATTTTTCACCTTTATTCAATCAATGTCAATATGCTCATGTGTAAAGTACGATTTATTTTTTTTCCCAAGCACAAGTTTAACCTTTTTTCTCATCTATTGAGTGTGACGGCTATTAAATTAACATATCAATGTAAGACTTTGACGAGTGGAGAGCTCTCACATATTGTTCTCCCCTTTTTCAATTATTAACGTTTTACATGAGTGTGCCCATTGTATCGGCTCGCAGAGATGTAGTGGTGGCGGGGACTCTAATTGAGATGAAAAATTGAAGAAGGAAGTAAACAAAATAATAAATTCTAGAAGACACTCGTACATCATGTCTGTTTGATTGAACGTTGGTCTCCTGTACGAGAAAGAAAGTGATGTATGAAACTGAAAGAAGAAAAGGCGTAGTCAGCTACAGACTATATTTATAACAGCCTCTGCAACAAGTTTTTCTGATTCTGCGTTGGATAACTAGAATTCCTGAGGAGCTTTGATGCAGCAAGGTACTTCGGTGAGGACAGGCGCTGGCTACGTCAGGTTAGGACAATCCGCCCTTAGCCTCACTAGAGGAGCCTTGCAGGGCGTATTGGTTTACAGTCAGTCCACTTCCTTCACGAAGTGGACTTGCGGCTAAAAATATTTTAACTACAGTAGATTGCCCTTAAGAACCTGTTAATATTCTACTTTTGTGCCAAAATAATGCGATGAAGAGAAAAAATACCTCACTCTGATGTTTGTTCACTTTTCACACGTAAGCATATCTTTCATGCACGTGGAATAAATCTTTTGTTTCATTAATTATTGAAAGTAAGAGCCACTGTTCAAGAAAAACATCACGTATCAAGCAGGTGTCCTACGTAGACGTACCAGAAATGGGAGCATCACGGACACAGTTAAGCCTTTTCAAGTTACCATTATCACCGCAAGTTCTAGTAAATTTACCTGGAGTTTGCAGCTTTTAAATCCCTTCATCCATCCATTTATTCGTGGGATAATATTTGTCAACTGATGAAGTTACTTGCTAGTCTTAGTTAAATCGAATTGTTCTGAGAATGACGTCGCTCGCTGCGATGACTCATTTACATTTTTCATTATGCAGCGCGTCAGTGATCGCAACTTAATTCCTTGTTCATTTATGTGCACCTTAATCCAAAGCAATGAACAGTGGATTCAATTCTTCCGAAATATTTCATAAAATACATGCTTCATTACCTGATGGAGAATAACATTTGTATGACGTTTTTTTATATTAAATGAATGTTGGCGTGCTGGTTAAACTTAATTTTTCAGTTGAGAATAGTCGAAATTAATAAATTTGCTGCGTAACATTTTTAGTCGCAATTGAAAAGTATTTAATAGGAAGCTCAAAATCACAAATGGTAATCGTGTTGCCTTAACCTATCATCTGTAGACAGTGTCAACTGATCAACACTGGAGTCCTATCCTCAGCTGATCATCTATTAGAATAGAATAGAATGAGGCTATAAGAACGAACCTTCTGGCCCATTCTTGGGTCGGATAATTACTTCGATAATTATTCGGTTGTTTTACCCAAGTCCCATGCCGTATTTCTAGCTGCATCAACCATGTCGGCAGCGGGATTCGAACTGCTCGCAAGCAGATTCGCTCACCAGTCGACCAAGCTGGTGTTGTTAGGTTTAACCCACACACAAGTTAGGTTTAACCCACAGGCA
>VCRD01000112.1:0-46319 GCA_006783055.1 Trinorchestia longiramus
CAAGATTTTTTCTGGAGATCTCAAGATTTTTCAGTTCGGGTCAAGTTCGGTGTTGAGATCGGTGTCGAGATTTTCCCTCCGGTTAAATAAATGAACTTTATTTCTAATAGAGTATTCAGTGCATATAGATTGGTTTTAAGGTCTTAATATTAACATTTTAAAAGTAATAATGGTGCTTATCAATGATATCTTGAGTAGTAGTGATGCTTCAAATGAGATCCCCGTCCTCTGTGCTGCAACTTGAAAGTGGAGGCTCGTAGAGGCGTGTTGACGAGCGTGGTGGAGGTGTGGCTTACTTAAAGCGTGGCAGCTGCTGGACATTTCAAGCCGCCAACAATCTGGCACAAACAGACCATAGCGACTCCGGGGATCGAACCCAGGCCAACCCGCAAAGCAAGCGGGTACCCCCATGCTACAAGTCAGCCAATCTGGGAGTCGCATCACAACAGAACGGAAAAAAATTGCTGGAGGTATCATAACTAATTTTAATATGTAACCATTAAGAACAAAATATCCAGTGTTTATGTACTGTCTAGCAGTTGATTGGAACTAAAGTTTCCTTCATCTCCCCAACCGTCAGTATATCTTTAGCTCACATCACCTGCTTTTGGCTCTGTTATATTTTTAATTACTTCATCAGTTTTATATTATATATAACCATCATCAAATCTTGTAAATATATCTACAAAGTACCATTTTTGCACATAATTCCAATTTTTTTCACGATAATTGCTTAATCATTAATTTATATACCCTGATAAGACTCTTCTCAGGTTATTGAGCGAAAAAATATTGTTATTCTTTCCAATCATATGCTGTGATAAGAGCATTTCAATAATATAGAAGTACAAACTTTAGACGGCGAGAAAACCTGAGTCTGTCTCATCAAAAGTTTAAGTCATCACATATTTCCATGGTTGCAAAACTCACGACAAGTTTAGAGACCTAAAAAACCAGCCGGTATGAAGAAAGGTTTAAAAGAAATTATTTATTTGCTGATATTTTCTTGATATGCATTGAATTTCATTGTGTTGAGCAGCAGGTATTCAATAACTCTAGGTCTAGGGTATGCGAGACTCGCTTACTCATTTATACACGGCGAGGCAACATAACTTCCTTTTTTTAAAGGAACTTCCTTTGAAAATAGAAAGTTATGTGGACGCACCCTGTATTATAGAACAAAACAAATGACCATAATTGAATGAAATAATACTGAGATTAGAAATGCAGCAACAATTCGACAGGACCGATTTAAAATTAAGAATATAACCTCAAATTGGCTTGGCCCAGTGAGTTTGGTTTTTTCGGTTGGGTGATGGATACATTCTTCTTATACAGAAAAATACAAAACTTTTAGTCCAAAATGCATATAATTTTATCCTGCATATAATTGTTGAAAGCAAGAAACAGTAAGCATAAAACACCCAAGAGGATATTTCAAAAAAATGATCAGATGCAAAGGTTTCATTATCTAAAATATTCAATTGGCCGATTTATTAAAAATATTTATTAAATCCCCTGATCGTTTTAATTGTGCTGCGAACAATATAACAAAATTTGAACGCAATAACAAAATACATAGCTTTATCAGCCACTAAACGGCCTATATACTGCCGGATTTTACTTCCATGATACTCGTGAGAGTTGGTAGGCTTATACATATTCCAGTTAGATCATGCTGATGCATGAATAATTTAGCATTTCCGTCGATGGGTAGAAACACGCTTAGCAATTTGAAAATAAATAACTCATTATTACAGTGGAATAATTTAAAAAATACGTTCAAATTTTTCACAGGCATCATGCAGGACTTCGGGCCAACAACCTTTAGCTGCCGTCGTACGGTCTTTCAAAATCTTTCCAGACATTTTATACGCTTAAAATTCAAAAGTTTTTGAATCAAATGAGTACGCTGAAACTAATTCCTTTGTAGTTATTATTTACAAGGCAGTGGAACATGTTCTCGTTAATAATAATTCTTTACCAGCTGCTTGGTTCGACTGGCATCACCAGCTTGGTCGACTGGTGAGCGAATCTGCTTGCGGGAGGAAAGACCCGGGTTCGAATCCCGCTGCCGACATGGTTGACGCGGCTAGAAATACGGCATGGGACTTGGGTAAACAACCGAATAATTATCGAAGTAATCATCCGACCCAAGAACGGGCCAGAAGGTTCGTTCCTATAGCCTCATTCTATTCTACTGGATGTTTATCAGAACCCCAAAACAGGCAATACCAAGTGGGCCGAAAAAACGGAATGAAGGCTAAATCTAAATTGTGCCCAAGGTACCTCATAAATTCCTTGACCAAAGTGGGCAAAATTTTCAGACAATTAACACGTTAACCGCCATGCCTGATATCAGAGATTTGTCACTACCGCCACGACTTTACCATTTTACGACTTTATCATTTAACCTTCCGTAAATATTTTAAATTAATTTTTGAAAATAATTATTAAAAATTTGGAAATGTACCACCGGTGGTACATGCGGCGGTAAGTGAAATCCTCAAATGTACCACCGGTGGTACATGTGGCGGTTAACGTGTTAAAATACCGGTCTAATCTTCAATTTTATTCAATATACCTTCCATTCGCAGGGATGATGGCCTCGAGACGGCGCCTTTTAGGTTTTGCTGGTTTTGTCAACGTAGTCCGTGTTCATGGTCATTCATTTCCGGTCAACGGATGCTTTGACGACGGTGATGTTAGGGTGGCAAACGCGACAGGCCTTGGCTTCAATGTCTTTCACCGGGTCGGCTGTCCAAATTTTCTCATCTGAGATGATTACCCGACCAGGTGAAGCAGACTTGAGATAATTCATGAGCCTCTGGCAGAGTTCAAAACGCTTGGCTAACGTAAGCAGCGGCCTCTCAACAATGACAAGGGACTTACCTCCCAACTTTGGGACTGCTCGTCCACCTGTGGCCGCTCCAACCCCGAGTTTCTGGCGTGTTGGTGCATGGACGTAAAGGGGCTACTTTGAATGGCATCTCGTAAGCTGCCTCGATCCACAACACTCTTTCGACCACTGCCTCTGATCGCGTAGACAGTTGTACGGGACACCCCGACCAGGTTCAAGACCTCACTCGCTTCGATTTCCGCTCAAAGAAGTGCAGACACCTACACTCGTTTATCTCGCTGGGAAGCCATTTTACAGTACACAATTATAACAAAACTTTATTTTCAATGCCAAATTAACAGGCTTTCGGATGATATGCGGCAAGGCAGGATAGGAGTTGCCAAATAATCGAAATGTTTGATTAAAGGTGTTCACGTTTTTCGGCCCACCCGGTACTTTAACGGCAGCGAAATTACCGGTATGAAGTACCATTACATTTTCTGCGAGACATGTGAAATTTTTCCATCTTAGATGGAAAAATTAGCATTTCCATTTCAGGTACCGCGAAAATACGAATTAGTTCACTACGAATATTTTTTTCAGAATCTCTTACGCAGTTAAATGAACGTTTGTCGTAGTGCCTAATATTGCGTATCAAATCAAATGGAGTTTTCTTTTAAAGCGAGATCTTACACAACAGAAAGTAGTGATGCTCTGTTTGACGATGCTGGTTATTGGTTACTTATTAACTGAAAAAGTAAAGAAATTAGCAATGAGAATTTTTCGCATTTAGATTCGAACCCACTAGCAAGTTTATGTTACAACAGTTTTATAGAGCCAAGATTACGCGAAATCCATTGAATTCTCGTTAACTTATCTAACTGTATTTCATCTCTACAGACTTTGATGAGCTCGTGCGCTAAAAAAGCGTCAATTTAGGATCATCTTTGTTTGGACCTCATTTCTTTCTCCCTCTGTAATGACCTGGTCGAACATTTATTTTGGTCCCGTGGGCAACTACGCCCACACAAGCTAAATCAGGGCAAAATAAGTGGCGTACATGAGTTATGTAAAAATGTTCTAAAGTTATCAATTAAAATTGTTACGAGCCATTAGAAAACTTTTCACATTAGTATAACTATCAAATGAGAACTTAAAAATCCGGTACATTTCATTCAAAAATTTTAAAACCAACAATGCAAGGCTATATGTTTCCCGTGAATAGGACAGCTTTTTTTACTAATACGAAATGATCCTGAAAACAAGATGGTATAACTATCATTATTCGGATCGGCCGGCCTCAGAATACTTGAAAAAATGTCTGGATTAATTTAACTCTCTAATAAAACAAACTTTACATTACGCAGCATCATTCAAGATTATAAAAGAAGAGACCTACTAGGCAAGCTTGATCAATCCATAGTAAATTGCTGGTCCCATAGAAAAATTTATGTTTCGACTGCCCCATTGAATACTACAGACTAAAATTTAAATACCGATGCCCTCACTCAAATTAACGAAATGAATATTTCAATTTTTAGCAGATTCACACGTTTTCTGAGTATAACACACACTTTAGGTTATGCTGAATAACTCGCAATAAAACACGACATAAGAACTTTAAACACCGCCTCACTCGTCGCAACCCCAATTTGAAATATGAAAATAAATTAAACAAAAACATAAATTTTTAAGTTTTTTATGATTAGCATTTTCAATTTGAAGAATATACCTGAACGCTTTTCGACTAGATAAGTTTTTTTTTTCAAAATCCCTGCAGCGTGAACAACTATGTAGAGCTTCTGTTCCAGAAGAGGCTGTGCTTGGCGTCACCTAAACATGCCAGAAATTTGCGTCATCAATCTAAATAAACTAATTACCTGTATCACTGCACCAATATTTCTTAGTTTGCATATGAAAAAGTGAAACCAAAGGATAACAACAGAAAAAAGCATATTTGTGAAAACAAAGCAATCGGCGGGAGACGGCGCGGTGACCTATAGAATTCATTTGTCTGAAACTCTAGAACGGTAACCTGGGGTGACTTTCGCCTAGTTACCACGCAATCTACGCTTCTGAAATAGAGGCGTGAAAGTGAAAATACATGGCGTACTCAATATAGCTTAAGACACGTCACAGAAACGACTTCTAGAAAAGTAAAAAAAATAATTGAAACAGGAAATAAAGCAGGAAATAAAGCAAGAAAAAAGCAATGAACTGTTTTGGTAGAAGTTAAAGTACACCATAAGTCACCGACCAAAGGAAATAAGGAAAACAATATGGAGGTGCCACCTTAAAATGAAATTAAAACAGGAATACTCATAAAAGTATACACTACTGCCTAAGAGGAAGATCTTTGTCGATGCCTCTTGGTTGAGAACTGTGAGAAAAAAGGTAAGTAAAAATCCACGCACTACGTATAAAATTCATTGTGGATGCTTAATGTAATCTTCATCAGACAATGGTCAAATACGCGATACTATGGAGACAAAACAAGAAAAATTATTCAAACTTCAATTGTCTGTTTTTCCCATCAATATTAATTGAAAGTATCTCAAAGGCAGGAATATTTATATATAATTATAAAAATATATGTACACCGAGCTAGAATACGTACAGAAGTTCAATATATAATATCACTCGTTATTTTAGGTAAAATAGCTCCATCGTCTACAGTTCTGTAGAGCAGGGCATGCGATGGAGACTTGCCGCACGCTCGCTCAGTCTTTTGAAGATGCGTGAGCAAATGCGCCCGTAAAGCTTTCGCTGAGACGGAAGAAAATGAGCACTTTTTACACCGGACCAATTCAGGAGAACATGCCTCAAGAGATTGACCTGATGTCTGGGTAGAGTCATCTGCGCTATGACTCTCTATGTAATTAATATCAAAGGAAGGAGTGACGTTTTCGGAGGAATTTGCCTGGGAGTGATTAGTTGTCAGGTGTTCATTAAAAAGGTCAGCGTCGGGAGTGGAGAAGGAACATAACGTACAAGTAAATGCTTCTTCAGGTAAATGAGTCTTAACGTGTAGCTTAAACTTCTCTTCGTCTAAGGACTTAAATGCACATAAATCGCAGAGGAAATAATCTCCTTCCTCCTCGTGAACAGACATGTGAACTTTGAGTGACTTGCGCCAGATGGTTTTGAAAGTACAGGCTGGGCAGGAGAAGACTTCGCTGTTCGCTCGATTGTGCCTAGAATCGATGTGTTCAGTTAGCCTACATTTCCTCGCCGCCGTGTAAGGACAGTGAGGACACTTAAAAATATTGTTAGCAGTAGTAACTTTACTAACGCCTATTCTGTGTAAGCTTCGTTCGTGCCTCATTACCTGTGCCTTAACTGGCGACGAATAAGAGCATCTCGAACACTGGAATACATCCCCTGAATGCATTTTCTTGTGGACTTTCAGATAGCTTTTCCAAAGGGTAGAAAATTCACACTTGTCACATTTGTGCAGAGCTTTTTTCTCTGGATAGTGACGGTTTGTGATGTGTTCATTGAGGCGAGTCTGTCTGGTGGCGCGGTACGAGCAATGAGGACAGGCAAAGCTTCGCTGTGACATGTCCAAATGAGTCATCTCATGCTCGTTCAGTCTCGTCCGAGTGATTGTGGCAAAATCACACTTGCTGCACCGAAATAAGTCTCCCGTGTGCACTCGCCTGTGTCCCTTAATGAGACGCTTCCATTTAGTCTTGTAGTCACAGTCAGGACATGAATAAAGAAGAACTTTTTCAGCACCATGTCGCTTATGAACATGGTCTTCTAACTTATACTGCTGGTCAGTGGTGAAAGGACACACAGCGCACGAGTACTCTTTCCGTTCCAAATTGTGGACTTTAGTCTCGTGGTCTATGAGTTGCTGCTTGTCTACAGCCACAAATATACACTGAGAACAGCTATGAACGTCGCCATTATGTGACTTCATGTGCTTCTTCAGAGCACGCACCCAGTTAGTTTTGAAAGCGCATAGTTCGCATTCGTAAATTTCTCTACGCGCATTGTGAAGCACTTCCATGTGCTCTTTTAAAGTCATTTTACGCGCAGCTGCATAAGAACAATGAGGGCACTTGAAGGGTCGTTCTTTCTGGTGAGTCTTCATATGATTTAAAAGGCTGCTTTTTGAGTGCGTCCTGTAAGAACATTCATTACAGGACTGATACTCGTCTACGTTGTGACTCTTGGTGTGGTAATTCAAACTTGCTTTAGTGTAACTGTAAAATTTGCACTGATCGCACTGAAATTTAATCTCATTGGTGTGTCTGTTATTGACGTGCACTTTGAGATTATAAGCAGTACTTCCCCAGTAGTCACAATGCGGACATAAATGAGTCTTTTTTGATGCGCTGCTACCAAGAGCGTCTTGAGATGAGCAGCTGTAGGTTCTAATGGGCTGAGCAACATTTTGCTGCTGCTGTTGCTGGGCTTGGTGCTGCTGAGGCTGCTGTAGCTCTGAACCAAGAGGCGATCCAAGAATGGACTTCACAGCCTGTGCTGACTCTTCACTTAGGCCTGACAAGGCTCCTGTTTCTGAAGATACTTCTTCCCCCTGCAATACGCGGATTGTTGATGATAAACGGCACCCTATTTTAGTAAAATATTAAAATTGCGACATGAACCAGTAAATTAACAGTGTTTATAAAAGACAGAAAGTAAGTAAGGAAAGATTAAATGCACAAAAACTACAGAAATTAAGTCATACTAAGCGTTTGGAAAGCAATTTCCCTTCCTCTGTGATCAACTGTCCAACATTAAGATGTTGCAGTTACATTGAAAAGCAGATGTAATGAACCTGAAAAACATTTTTCATTTTCATCTCGCATATCAAATTAATGCTAGACAGGAATGAAGTGAAGCAACAATATTCACTAAAAATTTAATACTGAACTGACAATCAACAATTCTAATACAGACTACAGACAAACCAATTTAATAAATCAACAGAAATGCATGGGGTTAATTCACAGACAATGTTACCTTGAAAATAGTGCTGGGCTGAGCAGGTACCCCCTTGAAGGCCTGGTATACTCGGATGCTGTGCTTCACTTCACTGTTGGCACCACCATCATCAGTATCTGTGATGACACCTTGCATGTCCTCAGGAAATAGCTCCAGAGGCTGAGTCTGAAAGTATTATTACAAATATATATATATTTGTAAACAAACACACTTTAGACTATCTTTTTACAGATCTTGACTAATGTCACAGGAACAACAAATTGATGATTAAATATTGAACACTATTGAAAGATATAACCATCCCAATAAGAGTGTATAACAGAAAATATTTCAATCTCATTAATCATTCATTTTCATCTGAAATAAATAACTTCAGAAACAGAGTCCACAGGTAATTTTTCCAGTACAGCAAAGAATTCAAATTAAATACATGAAATTCAATATATACCAAACAGTTACCAGTCTTTCTATACAGGTTATTAGCAGGTCCCACAAATAGAGATCAAAAGTAGATGAGAAAAGAGAATTAAAGGAAAGAAAAATTATCACTTGTGCTGCCATCATGCTCTACTACACAAACAACAATGACTTTGATGGTTGAGCCATTGTATTCACACAAAATATAGTAATTGTAAATGGCACATGAGAAAATACTTTTTAGGATTTTCTTCCACAATTAAAATATGCATCATTAGTTAATTAAGTTAGAATCTAACAAGTTTCTACTTCTAAAGATTACCATAGTGAAATCTGCTTGAAATTCAAGTGACACCTGAAGACCACAAAATTTTGGTGTCTTGACTGAAACAGGCAAGAAATATGTAAGAACAATATAATTCTAGTGACATAGATAAAGAGATGAAATGAAGAGAAACAAGCACACTCAGGGAAAAAATTCAGTGGCAAAGCATGTATGTATGAAAATGGAACTCCCACAAGAGAAACAGAATAGCTGAAAGAAGATCTAAAATCTAAACACAAAGCAGACTAGCACACCAAGTATTAATGCATCCACTTAGTAGCTGGAAATACTACTATAGAGCACTATTTCCCCAAAGCACACTGCACATCCAAGAAAAACATTTTAACTGCAAGGATTACAACATAAGTGTAGGAGAACATTGTATATGAAAAGTCATTCTAATTTCAAGAAAATATTGCTCTTCCAACAAAAATAAAATTATAATTCTAAGAAGTATATTGCATATACAAGAATCCCTTACCAAATACAATCCAAAAATAAGTGTAGGAGCAAAAAACACATCACAGAAGCTCTGATGGCACCAAAATTTAAGCAAATAGAGTATGATAACCTATGTGGGCAGTACGTAATTTTTTAAAATTGCACTGTTAATTGTTTAAATGCTCATACCTATTGATTCCTATACTAAAAAATAACCATAACAATAAAGAAAATATGCTTCAATTTCATTTTAACATATAGTAACAGTAAAATGTTGTGAAATATATATGAACACAGAGGAAACAACAGGAGTCATTCTGGAAAAATGAATTCAGTCTATTTAGGCTTCCTTTTCAATTAAATTCTACTCTATTAAAACGTACCTCAACATTGTCGTCAATGATAACATTGTACATGGAACCAGACACCAAAAGTTCCACATACTCAGGAGCAGCATTAGTATTTTCTGTCATACTAATTAGGAATCTGAAAATGAACAAACCTTATGGTTCTGTCACATACATATGGACAAATGATTGTATTGAACTGCACATGTATTATTGAAAGACATAACAGTGGTAGTGTATATGATGCTTGCTTGCAATTTAGACTATGAGTTGCAACTTAAAAAAATAATTGATCAGTAGTTCATAACCTGAAAATTTGTATACTTTAGCCATTGTTACTCTAGGTACAACTGTGTGTGACAGTGACAATTTTTTGCTAGTTGGGAAGAATGTACTAAATTACAAATACAGCCCAAGATTGGTATATAATAGGCAACAGGTTTGATTCCTCAAAATGACAGGTTTGTCCAAAATGACAGAGCTTCTACTAGCCTAGATTTGAAGTTTGAGGACTGCTTCTATATCGTAAAGTAGATCAGTTTTGACAAACAATGGCAAACAAATCATTAATATCCACAGTAAAAATGCTTACTAAAACATTACTACATAACTTTTTGTAATAAGTATTCTGTTGCATTCAATCAATTGTTCCTGCAACTAGTCATTCTAGAATGAAGCAATGCAGCCAAGCTTACCAGATGAAGTTTTTGTCACAGCTGTACTCACATGACAGACCAGTTTTAGGGTAAAATGAACAACATTTATAAGCATCCATAATACATAATAATGAAGTGAAGTAAATACTTAAACCCTACCTCTACATACAAAATTTCAACTTTATTTAATTGTGTAAGCAATAAAAAATGTTCCTATTATATGAACATGATCTAAAGAAATAACATCAAAATAGAAAAACATGAATTTTTTGTTTTATTTTATGGCATATATAAGTATTTTATAAAGAAACCAATTTAATTTGTTTCAAATTGTTTAAAAGTTCAGCAAGGTGTTCATGTTTCCCTACTACCTGTGCTTACAGTCAGGAGAAACTTATTCCTGGTAAGAAGTTTAGGTACCAAAATGAACATATGCCCATGAACTTAGCTATGCATTTGTACATGTTCCTGTTTTTACAACAAATTCAAGAAGCTTTCTTTGCAAAAACCTTAAATTTTATCACTATATTAGCAACTAGTAGTTTTGGCAGCTGAATGGCCAAGAAGAGGCCAGTTTGGCAATGCATCAATAATTCTGTCAACTACTTCACAGCAACACAAAAGATGCTTGCAGTAAAATTTTACTTTTCTTATGGCTATAATTTATCTCATATTCAATTAAACAGACAACAACAATTGGGAAAGTAATTATTTATTTTGGTTTATGCTTGTTCAGCTCTTTAAAATTTACCATAAAATAAAAGGTCATAAAGATTCGAAAGAGTACTATATGTAGATACAACCATAAACCTACTTAAAATTAAACTTTAAGTTGTTGAAGAAGCATGCGAGTTTGCATTACAGTAACAACGGTACAAATACCCGATCAGCTAAGACGGACAGAAAGAGAAAAAGCAAATTTGTTGTGTTTTTGGCTTGTCTTCTTCAAATATATATCTCATTCTCCTTCTTCTTTATTTGCATATATTGGCGGTTCGGAGAAGAATGTATGCAGTCACACCTTCAAGTAGTCTTCCTCCTCTCGTAAAGTCACTTAACTCCTGCTATGCTCGTCACAAATTACAATGCCTGCGCTCTGATTTCCGGTTTTTATTTTTACACCACAACATGTTTGTGACCACCGTTTTTAATGCCACTGTCAGCGAAGCATAGCCAGGTTTACAAAAATACGGAACAGAAATGCAGTTGAGTTTGAATAAAATTAGCCTACATCAAAATATGAAAAACTTCTGAATAATCAATAAATTTTCCAACTATGAGGTTATAAATGACGCATCCATTAACTTGACTGCAGCCACCGTGGTCGAGTGTTCTGCGGCCCGTGTTCTGTATCGGGTCTCTGCTTCATGTAGAAAGACCGCGGGTTCGAACCCGGCCATGGACACGAGTTATTTCTCGTACGCCGCGCCGTGCACTCAACCCGCTAAGCACTCAACCTCCCAGCCCATGAAGACGCCCATCAACCTCCCGGGATTGTCGCATGGAGCTCACCATCACCCTTACTCTTAGAATGTTAACCTTAAGAATTTGAAAAACCAATGTACTAATGTCTATGTACTGTGAACTCGATTGGAAATAAAGATTGTTTTTTTTTGTTTTTGAAAATTTGAGATCCTTAAAAAATTTAACTTGACGTTTTACTAAAGTTAAGAATAAATTTTTCTTTGGATTTTGCACGTATACTTCAATGTCATGTAATAGCTATTATAGCTAATAATTAATTTCAAATTTTAGGAACATTATAACTCTGAAACTGCAGCGGCTTAAGCCTGGTTTTAAGTATAACATTTTGATGAGCTGCATAACATACACAATATATGGAAGGATACTTTTTTCCAATCAAGTCTACAGTATAGATATATTGCATTTTCAATTCTTAATGCAAAAATTTTGAGACTAGTATGGATGCTTCAAGTGACTGTTTCCGTTTTCTGTACTGCAACTTGAAGTAGAGGTTCATAAATGAATGAAATAAATGAACTTTATTTACAATAAAGGATACAGTACATATACAATTAGTTTTAAATTCTTAATGTTAACATCTCATGAATAGGGATGGTGGTTATCGATAAGATCTTCAGAGAAGTAGTGATGCTTCAAGCGAGATCCCCGTCCTCTGTGCTGTAACTTGAAGTCGAGGCTCGTAGGGACGTGCCGATGAGCGTGGTTGAGGTGTGGCTGCTATTGGATATGTTCTCCTAGCTCTCAATGGTCAGGCACAAATATATCGTGACAGCTATAGGGAACGATCCCGGGCCTTCCGCATAGCAGGCGGGTACCCTCACCAGTCGACCACGTAGAAGCGCTTCGATCAGTTCGAGGAAGGTCTCCTCCGAAAATCCTACATCACAGCAGGCAGAACGTGTAACTCGTCAAGCGATGATCAGGCAGAAATCGGCCAAGGGGGTTATAGAATTTGAACCCGGAGTTTCCCGTATTGTAAGCGGAGATGCTCCTTATTCTACTATTATGGCTACAAAAAGAGTTCCATACCAGGGCATACGCTACTTTAAATACCTGCGCCACCAATAGAAAAAATCTACCAATGTATGTAATCTCAGTTGAAATTGCTACTTATTTCAGAGCCATAAAATAATAGTTTGCAGTATTTATAGATTATTTCATGTTTCATACAACATGTGCAATATGTTGAAAACAATAATACAAAAAAAATTTCTTGAAAGAAGGGTACTTAATGAGTGGAGCCTGAGAGGACAGTGCTGAGTTCAAATCCAATAACACTGATTGTATATTTTTTCTTATTGCATGCAACTGATTCGAGCATCCTAGTTTGAAGTAAAGTGCAGGCTCTGATACGAGATGTAATCTCAGAGTTTATCTACTCACATCGTATTCGATCACAGGGAGAGTTCACTTATAATGGCGCAGTACACAGTCAAATTAAATCTTTTATCTTGATGAGTTACATGTATTCAATGAACTGCCGATTCCCACTCTCAACCATTGCAATATCACAGGAGCAATTCTTCAATAGCAGCTGGTTACTTCCATCTCCCCGACGAAATTAGCTGGTATAAATGTACTTAGTTGCAAATACACTCGAAAACATTCAGAAAATTCTCCTTGGAACGAACAGCTAATTATGTATGACACTTCACCTATCTAACAGTAAATGCCTGTGTACATTGTACGCTATTAAAAAATAAATTAATGTTCAACTAACATCTTACTTAAATCCCTTACGAAACAAATTAATTTCAAACCCATAATGGATGGACTATAATTTACACCTACTTGAAAAGCAGATAAACCGAATGAAAGAATGAGACTGGTCATTGGATGACCGAGACGCAATGGCCGTAGAACTGGTGTCACAGCAACCAGCGTTAGTTCTGATTATTTTTCCCCAAGTAATTTCTACTCAGGATGTGAGATATGTGCATGTTAGATTTCATACACACGTATGCACACAATTACACATGTACTTGCGTCATATATACTCAAGTGTATGTGCACTTATATCTGTGTACACACATTTCCACCATAGAGATACTCTATGGTAACAAAATACTAGCAAGAATATTATGATGCATAAGCCGAACAAAGATCAGTAAATTGGGATGTTTTTTTCTTTTTTATATACTTCGTCACTAACACATATCATTGATGGATGTCAAAATCAATTAAAAGTGGCATTAAGAGAGTAATTTCATGACACAGAGATCAAGTACACACTGACAATGGACGTCACATGTGTCAACAATGAGACCGCTCCTCTCACACCACACGTATTTGACCACATGGAACCACTGTGAATTTTTCAATTCACTCTCACAAGCTCCGCAGCTGAAAATACTGTTACTCATAGGCACGGAATTTTCCTCAACGGATTTCAACCTTGGACGTCGTTTGACCATGACCACCGTATTGCTAAAAGATGTTCTCCTTCAAAGAGTGCTAGTAAAAACTTGGTTCCCATGTTGACATAAAGACAAAGACGATGCAAGAGCATATAAATGGTGCATCATTGGCACGTAGTTTATTGCTAGTCTGCAATGGTCGCTGGTGTATATTGTGTCTGAGCAATGATAACGCAACTACGTAGAATGCACCTCCAAGATGTAGAGAGGATGGCCCCAAAATTAGGCACTGATATTACCTACGATAATAAGGAGCGATGGTGATTACGCAATAATATGCACGTTGTGCACATGATGATCATTCTATAGTAGTACACTTCATCAAAGAGAGTTTGATCTGGAAACTTTGGTTGGATACCAATTTTAAAAGTACTTGTATACGACAGTAATTTAGTGATCGTAAATTAGTAGTCAAATACGACGATTCCTACTTGAATGCAGAGAGTAATCAACAACGACGAACAGGCTGGTTGCAACTTTACACCATGTGTCGGTAAACTTCCATGATCAGAGACAGAACAGGTCAATGAATCTCAGTAGTATTGGTCTATGGAAGAATATGTAATAACAATATATTGGATAGCTTTGCAATTGTTCAAAATATGTAATACATTTTAACTATACACTGTTATTAGTCTAATTGGCATAATATTGCCCTCTTGCGTAACTTTATAAATAGCTGAGCCAATCCAATGTATATGATTAAACTCTGCATACGTGCGTAACTTCACGTGTTGAGTTTTCTTTGCCATTGATGTACACAGCGTAAACTGCACGCTTCATTGTATGTAGTGTAGTAAGTATATTGCAGACATGCTGTGACGATAGAGTTCCAGGTCAGTGAGCTTTATTATGAACGTGGTATGTCCCACGAAATTTAAACTAAAACTGATTCCAGAAACTGTCATAGCAATAAGCTAATCGATCTACATGATAATTCGTTGTAATCATTAACCTTCCGATATCTTACCATATACCCTCTGATCCCAACTGCATGCAATGCTGCAAACTTCAAAATAAAAAATAGTTATGCATCACCAAGTCGTGAATTATCTTTACGGTATTAAGAGTTCAGAACAATTAATCGAGATGGGGTAGAGATGAATAGTCTGCGTAATAAACAGCTCACGAAAATTGATCCTAGGTATAAGATGGTGACCGTCAATAAATTGCTCTTCTAAAATGTGCATTTGTACAGAGATAAATTCCTGACATATGGAAGAAATATCACGATAAATGCCTGATGGAAGGCCGCATCCATGCAATGTTTTAGTTCCTGCCAAGACGGCCAACAAGGATTTTGATACATCACACACATATGTCTATTTCTACTGCAACTAAACATGAAATTTCCCTACCAGACCATAATTGAAAATTACTTGCTCTTGATATAAGATTAGTGTATAGTATGTACGAGTATAGTATGAGTATATGTATAGTACACTCGAATTAAATATTTTCACAATTATTGTTTCTAATAGAAAACACTGAATTTATTTTTTTAATATTAATTAATTGATTTGAGGGTATTTAAAATCGGTAACTGACAACATATGCAAACAAATTTTCATGAATTATGTAGAGAAGATTTTGCCTCAGGTTGATGCATTAGATGTGTTTGCATTGATCTATTTTCAATGATATGTAAGTCTATTTGGATGTTAAATATAACAACATGACCGCTCTGATTTCAAAGCTCTGAGACCAACTGCAAACATGCATGATGTGTATTTATATTTGCCCGTTGCACGCACTCGTGTTTTGGAATAAATGACCCGTGGTCAGCTGATGTGAGCAGTCAGTTAGAATTCACAACGTGCTGTAAAAGATGCCTGAACTCACCTCGACTTAAACATATATGTTACATTCAGAATAGTTTATTGTACATTCGACCAAGCCCTACACATTCATTCATTACATTGTAATCTGTGGTTGACGAGAGGCCAGATGTTGGGGCCGGTGAAGCCGTTCACGTTCTCTGAGACACAATTTAACTGAATCTTCCCTAGATGATGTAAGGGATGGAGCACCATCTTGCTGGACCATGTATGATTTTCCTATGACCACAAGCTGTATCCAGGCCACAGTCACCAGCAGCTCCACATACTTATCAGGGTCGAGTAGAGAACCTTTAAATAATATATAGCTCCTGGCATTAACCTTATATATATGATAGGAGAAACAACCTCAAAATGCTCAGTGAACACTTTAAAATGGTAGTTTGAACACCGTAAAACGCTCGCTGAGCACCGTGAATACTATGAAGTGAGGAATTGAGAACTCGAACCTGACGCCAACGTAACGTTAAGCAGCTGAATCAACAGACTGGTTAATTCAGCTGCTTAACACGTTGTCTCCGATTGCCTGATTAGTGTAAAACTTCACTTTGTACGCATAGTCACTAGAAGGATCTGAAAAAATTACAGAACCTAACCCAAGTGGTACACATACGTACCACTTCGGAGTCAACGTGTTAACGTTGCGTTGGCGTCATGTTCGAGTTCTCAATTCCTCACTTCATAAGATTCAAGGTGCTCAGCGAGCGTTGTGCGGTGTTCAAACTACCATTTTACAGTGTTCATTGAGCATTTTAAGGTTTTCACGAACTTTTTACGGTGTTCAACGAGCAATTTGAAGTGTTCAACGAGGATTTTAAGATGCTCAGCGAACAACGGGAAGCGTGTCACACGTATAAATATTCGGGCCACTTCCACTCCTCCTTGGTATATTAGTCGTTCTTCTTAATTCAAGTCAAGATAGAAGTCGTTATGAGACTCTAGATTCGATGTCAACAGCGGTAACTCATCTGAAACACAGGGAAAATACAAAGGGCCGTATTTACATTAATTACTAGGACAAATATGACTGATGTGTGTTTTTGTTGTCATTTTGTGGAATAGAGAATTTTTTCTTCGTACAGTCAGCTACAATATAGGAAAGGCTTTCTATTCCACGTTTACCATATTATCCTGATTGTGATTGTCATCAAGAAAGTCCCTTAAATGAGGTTTAAATATAGTGCCGCCTCTGACTATAAAAGTTTCGTAATGCATACTAAATACACAATTAACAAGATGAACTTGAACTCATATTTGAGATGAGTGCAATCGCTTCACGTCTTATTGAAGCCATGATGCTAAAAACTGTCAGACGCCATGTTCCGTATGATCTGTGCTACTCAACATTCGACCAATATTGTGTAGTGAATGCTTATTCTATCCCTTCTACAAATCTAAGATCATATGGTATTTATTTTCAAAATGTTATCAAATAAATAATAAAAAATCGCATAAACTCTTCAAAGCGCATTGATGTACACGTTATACTCCTATCATCTTATATTTTAGAGAAAAATATGTGGGTATGAAAGAATTGTGTCTCAGCGCATTCAAAAAGTTGATCTCGAGCCATTATTTCGTACAATTATCTCTAAATATTCCTAATAGGGGGAATACAGTTACACGTCCATAAATTACTATCTGTGACATGATTCCACTGCATGCGCACAACCCTCCTGAACATCCCACTTATACAGATGGCATATCTCTAAATCTAGAGATATGAGTAAATACTTCTACATCATGATATCACACTACGCATTATTCCCTGAAGTTATCATTCCATTCACTAAATCATGAAATCGTGTCTTGTACCACACCGTGCTTCCATATCCTTCAAGGAGTTTAATTCAGAAATTGTGCTTCATTCTAAGCGTCTTTTAATTACGATGCAATTCGAAGGAATAGCTCCAGGCCACAAGCGCCGTTTACTCTAAACTCGTAACACGCGTAACACGCGTAACACGCGTACACGCGTAACACGCGTACACGCGTACATGCGTACACGCATATACGTGGGTTCTGTCACTCAGGAGACATGGGGCATCTTTTTCCAGCCCAGAGCATCAAGCCTCCCTCCCAGCAGCATAAGAATCACGCATCTTCTGCTGCACTCCAACTTATTTAACTGTAATTTTGAGTGCGATTCGAGCTGCTAAGCTATTAAGCTTAACCTCTCCATACAGTTTGTTGCTAACGGAAATCTTACCTACTGCGTAGAGAAAAATTTTGACTCAGTGTTTTGTGAGTATTTTATCACCTGGAAGATGTTCAATTCGATGTAGTCTTCTTTACTTCCTGAAAATTCTAGGCATCGCGATGACAAGAATCATAAAAGTTGCTCAGCGCGGTGAAATGGAAATATTTCCCACAAGGCCGTCTGCCAGGTGCAGTGATGTGGCTTAACCTACATGGCAAACTTTACACTTCACTTATTGATCTTGACTTGATCGTATCGTAATCGTACGTATCACTTCCACACGTACACTCGCTCAGCAGATGCCTTCCTCGCTATGCCCTCCTTCATTTAAGTTTCTATCGCTCATTTCTAGCAACTAATAAAAGATGAAACGATAATACAAAAAATGGGCATGAAAAATTCCAGGGATATGATAAATAAAGCTCTCCAATTTGCGAATGCAAAATTGCCAAGTACTTCCGTTTGAGCAACGTGCCCTCCAGGGCATTGACGGTGCCACAGAGATCCTCACAGAGCTCCCAAAGAACCGCCCACAGGCCGTTTACGCTTGTCTTGAGAATCCTTTAAAATCAGTGCCTCCATTTTAAAACTTGATCGGTTTTAAAGTTAACCCGTTCAGTGGTGCCTTGCAAAGCGTTCTTAAAACCACACCGCCCTCGTAAAGTCGGCATCCAATAGTGAGGGTAGCGAGGGTAACTCAAAAAAGGGTCGATGGGTGGAGCCAAGACCAGGAGCGTGCGATTGGCGCTCGTCCCGTGTAGTCCAGCCCCGTCGGCCTGAGCTTGAGTGGCGCCTGCCAGCCTGAGTTGTGCGGTAGCATGCGGTGCTGCAGCTGCTGCTATCTCGACCTCGTCAGTTGTGATCGAGCTGGTGTCGTTGTTGCATGTGTGGCTCAGGTCAGCCCTGTCAGACCTACTCCCTCTCACACTTCTTCTCCCGCATCCCATCGCCGCTCGGCATCGATCCTGACTTAGAGTCCCACGTGCGCTTGCCTCCTCACCCAAGATTCTGCCACTAGATGGTGCCAGCGCCCCCTTCGTCATCGTCTCCCTGCAGTTGCTAAAACGAGTGCACCGAGAGCCGTTCAAACTTCACCAAGAATTTTTCACATGAATCCACGCAGGTGAGTCTTGAAGACTAGTACCCTACTGATAAGTGCTCAGTAAGAAGCAGTGCTTCTCGATTTTTGTGTTGTGCGAGAAAGAGAATCAGGAGAAAAATCGCGAGTATTGCACGGAAGACGCGCTTCCGTTGGCGCCGGCGTACTAAGAGCAGATGGACAGCGGGGAGGTCCGTACGGGATGTTTAGCGGTGGCGCGCACGCACCTGTTGGTGGAAGATTCTTCTTCTCAACTCCTGAAGCTCGCTCGCCTTGACCTTGAAGTCGAGGAAATAAAGAGGGCTTCTCAACTCTCGAGCGATCGGCCGCTTTAAAGCGGCCAAAATGCAGTAACTTCTTGACTCCAAATGCGGTTTACGGGAGGGGGCATTTCGATTTCGCAGGCTGGAGGGAAACGTATTTTAGACGTGGAGGATCTGATCTCTGGATGTAACGACGTACTTTTAAAATATTCAATTACACTGACTGCATTTACTTTTTATGCGTGTGTCTCACAATACCATCCGTGAGCCATTTTAAGATATTCATGTCTCATTCAATGAACATCAGTGTTTGAATGACGTGTTCTTGAGCTTGTGTCACCTTCCATGTGTATCATATCGGAGCCTTGAGAAGGAAGTCAAGTTCACAAGTTGATGGCTACTCCAGATCTCACTGAATGAAGACGTAATGGAAACAACAGCACAGATAAACGGAGTTGTATCACTAGATGACGCTTCCACAAAAATTATAACTTGGGATCACCACAGCAGAGGGCTCTTGAGCAAATTATTTCCCCAGGTTTCTACACTGTGAATATATAAACTACAGCTAGGCTTTTGGTTCACACTATGTTAGTCAGGCAGGAAACAGTTATAAAATTATTGGAAGTATTTTGACCCTAATGGGAACGGTGACTGTTTTTCCTATGCACGGACTGCCAGATGAACTTTCTTCTGTCAAGTAGTGAGACATTTGTTATGGAGCGTTAATTTACCATCTAAATTTTGAAAAATATCCCCCTCTATTACATGAATATAAATTAGACTTCGTGACTCATTGGAACCTGAGGAAATATTTTCCAATAAATTTTGATGAATTGACTCATTACATTTATTTCTGCTATGTTCGAAGAAATTTACAGGGCGTATAATCCCTTTAAGATTTCGTATACTATCAATAATTAGCCAATAACTCAACACCTAAGAGGCATAGATCGAGCGCATTCCGAAACGAATGATCCTGTATGTGAGCATTGGCGAAAAATAACTGTATTAGAATAAACAGTGCGTGGCAACTGAAAAAATAGCGCTTAATATTTTTTTTTGTTTGTACTTGCGAGTTTTTGCAGTGTTTTTCGATAATTTTTAGCGAAGTTAAAAGAATTTCTTTTTATGTAAGAATGGATAGATGCAAGCATACGCGCTTGACCGCGCCAGAGCTGAGACCTGAGGCTGACAAACCGCACGTGCAGTGAAATGTAATGTATTCTGGCAAGCGGCAACCACGCAAACATCAGCATCATGAACTGCAGTGGGCAAGCCTGTACTATAATAACCTTTTCAGAGACCCTTGCTCTAATTGCATAGTGCTGTCATTAAGGATCGGAATCAATTTCATGTTCAAAGATTCATTTTGATGATCAGTTTGTAATTACGATGGAAAACGCGGACACCGTCTTGCCAAATACTATATATTTCCTCTGAAAATCACACTTTACCTTCAAATAAGTTATCATAATGCTTCAGCTGGAGGAAAACTGTATGAGCAGATATTTAGTCGTAGATATGAGTGAATATTTGTAATCACAGTGCAGATTTTGGCTTGCAATTTTCATTCAGGTTTGAGGTTGTAAGAATTGTTGTCGTAATATGATTTAATCTATACATGTTTGCCGACATACAGTATGCGGATGAATTCATCGCATCTTGTTTTTGTATTTCTCTGCAATTTACTGAAAACAGCTTACTTCTAGCATGGATTGTTTAAAATTACAAAAAACTGTACTATTCATTTATAAAATTCCACATCTATTCTGTGCATTAAAGTTTAGATCGAATTCATTCAGAGAACATTTTCGTGAAACAGGCACGAGCCTGTAGCATTAACAAGAAGCTGTGAATTTTATAAAAAAGTACCACTTACCGTGAAGTGTAGTTGTGTTGATTTAGGTCGACACACTAACAATTTATTTGTTGATTCGCTTGGATTACGTTAGACAGTGGTGCTCGTGTTCATCACAACATGAGGTGTGAACGAAGTAATACATAAACGCACATGGATCAATTTTATGATCTCGTTCAAGCCCATTGTGTAGTTCGAGTATCAAATTTTTAAAACTAAATTTGATTTCTCACGAAAATAAATAATGCTAACGAGCAACATATTATTTTTGGGTCGGTTAGAGTCGGCTGAATTAAAAATGAAAATTATACAGGATGGGCCACAATTTTTTAATTTTTTTTTCCAAATACTTATAACTGCGTAACTAATGGTCTTAGAACCTTCAGCGTGATCTCATTTTCACTGCCATTTATTGTTCTTTTATCAGGCTAAACCCATTTTGTATTCGTAGACATAGTTTAGGATAAGGTAATCGAAAAGTGAGGATGATTTTTTTCGCCATTATGCGAGGGTAATTCTAAAAGTGCAATCAGTGATTTTACTTGCATAAAAATATGAATTTAAAAAAACTCAGTAATAGACTTTTTAAAGTAAAATATTTACTTTTTACTTAGACGTAAGTACATAATGTTTCCATTATAACCAATGACTCCCGTTGTTTTCGAAGCACTTTTGACATCGGACTCTCATTTCTCGCATTGATCTTCTAATAATTCCTGGATTGTTTTTAAGTTCATTGACATTGTGAATGATACGATCACGTTAATTTTCCGGGTCCATTGGAGGTGTTTTTTTAACTTTATCTTTGAGATCAGAGAGAAAAAAAATCCGGATCTTTGAAAAAAAAATCCCACGGAGTCAGATCGGGACTGCGCGGTGGCCATTCTACCACATGTTCAACTCCAGTGAAACGATCTTCAAAAATTTCTGTTAAAGTGTCCTTTACGCAAATATTTCTGTGGTTTTACCTAAAACATGATTTTACCTAATGAAAGCACAATAAATGGCAGTGAAATGAGATCACAATGAAGTTTCTACGATGTTTAGTTACCCAGTTCTAAGTATTTGGAAAAAAAGGAAACTTTTTTGTGACCCACCCTGTATATTATCTTACCAATGCTTTCTTCGAATTTACCACGAAATTATCATGCTATTTGTAATTGGTTTTCGTGTATAAACTTCAAACTAAGGAAAGGAATGTCAACAGAAATATTTATGTGGTGATATTGTTGTTACATCAATTCAAACGTATATGAACTTTTATGGTGACAACCACTTGCTCTTCTTCAATGTTTGAAAGTTTAGAAATTGTTACTTGTTATATAATAGGCCTGTAATATACATCAGATGCTTTTTAGTAGGCAGTCTTGCGTCCGAAATAAAGACAAGTATTATTTAATTTGTAGATATTCAATTTTAGCGTCGAACACAAAAAAATGTTTCAATTGACTTTTTGGTGTAAAACAATTGAAAATAGTGATTAAAATAGTACACGAAGTATAAATTCGAGGTAATTTGTCTGTATATCTTCCAACAAAGTTATCCTCAGCGCACTCAACAACTTTTTTTGACTGTCCTACTAGATTAAGAGTACTATTAATATGTGGTGTACTCGTGTCCTTATGTGTCATACATGTATAGGATATAAAAGTATACTGTTGCTAAAATTGTATGTATAGCTGTCATACATGATGCATCATGCGTACACGGTTCTACTACTGCATGTGAGTCAGTGTTTCATAGCGAGTACATTTGCGTGCCGCTGTTCTACCAGTGCTGTACTTAATTCCTGTACACTAAAATCAAGTTCAGTCATGTACAATAAAATTACACCCTTTGATGTAAAACTAGCAACGGATTTTTGATATTGTCTAATTTTCGGATAGTTTATAGTTTTTATTTTTTCATAAATTTAAAAATTGCAGGTTACATGTTCATATGTTCCTCGGCAACGCATGAATGTCCAGTATTAATAAGATCAGCTATGTTCAGTGGTGCCTGTCGAGTGGAGTCGTACTCTTCATTTAAATGGAGCGTATTATTAATTCGAGGAAGGCATTTTAATTTAAATGAAAAATAATTGTTGGAAATTAAGTCACTGGTCTTGTGACTTTCGTTACGATAATTTTCTTCATTCCTCTTGAATATTTTCATTCATTTTTCAGTTGATCTCTCGTGTTAAAATTAAGAAGGTTGGTAATGTAAAAAAAATGGAATAAAATAAATTGATTGCTTTAAATTCACGGGTCAATAGGGACGACTGAAGCACACTTTTTTCTTAAATAGATGGGAATTTACACGAAAGTAAATTGTCGGAAATCCTATTGTAGTTTGCTTTTATTCACAAATCATAAAAAAACATAACTTGCATTCTCATAGTTTACGAACGCTGTGATGAAGAATCATTTCAAGATTACAAAGCGATCTCTGCAGTCCATGTAAAGTTTATTGATACATTATAGTTTTATGTGAACGGAAACGATTTGTTTTTACGAGAAGATATCTGTTTTACTTTAGTTAAAAGGCCATCAGTTTCTTCATTATCTTTTCTGCACACAGCGGCACACAACAACAAGTTTTTGAGGGACTGCCCTCTTGCTCGAGTCGATTTCGTGTACAAAATTCATGGCTAAAAGAATTGAGTCTGTAGAATTGAAGGCCACATAAAAAAGAAAATAAATGAAGTGTTGACTTTCATGAAGCCATGTCAATCTTTTTGGTAGTTTTCAACGAGTTTCCTGTGTTTCATGGAAATGTGGTTCGTCAATTAAAGTGTGATTTTGAATGAAAAAAGTGATAACTTTAACACTAAATTTAAGCAATGATTCTGTAACATTATAATTGCTAATTGTAATTTATCAGTAAAAATATTTTACAGTGCTTTGTAATACAGAAGTAGCACAAATTTGTTGAAAATTAGTAAAAATAGATTTCGCAAGACTCCCACACTTGCTGATATTACTCTCGATTTACTCTCACAAGGTCAATTTCCCAGAAATACTGAGCTTTATATAGTCTCAAAAAAGTTTTCGCAACTCTTCAAACGGGCAAAGAGCGACGGAAACAAAAACTTCTTTCTTTATTGGAGCACAAAGTTTTCTATATAAAGGACGGCTTGATTGAAGCCAGGCTTAAATGCTTTCTCTGGCAGGTCTACTCGATCTATTCGATTGTCTCTAAAATAGTAACGTAGCTCTAACAGAATTTTTCTTATTGGATGCTCTCTTGTATCGGACTCTCAAAGGGGCGGCGTGCTGCTGACATATACAAACCTTCTTTTGAACTGTAAATTCTTCATCCCATGAGATTTTTTGATGGCTGTAATAAATGAAATCAAACAGGCAATCGATCAGCTGTTCGGCGTCAAAAATGGGTTTATTCTACGAGTACGATCTCGAGTTATAGCTGTATGTCAATGGTTCACTCACATCAGCGAACGCAAACGCACTAAAACACTTCTATTATCCTTGCCTTCACAGCAATGGTAGAGTAATAGGCCTCTGTATTATAGTTATTTAAGTTCAGGGAAATTAATACTTCAAACACTTTATGACAAAGCTCCTGCAACACTGCGCAACGACGATTTCATTGCTAACGTTTTCTTTTAGGGAACACCCACCATGAGATATGTCTATCCCTCTAAATAGTTGAGCTGTAATAAATTAAAATTTATAGGAAAGAGAGCTGCTGAATTTTATTTCAGAGGAATGAATTTTATTCATGAGATATTTTTTAATGACATACGAATAATGTAGCATACATCAGTTCCATAATTTAAATCGACCAAAATATTCTAGGGCATAATTTGAACGTTTGAGTGAATGAACGAAAAATAAATCTGTGTTTCTCATTTCAACCTAAATTTCCTTACACAAATACTCACTACTCCTCTGAAATCAAAACTTAACGCAGGTAAAAATGGTTTCAAGATTTGTATTTGATAAATTACGAAGAAGGTGAACTCATTCAAGTTCTTATTTGTCAGTAACACACGTGCTATGCAAGAACTTAAGGCGTATGCAATTTTTCGAGCTCATTTCACCGAGCTGCGAATTTTCATGCTAATTTCCATGTATATTTGCGAACAAGGTTGACCAAAACTCAGTCGACTTCAGCTTCACCAAAGTTTCATTCCCAGACACCAGACGACAACCAAGCGACAAACTCTTCATCTGCAGCGCTGTAATCAACATCAGACAAACGACGGTCGTGCGTGGCCTCTACATCGATGTTTCGCGTACGTGACAACACATAACAAGAGCTGTGTGTATGGGATCTGCACCGTGCACAATGTTTCACATTATGGAAGAGCGACTCATTCCTTAAATTAACTGCGCGCATACGCAGACGTAATTGTTTGTACGTGCGTTAAAGTATGATACAGTGTTTTAAATTTGAACTCTGGGCTCACGTCATGCGTTCAGACTGCAGACGTCACGCTTGACGTGTATATGCACGTGCCTCAATTTGCATGATCGTAATGGAAGATTTCGAACAAAATGTACACGGCTCGATCAGGTACCAGGCATATAAAGAACGCGCACTAAAAATCGTATTAAAGTTAATCAGACACGTTTAAAGCGTGTAGAGTTCGCTTAAAATACATATAAGACACGTAAACAGCCTCAAAGAGCATCTCGTTCGAATACAGGCAATTGAATCGTAGCGAATTAATGTGAATGAACAATAGATTACGCACGCCATGCTTCAGCTATTTTATTCAAACAAAATGTTAGCGTGCCACGTTAACAGAAATAGGCTCAAAAGGTGTTCGTATGTATGTTTCGAAAGAGATCACATAATGCAGAAGCCATCAAAAGCTTAGGTGCACAAGCTAATGCTGTAGATGGCGGTTGCACTGGGCTGAAATATCTACTAATATCGATCGTGTTCACTCCCAGAAGTGAAATTTGTTTGCGGCTATTTTCTATGAACATTGAACATTTCAGTTTCGGCACTAATCTTAAAATTTACCACTCATGTGCGTATGCAAAATGTTTTCCAAGACTTTTATTTCAAAATAGCCGCACAAGGACTTGTTTTGCAACTATAATAATGACAGATAAACACAAGTAAGTTGAATTTCATGTAAACTCTTAACATCTGCTCGATTCATGACGTGCAATTATTTTCGTGCTGCCTACTTGAGTCATCACACAAAACTGTTCACCCTGGGCAAAAGGAATGATATCGATTGCAGTGCGTAGCCAGGTTATAGAAAGGTACTTTTTCAGTCTAAATTCAAAGCAGTGGAAAGTAATCGTTGTGTTTTCTTATTATGACTTGACTAAGCTGTTGCTTAAAGATTGTGCCCTGCGTACAAAGCTGAAACATGTAACCAGCAATGAGTTTTGAGTCACAAACCAAATTGGCTGAGTAGAACAAAGTTTTACGAAATACTAATTCATGGTATTTAATATGAAATTTTATATTACATTGCAGGACTATGTAGATATTTTTTTCCAGTGCTAGAACTTTTCTTTCCTTTTCTTAGCAGAACAAAAAATGTTCACAAATTCATGTGCTAACGCAATGCTCTGCGAGTGCCTCACTGGTTCTAATTTTGTTTGTACTCCAAAGTATGAAAGTTATTTAGTCAAGCTTGGAGGCTTAACCATAAAAATCACGAAACAACTAAATGAACAGAAAAACTTGAACTTTTGTATTTCGTTGCAAAACTTTCAAAGCAGGGATATTAAATTTATGCTTTATTTTGGATCAAAATGGATGCAACTGCATTTTTTGTATTGAATATCGTCTATACCTGTTAAGCATCTGTCGATTTCACACACTCTTAAGTCCAGTATTTTGGGGTTGAATGAAACTAGTCTCTTTTTATCACATCTCCTCCATATTCAGTGTAGTTTCCAGTGCTCCTCACCTGCGACAGTAGCTCCTGAGTTTATCTACGATCAGCGGCTATATGCTGCACTCATGTGTCAATATCAACGAGCACTCAGTGCTGAATTGTTGGCTCTGGCAGATGAGATTCCGTATGTCCCATGCCCAGCAGCGCCGCCACGACGCAGTTTAGCTCAGTTTGGAAGCCTGGTCCGCGTCGCGGCCTCCCCTCGCGCTCCGGCACATCCGGTTCAAGCATTAATATCGCCAGTTCTTTAGAGTTTTTATTCGTTATTGAAGAGAGTTACGAGCTTGGACGGACGTAATTATGGCTGCCCTCACCTGTCTCCGTAATAAATGAGGGAATGGGGTCCCGGCTGAGCCCGCATTTTACTTTTAATCCATAATTGTTATCGATATTCTTGCTTGCATGACTACGAACGGTCGGTATTCTTATCCGTCAGACCAGAGTGTTCTACATAAACATTTACACATATATATGTATATATATATGTATATATATATGTGTGTGTGTACAGAGGTTTATGGATATGTTCAGGAACGCATTTTTAAACAAAAGTTTGCATGCTTGAAAGAAATTCAAGCATGCAAACTGGTACCACCGGCACTACTGGAGATTTTAAGTTTTAATTAAGCCACCTTCTCTAAAGGCCCACGAGTCGTCCATCCGATGATAGGGAACAATATTTTTACAGTAAAAAAGTGAGTGCTATCCCTACCTGAAAAATGCTAGCCCTACAACACAGATATGAAATGAGTCCATTTTAAGGGCGAGCTCATCAAGAGAAGTTGATTGATTGAGCGGCGAATAACGTAACCAGAGGCTAAATTTTTATGAACTCATCCTGCTGAGCGCGATTGGCCGGAAGTCATCACGCTTTTAATTTTGCCGAACACAAAAACGATGCTAATTTTTAACTTCGACCCGTGCAGCTGAGTTTCACGTGTGTGACTTGACTACCGCGTTCACTTCCAATGATATCTTTCCTATTTTTATTCGCATTAAATTAACCAAACTTTAAAAAACTATTTAAAAACTTACTTTACAACAAAGTCTGTGGTTTTCACCGAATATGAAGAATGTTTAAATAGAATTTACCCCGTATTTGTTCGTATATAATTTATGATTTTTTTTGTGAATCTAAGCTGAAAGATTGTGATGAAATACGTGGGGCATGGGAACAAAGATCCGTAATGAAGTACTCTGTGGGAGCTGAGTAGGACATGCAGACCTATTGTACAGACTTGAAGTCTTTGGAGCTCATGTGACATCCACGTCACGGTACATCCTTCAGAACTAGCGGATGTAGCCTCACAATACCACTTTATTTCATTTGTACTTTATTTCACTCTCATTACTGGAAATAAGGCAAATTCTATTTGCATTGTATGATAAGAATTAATATGACTATCAGCAATTAAAGTGCATTGCAATTATTCTCAGCATTCTTAAATTTAGAAAGCAGCCGTTAAATGTCTTTTAAAGAAAAGAAAACATTCCAAGCTTAAAAAAAGGTTTTCATTCTAAGGTTTTCATTCTAAGGTTTTGATCCGTTCAAACCCAAAATACCTTTCCAATATGGGCTATCAGGGGAGACGAGAATTGTCCGACTGGGTCAGTGAGTGGCCATATTAAGATTAAAGAAACGAATAATCAGTTTGCACTGGCAATACGAGTATAGTTTTCATATTATACACCTTATAGTTTCGCTCATGTTAAAATTTGAATTCCACAGTGTCATGATTCTCTCTCTATAGGTTCTGTACCGGTATTTTCATTGACATTGGTCGTCAAAACCGAGAGTCCTACTTTGTTTCTAATGTGGTCAGAATAGTGAATTCCAAGTGTTTTTGTGTGCATATACTGTTTCTTTCATGTTCAACAAATAAGCGAAGAAACGTACAAATATAATTCAAGTTATATGTCATTGAACAAAAAGTGTAACATTTGTAAACGTGTTAAAAAATTCCATGTTTAATAATAAACAAAGTATACATTTGTGTAGAACGAGTATATGTAACCTTCTAGAAGAACAATGAAATTAGCCTAGGTGAATTTGTGTGGTAACACGTGTATGAGTTATGGTTTAGTAATTGTCATTTAATTTAACGAGAATACAAGCCTGGAACGTGCACAGAGTCTAGCAGCAAGTGACGTAGTATACTTTCCGGACGCCGCAACAAACGCCACAATCAGCAGCGTACGGAGACACGGATAGAGCGTTTCCGCATGCCCGTTACCTTTGTGACGGTTGATGGTATTTTGAGAGCATTGATGCCCCTGAATGCTATTTGCAAATTAGCAGCTGAAATACCTATTTAATTTGCTAAAAAGCAGCAATTAAACGCAGCTACGAATCGACAAATACAGTATCTATGTATTTATCAACTTGAGTTACCTTTACAAAATGAAGTAAAATATATGAGGTGGGTTATCAAATTCTTGTATTTTTTATAAAATCTGATACGAAATTTCAGTTGATAATCAACTGATAATCTGGTTAGTACTAGGTTCAAACGACAGTAATGTTCGATTTTAGTGTCTATTTAAAATAATATATACATATATTCCATGTGTATGAATACATTTCATCGTTAACATAAAATTTCCTTTATCCCTATAATCTCATTCCATCTGTTAATTCCCCTATAAATTCCATAGTTGTAAACTTCTCTTTTGACGTAAAACAAGCATTCATCTCATTTTGAACCTTTACTCTGAATGTCAACCTAAGACTATTTAACTAATTTTGTAGTCTTCAAATAAGTGGCAATCAGAAGCAGCAAGTTCAGAAGGACATAAAAGATGAAGCAATATTTTCTTGCCGAAAACTTCCATAATATTTTGGGTTATTCGAACTGTGTTAGAACAGGCTTTATCGTGATGAAAGAAGGAAGACAGTTTTTTGTTGACTAATGAGGGTCACTTTTAGACCAAAGTGGTTTTTAGCATGGAAATTTAATCGCATCAAAAATTAATGATGATTTTTCTATTATTGTCTAACAGTTTGTAACGATGAATTCCATGAAAAATATATTGTACAATAATTCAATATGATTTTCAATAGAGGAAGTCCTCCTCTCACTTACTGAGCAGATCTACGTCCACGACTGATCCACAAACAGATGTGTTTAACGTTATAGTAAACGATCCATTTTTCATCACCAGGAATAAGTGCATTTGATGATGTTGCGTCATAGACTGAACTTATCGAGTCAATAATGTCGAATGTATTTTTTAGGGTAAAGGTAAAGATGCTAAACAAATTTTTTATTAACTTGACGATTTTATTACATGCATTTTTAAAATTTTCCTTTTGAAAATTGGACATCACGTTTGTTTCGAGTTGATAATAACACCAAACGGCATCATTTCATTAAGGCAATTTTGAAATATGTATTTTTTACCCAAATAACACATGTTTTCATGTATGCTAGCTCCGTTTGAGTTAGATTCTAAGTATTTATACGTTTTATTTTATGCTTTTTACAGGTCGTTGAGGATGAGATGGCATCGACCGCGCTGAACTCGAGGTCTATTGAAGCCATGGTCACATCGAGGCCTGAGACTAGCACCGCAACATCGCCCATGAATGGTCAAGATGTCCCCTCAACATACCTAGCGCAATACACAGCTACTCTCGAAGATTTTGCACGCAGGAATGCGGGAAATTTGCTCAATGCGTCTTCGGTGACAAGGCCTGCGTCTCCTACGGGAGAAGAGGTGACCACAGAAGATGAAGACGGTAGTTGTGACGACAATAGTTCGGGCGGACAGAAAAGTTCCATTGCGTCGCCTCTAGACTCGGCTAAGAAGCGCCGCAAACAGAGCAAACCCAACAAGATTGGTGGATCCGACGGAGGGAGCGCCGAGGGCGAAGAGATGGACAGGGATGACGCTGAGAAAAGTCGTGCCAACATTTCAGAAACGTCTCTTACTAATCCTGACAGTGGACTACGAGACAACAAGGCCGCCGAAGAAGGAGGCTTGAATTTCAAGTGTCCACATTGTCAATTGTCAGTACATAGCCACGAAACTCTGCGCAGTCATATAATTGAAGAACACATCGGAAGAATGCTTACCGAGGATGAACTGTTATTGCGCCACGCTCACATTACTAATCAAAAATTACTTGAAGAACAACAACAGCAACAGCAACTACAATTTCATCGCTACCAACAGCACGTTTTTGCCGAAACCCTGAGAATACAAAATGAACAGAACGCAAAACGAAGGGAAGAAAAAGATCATTTAAAAGTGAAAGAACAGCAACAAGATTCACAGGCAAGCACTGAAAACCATCACGAAAGAATTTCTTTAGATCATCAGATACTTCTACATCCCTTACATCTGCAGCAGCATCAACAACAACAACAACAACAACAACAACAGCAACAACAACAGCAACAGCGGCAGCAACAACATCACCAACAACATCCACAACAACAGCCACACCAACGACAGCAACATACTGAAAACCAAACTGTATACGAAAGAGAAGAAGGTGAAACAGGGCCTTTGAATCTGAGTAGTCCACGATGGGATAACCGATCGAACCCGTCTCAAGATCCTCAACGTAGCCCCGTGACTCCTTTACCAGCCTCAATACCTATGCCGCCTTCATTCGTGGATGCCCGCTTCAATTTGCCAGGCCTGCTACCTTTCGGTCCTCCTCCATTTCTTTTACCATTTATCCAACAAAATGAAAGAGATAGCTCTTTGAATCCAAGTCAACCAGGTAGTTTCAATCCAGGTCAGTCTAGAATTTTTAACCAAGAAGCTTTTTGTGATCTATGCAACAAAGAATTTTGCAATAAATACTTTTTGAAAACCCACAAAGCAAATAAGCATGGGATTTTCACCCCAGAGCCAAGTTGTTCACCGATGCCTCCGACTCCTCCTAATCCAATCGGATCATCAACACCTCTTAGTTCAAATGCACAACTTTTGGCTCCGCTTGTTCACTCTCCTATGACCCCAACATCCATGGGAGGGTCTCCGTATGCAGGAGCTTTCTTAACAGCAAACTTAGGAAATTTAGCAGCTTTACGTCCCCCTCACCCCATCCAAATCCCCATGACTCCGAAATCTCAATCTTCTTCCAGTAAAAATGATGCATCTTCTGTTTCAAAATCAGGGGTCATCAATCTAGATGCTTACTGTGAATTGTGCCAAAAAGAGTTCTGTAATAAATACTTTTTGAAACGACACAAGCTCAAGATTCATGGTGTAAATATTGAAGTGACCATTAAATCTCCAAAAACTAATCCGAACTTGGACCGACCGGAAGGTTGGTGTGATGCTTGTCGACGTAATATAGGTTCCAGATCCGCTCTCAATGCGCATAAGCTTCATGTTCACGGGCCACATATCGTCAATCACATGCCAGTATCAGAAACTACCATCAGGCATCCTATGGATTTTCGACCGCACAATGTTTTACCAATTAAGCCGCGCAAGCCCGATCGTGATTTAAAAGATAACTTTAGTCCCTGGGATTCAATGATGAGGGACCGGGAAGCGCTTGAAAATCCAATGCTCTGGAATAAAAGGCCCAAATCTTTTGACGGCACTTCTCCTCGCACCCATGAAACTAATGATGTGAGTGAAGAAAAACAACTCGTGGAAAGCAATAATTCATTTGAAGATAAAACAAACACTCAGCAAATATCTCCCAGCTCATCAGAACCGTATTTTAAAGGCAATAACTCAGGAATGTTGATCAACGATTCAATGTTCTCTCAGTTCAATGACGTTCGGAAAGTTAAAATTCCACAAACTAACGGGGTTATAGAAGAAACTCAAGGCAATGTAGAAGTTAAAATTGAACCTAAATCGGTAGATTGTAATCAGACAACGTCGAAGGATCGAGTAGAAAACGACAGCGATCCACCAATGCCGATTTTAAAACCCCAGAATGATGGGGAAAGAGAGATGGATATTTCACAAGAAGCAAACGAATTTGAAGACAGAGCGCCACCTGTATTGAAGGAGCAAGCTGTTCCTCATAACAGACCACAAGAGGGAGAGATGCACGAAGTCGAACACCTTAACTCTGAGCCGCCTCGAACTCCAGGTGGTATAAGTAACTCTACTGACGACAGTTCACGAGAGGCTGGAATAATAGCTCGAGTGGGCCAACCAGCTATAGTTCAAGCACCACCTGGCACTAAATTCACTACCGAACAGCTTCGACAATTAGGAGTTATAAACCCAGATGCGTTCTGTGAATTGTGCTGTAAAGAGTTCTGCAACAAATATTTCCTAAGAACGCACAGGTTGAAGAAACACAACATTTATACTCCTGAGTATTCAGAACGTTCTAAACAACATTTCAAAGACAGTACTCCCACCAACCTTTCCAGAATATTTGAAAGGCATTCGATGGAGTGTCGACCCCCAAATCCAAGTAAGGTGGAATTAGAAACCGAGTGTAATATATGCAGAAGGTCTTTTGCGAGCCCATATATTCTACATATGCATAAGTTTTACTTCCATGGCCCCGGATCAGAAGTTTTACAGAGTGATCCAATGCCAATGCCCGAACACGTATTGTCTCAAGAGCAATTACGACAGATCGCGATGCAAGCTCATCATCAGAAAATACAAGAGCACCATCAGTTCATTTTGCGCCAGCAGAAGCACCATGAAAATCAAATTCAACTTGAACAACAGAAAAGTAAAGAGGAAAAACCTCAAGTTCAGGAGGGTATGCATAACTTTACTTCTGCAGCATCTGAGGATAACTCGCAAATGCAAGAGCATAGGGAAGCAAGTAACATGTCAGCTGATCTCTATGACAAACCAAATAATTTGAATGAGCGCAATATTGAGAACAAACCGGATGAAGGCCTCCGATTAGTGAAAACTCCGGAGCTAAAGCATAACACAAACTCCTCTCCAAATGGAGAGGCTGATACAAGTCAGGAACTCAGAAAGCTTCAGTCGATGATTCTCGAGCTCAATCGTCATGGAGAGGAAGGAATTATTTGCAAAGTGTGCCAGAAAGAAATTGGAAATAAATATTTCTTACGAGGACACATGTTGAGTGAACATGGAATTATTTTGCAGGATGAGCATATCAACAGCGAGTCTGCTCATACTCCGAAGACTCCTTTTGAACTTAATGGAAGAATCCCTTCACCGTTGAGTTCTCCGACAACCGATAGTCAAGCCTACTGTGACATCTGTAAGAAAGATTTTTTTTCTAGGTACATTTTGCAACAGCACATGCTCAGTGCTCATGGAGTCTTCACTCAACATCCGGGACCCACATCATTCCTTGATCGAATCAGGGCGGAAGTAGAGGGACGGGAAGAACGCAAACCTCAATCAGTGTCTCGATCCTTTTGTGATATTTGCAACAAAGAACTATGTAACAAATATTTCATGAAAACGCACATGTTGAAAATGCATGGAATAAACATAGAAAATGGAACTTCAGGAGGAGTAACGTGTGATATTTGCAACAAGGAGTTATGCAGCAAATACTTCCTCAAAGTTCACCGTCAAAATACGCATGGACTAGTTGAAGACTTGAGAGAAGGAAGGGATTTGAAAGATATGCCTCTGAAAGATGGAGAGAGTGATGAAAATACTGGGGATCCAACTGCCGTTGAAATGTGTCCTCTGTGTAAAAGAAATTTCAAGAACATCAAGTGGTTACGCACACACTTGACTCAAGATCACGGTGAGGATGGCAAGGTGAAGTGGAGGGAATTGGAACCAAATTATCCCTCTCTTGACGCTCTCCCCCAAAACTGCCCGAACTGCAACATTTGTGGCAAATCTCAGCCGGACTTAGTGAGCTTGCAGCTCCATATAATTAAATTTCACGGTGGGAAACAAACTGATGAAAATTCTGAAGATGATTCTAGGATGAACGTTCAATGTTCGACATGCTCTTTTGTTTGCCGCAGTCCAGCTCTGCTTGCCGCTCATGAGAGGAGTCATAGTCCAGGAGTGCACATTAAGGGTAACTTTCCAAGCTCTAGTAGTATTTTTCAGTGTCAAGTATGCTCCCAGATATTGCCAAACATTGAAACGCTACAACAACATTTGATAGGTCATCGGTTGCAAGGACTCTTCGAACCGCTTCTAACTAAAGAACATGTCAAAGAAGAGAAGGATACCGAGGAGAGAGTTTTCCAATCCCATAAGAAAATTGGAAAACGTTGGAAGTGCAAAAAGTGCTCAACGAGCTTTAGGAGTCGAAGTAGTTGCCTGATACACGTATTCAGTAGACATTCAAGTAGACCAAATCGGAATTTGGCGGTGACAAAGCACTTGTGGGGAAGGAAGACTTTCAAGTGCCGTAAGTGCGGTGTGTCGGAAAGGCGACTCGGTGATTTGCTTACTCACTTACGCTCTCACTGTAAAAATATGAAGCAAGTCAGTCTGCCTGTTACTCAAGCCGAACCATATGACACAAGTATTTCCGATCACGAATTCATGATGCAGTCGTTCTTGATGAATAAGGAACGCGAAGAGGGAGATGAAGAACATTTCGTCCCATCTCTAGTAAGACTTCCCGTGTCACGAATAGTTCACCATCCTCTCACAGTATCTTTCACTCTAACTCCAGCTTGAGTTTACCGTACAAAAGTTTGTTGATCTCATTCATTGAAGAATGAAATAGATACGAAGCCCTTTTGATGAACACTTCTCGATGTTCTATGAAGATCAGAACTCAAATCTGACATATCATTTATTGAGAAGCTCACTGGCCTCAATAATATTCTGCCAATTAATGACAGGATATTTTGCTAGTATTGACCGTGCTCTATCCAAGTTCATCAAGAAAACTGTATTAATAAGCGAAGCTATCAAAGCTCCATTCGTATGTTAGTCTGGAAATGGAGGCGATTCAAGGGTTATGCATGTGACTTGCAGTTTGTTAATACTATATTGTAGCAGGTTAGGCTATGTGTGTGTGGGGTGCTTTCAATCTTTGTGAGAGCAGATAAAATGAGTTCCTGTTAGGCATAAGAAGCAACTTATAATAATGATACAAGTAGTGTACAGTAAAGTCTTTGTGTCTGTAGAAACTTGAGCGATGTTTAGAACATACAAACATGTTTCAGAAAAGAGAAGATGAGTCTATTCTGCATCTCTGTCAAAGGGTTCCCAATGGCAGCTTGCTAAGATAGGCCTGAAATTGCTGATTGTTTCAACTCAATGTTCATATTCTAGTCAGAGTTGAGGTGCTTCTTCGAAAATAATCTAGTTTACGTAGGACATAATTTCTATGCATTAGAAGTGTTGTTGGCTGAATGTGTCAAAGTTTGATAATTAGCGCTCATTTTTTCTATTTTTTTGTGTAAATTACAGCTGTATAGTTTTAAAATGATTTCAAAATTCCCCTACGGATTGAACTTTGAAAGCATTGAAGGCATTGTTACTTTGAAAGTAAAGAAAACGAGGGATTGCTTTATTCAGCTGCAATTTTATTTCTAATTTTACTTTACGAACATTTGCATTATACATGAGTCAGCACCAGCGAGTGATGGAGAGATCTCGCGAATACCAGAACTATCTAGTCATAAACACATGGTATATGTATAGTGATGTAGTTGTATGTTTCGGGAAACTGATTTACAAACGAATGACATTCGTATCTATTGAAACGTCCTGTTGCCGTGGACAGACAATTCGCTTTAATTTTGCATTTCCACTAGCTTAGCTTCGTTCTTGTTTCTGTTGTTTTGTTGTCTCATGAGCATTCAAATGAATAGTATGTTATTTCTGTTAATTTATAATACACGAAATATCTTCGCTCTCTAATTTGCATGATATCCCGCCTGCATTGCTCTGCAGTGCGTTTCTCCTTTAAATTCAACCAAGACTTATAACAATTTTCCTAGTCCCTGAGTGTGAATTATTTCAATGTAATAACAAGGGACTTCTCCCCTCCTGTAGGAAAATAATTTCTCATGTGTGAATTCCATGTATTTTATCGAAAAAAATTGAGCGCACAAAACTATTTCTGGAATAATTTTTACCCAACATGAATTCAATACGCAAAAATATTCTGTTCCGACTAAAATAATGTGACCCGTACAAAGAAGCCCACCACAAGAACGATATCTTACAAAATAAATCTTTTCCCTTGAGTCAAAGTGTAGGAAGAGCATATGCATGAATTTAATTACAGAGCCCAGTATCGCTACTGGGCTTGGAGCTTCTGCACAACGCCCAGTTGCTGAGCATATTTAACGCAAAATAAATAGCTTTTGTTTTTGAAAGGAACAAAAATTCATCTCTTCATCGAACGGTGCATGAAGCTGATTTATAGGCTGTGCATTTTAGCATGCATAACGTATATATTTTGTTACTATTCTTCTATGAATATTTTTCATTTCTATCAAGTGAGAAGCGTTACGTAGATAACATTGCATCATACTCGTAAATTAACAAGCCAGTTCTGTTTTCGTTTACATATTTTTCCAGAGACAGGGTCTGAAGCTGATAACTATTTACTTCAGCTCCAAGATACCAGAAACTTTTCATGGACTTGCAGAATTGAGCTTCAGCTAAATTTGCACTTCATCTCGGTCAGGTGTGCGTTAAGTTAAATGCAAGAAGCTACTATAGGGCGAAAATTGAACATCGAAAATCTTTACGTAATGGTGCCGAGGAGATTGTAAAACTTGGTCGAATGTTCAGTTCCAATTTTGTGGTCTAGCATAATATCTGGTTCACATCTCTTGGTTAATGAAGATCTGTTTAAGCTATTAATATTATGTAATTTATACTTTATTGTTAAACGGTGTCTAAAGAGGTACGTGCATAAAAGTCTTATTGAAACACTACGTGTATTACTTTTCTCTTACATATCCACAAAACCTTATGCTAAATTCCTTTGTTTCTCACGTTCTTTCTTTATATACTCATGCTACTGCTCATTTTTTTTATTCTCTGCCAACTCGGAAAAAATGAAACTTTCTCAATAAAAAATACGAGACCCACTAGTGGAAAAATTCACTCGTGCGTTGTCAGCCTGGCTTCAAGAAAGAAGTGCATGAGTATGTGGACATCAGGAACACACATCTTCCCTAATTTAAACTGCACGCTAGGTTTGTTTAATAACTACGTGAATGACTTCTGTCCTGTCGACGTAATTTATGCTCATTAATGTATATAACTAAAAAACCATCCACTAAACAACTATCATAACAATCATTTTGACAAAATGAATATAAAATTAATCTTTCTGGGCTCTTTGGATTGAAGATTAAAGTCCCAGTATGCGGAAACGCAAGGAATCAGTGTCCATACACGCTTTCAGATGGAGTTCTGTAGTAAATAAATTCATATTTTAACATTCTTGCTTAACTCTATTCTTAATTTGAAATTAGCTAGATCAAATAAAATTTTTTTAACAGAAGCTTCATGAACATATGGAAAATCTAGTATATCAGGTAACTGCTAACAAAAACAAACAAATGGTTAATGGTAAAGAAATCCAAGTTAAGATTGAAAAAGTTAAAATATGAACAGTGCTCATGCTGTTGAGACAAGGTTCTAATTTGTGTATGAAGATAAATTGAAAAATGTGCACTTATCAGTATCAGTTTATCAAAATTTATAAACGAAAAATTATATTTCATCTCGTGGTTTACCCACATAAAAATAACTCTACTGTCCCTTAAAACTGGAATGTTGCTTTGAACTGATGTACCAGGCTATGCGAGTGTGGTGGGCATACTGATAAATTGCTATCGACAGAAAAATAATTGACACATGTCTGAAGTTCCATCGCTTGTAGTGGGAGATCAGAAATACGCTGTACGTACAGATCAACACGAACATGTATCAAGACACTAGATTTATACACTTCCAAGGAGTAGCTTAATGAAGGACTGGATGTAAATTTTAGCATGCTTTATACAACTACAAGAGAACAAATTAGGTATTCCAGCAGATGCAGGCTCAATTCCAGCGAACATTGAATAATGTACGGCCAACCAAGTAAGCGAATATGACGTACACTTTCTAGCAACTACATACAATATCGAGTTCTAAAATGATTAGAATTTATCAAATCAATGTATTATGTGGTATTTCTGATCTCTTTTACTAGTTTACGGCAGGTGCATTGGCAGCTTGAAGGTGTTGTTGAATAGTTTATATACGATTGCAATATGCAATTTATATAACTACATAACCGCAGAAATATCTAGTGTTGATGTCAGTTTATCATTCAGATGAAGACAACTGAAAAGCGTTGCAATAGACTTCAGATACCAAAGCTCCTAGTATTCGAACAGGGTTCAGACTACTGCACCTCAACAGATGCGAAGAGAATCTAATCACGATACAATTTGCATAAAAATACACCGGTTCACAACTATCTCTTTCGTAGCATTGACTGATTGCGAATTTGTGTAAATGAACGAAAGAATTTATTAGCTGCTCTTAGAGTGTAAAGAAAAAATGCAGTTTTCCCACTTACTGTTGACAACCAATTCTGATTGATTGCTTTAATTTATATACAGCTATACATCATTACAGTTGAAGTTGTTTCTTCTCTAGAACTTTACCTTAACTGTTAAATATAGATGCATTCAGTTTTTATCATCATTTTGATAGAAATTCAACTTCTTAATGAACTGAAAGAGTAGAGAAACTTTAACGCCCAGCCTCATTATTTCTCTGAGAATAATCGGCGTTCGCTGTGAAATCAGCTAACGTCGCCGAGAACAAAACCTGAGGAGCTGGTTGAGGTATAGTACAAGAATTTCTGCATTTGGTGACCCAGAAACTATGAAAGTCATTGAAAAACACCACTGAAAACAAGACGGGCTTGATTGCAGAGGAAGCCACGATTGAATTCAAGCAATCCTGTGCTTAAAAGGTGAATTTTCAACACAAATCAAAGGTACTAATATGAAGCCATTGAGAGCTATCTAGAATTTAAACGCATAGTCGCATCTAAGAGTTAAACATTACGTGTAATTACTTTACTAAATTATTAAAGAAGTAACAGTGAGGCTAGTATCTAAAAATACTAAAAAAATTAAATTAAAAAAATTTCGATATGAACTTCTGCGCTCAATAAGTTATGAAATAAGAAATTTTAGTGATTTTTCATCTACAGTATGGTTTCTAGGAGTATCAATATCACTCATTCTAGATCAATTAAGTCCTTTACAGTTGTATTTAGCATACGCAAACACAAATATTCCTACCACATTGTCCCGATGTATGAATGCATTGACATTTTTTAATACTTTTATCATAGAAGTGGATGTTATGAAGAAATAATAGTATTTAGAGAATTTTTGAGACTTCATTCTACTCAAAAGTTCAAAGAACGGACAAGAAGAAAGACACTGCGATCTCTTCCCAAGGCGTAGGACCGGCTGAATGCAGAAGTCGCCTTCGGAGGACAGAAAACTACGGTCCTGAACGTATGCGAGTATTCACTTGCCATTAAACATGAACTGCGCTGGAAACACAGCAAGCACGGCTGAAACTCACAGTACTGGCACAATGACAGATTGGAGTACTCATTTGAACTAAAGCCATTCATGCATCAGTTTTTATTTTCTCCCTTGAAATTATTTTAATTTAAATCAACTAAAATACCATAAAATCTTCTGTAGGTTTTCAAACCTCACAAGTATTCGCTAATTGATATTTATTACATGCTCCAGAAGGTAAAATGTAATACGAAGGGAATAAATGTTTGATTGATGCATAAGAATATTTTATTCTGCGAGAACACACAGGTAGTATATCTCCATATAATATTTTGATACTGATAACCGAACTCTAATTTTCTCTGAAACGCTACTAGCATGTATGCATATCAGCTCGGATATTAAGCAGTACTATTTAATGTGTAAAAGAAGGAAATAACAATGTTGAAGTATGTGAGTGGGTATTTATTCACCTAAATGCATTGAACACCTGAATAAATCACGTAACTGAAAGCATCCGGTGGTCTTTCGTTTTCTCTGTCAGAAGATACCGTCTGAGGCCAACTTTTCAATTCTAAAGATTTGACAATTAAAAATTTTTAAACTACGATGGACACGCACACTTTTGAGGTTTAAAAGTACTCTACAGCTGATGATTGCCTGAAGGAGTCTGATTTTTTATCTAGTGACCACTGTCTTCAAACTACGACTTTAGTATAGTTATGTACGTACTTTACCAGGACGTGTATCTTGAGACAAATATCTTCCAGGTACTTTAAATTCATCTTTGAATTTTGTGTTTGCCGGTGAATTTAACCAAAACTTCAATGCTTTTATTTCATTTAGTTGAAGTCTCATAGCTTCAGTATTAGAAATTCATGGGGCTTTGTTTACGACACCATAGAAAAATAATCGATTGCTGGCTATACATTTCAAATACTAGATTAACCAAGTAGTTATGAACACTGCAGTGCAATAAAATTAAACAATTCGATGAAAAACTAAGCATGGAAACTTTTTATTTGAACATACAGGAATGTGGGAACAGATAGTTGGCTAAAGTCTGTAACTTATAAACACTAGGAGCCAGATCAGACGAACGGTGTAACGGCAAAACTCCTTAAAGTATCTTGACTGCGAGTTATAAAATAAGCAAGAACTACAAAGACCTGAAGCGATAGTTCGCTACCTGCCCCTGCCAGTATTTTGTGGCCGACTTTCTTTGGAGCGAACGAAGCAGGCGAGATTTGAGGCTATGGCCTCTTTAAAAGGGAGAAGTGCTCCCCTGGGGCCCCGTAGTGATTTTCAACGCTCACTTCAACTTCCACAGGGTCCAGGAACTTAGCTGTTCTTCTTTTATATAACTCATAACGCCTTACACGTCAAAAACCAATGATTGTTACAAAAATCACAGAGATTAATTATTATTAGGACGCCATACACTTATAGGTATAAACTGCAAATACGTAAATGCCGTGAGAAAATTGCTACTTAGTCTCAAAAGAATTTTTGAACACAATATAAATGTATATTCAGCCCATAAAACGACGAAATAAATAATCAAATCGTTTTTTTGATTGGAAAATTAAATGGAGTTTTAATTATTTGGCAACATTACTTGGAGAAATAAAAAAGATCAGCAATAAACTGGTATGAATGGAGAAGAAAAGAATAGTCGATTTCAAAAGAGAATATGTCTGCACATTGTCACTAATTTAAAAAATTTCGATATGAACTTCTGCGCTCAATAAGAAGTTATGAAATAAGAAATTTTGGTGATTTTTCATCTACAGTCTTAGACTTAGACTTAGATCGAGGGCCAGCGTTTGGCTGGGGCCTTTGTAACGGCCTTCAATTCCCTCCAATACACACGCACATAGAACAGGATGGCATCCCAGAGTTTTTCTCCTGTGAAGGTTTCTATGTATGGTTTCTAGGAGTATCAAATAAATCAATAAATTTGCTTGAAAAGTGTATAAACTGTTTTTATCTTTCTAAATTGGACTGTACAAATATGTGATGTGATTTGCCAACTTTGACGAATAAATACCAATCAAAGATAGACGAGTTATGGCTTTGAGTTATATGCAATGACAGCTCTTCGTTGGTTTCTATCGTTTAATTTTTCAGAGCAAATGAAACTACTTCAGTAAAATTCGTACGATTGCTTCTCTGACCAATATGATTCGGGTTGATAAGTGAAACATTTTCAAGATGGCGGTGGTAGGAGCGCCTGCAGCATCATCTGAAGTATTTTTATCGAAAAGTGTAAAAGGAGTTAGTGTAACCATTATTGTGGAATATTGCCCTGTAAAAGTGGGGCTGTAATCGTAACTTCCTGTATTATGATGCATTATTCTCTACGATTATAGCCACTTGCAGGGCAGCTCTATAACAGTCATAATTTAGACCATCTTTCCTCTACTAACAGCGCTGGACTTGGGCTATCAAGACTGCATGCCGCGCCTGATTGACGGAACATCAGCGCTGGCAGTCATGGACGTGCTCGTCGCGTCACAGCTCTATCTTCCGTAATTATGTAAGACGATTTACCAGTTATCAATGCATTTATTATAACAGTGATTCCCGACTAGCAATAAATAGCACATGAACAAAGGTCACTATTTCAAATTTTTTTTTTGAAACTGCTGTGAGATCGAAAAAATTATGATAGCAAAATGTCTGTGTTAGAGTGATGTTCTTTATGTGCATCAGTGTGCGTGAATCGTTTGGTAAGAGTGAATGTGCAACTGCTTGAAATAGTCCTGGAAAGAATGAATTGTGATCAGCAATCAGGGTTCGATCTTCAATGTTGTTGCTTAAGAATGATATTAACTACTAGTTAAGCGTGACGAGTCAAAGAAACTGCAATATTAAATACGACGGGACAGGTGACCATCAAAGTAGCCTTGCCGTGGATGCAGCTGTCAACGATAATTATACATTGATTCATATGGGCTCCTAAGTACTGACATGGTGAATAGAAAAATTGAGATGATGACAAGATGCTAAAAACGATACTGTCCTTGTGATTTCAGCATACCTTCTGTGAGTGAGAAAGAATTACTAACGGGAGAGAATTTTTGCCTCCTGATTTACTTTTGAGGATGCTGGGAGCGAGTGTGGGAAGGTTCAGTGCGTGGGCCGTGAGTGCAATATACTCGTAGAATATTATTCCATCAGGATTTGTATTGTTGCGTTAGACCAAGAACAATAATTGAATGTTGGGCGTAATCGCCTATCTCCCAAGAATAAAGAAGGAGAAGTAGATGAATATATATGAAAGATGAACACAAAACAAATTAGATAAATTAGGAGGGATTTTGCACTAGAAAATAATTCTTAGATTTAGAGATGTTTTACAGGAATATGATTTTAGAGGCACCGAAGGGCAAAATGAAAGATGGTGATAAAAGGAGCTATGAAAAACTAGCTTTAGAAGAACTAGCTTTGTTTCTACAATTAGGCTGCGGTTGATGACGGCAATAAAAGGTTTTAAAATGGCTAGAACAGAAACCCACCTCCTCATGCAATCAAGATCATGAGCTTTCGACGGAACTAAAAGTGATGAATGCTTTAGGACACTATGTTGCTCAGATTAGATATCAAAATCTCGAGCTTTCTTTGTCCCTCATCACACCTGAGAAATATCCTGAGACATGAAATTGCGTTCCATAATATGATGGATCAACTTCAGATTATTTTATGCACTAATGAAGCAGACATTTTACTCTAGTGTGTCAACATAATCTGCAAACTGCATGAAGGGGAGAGGCATATGATAGTACCTGCATTTGAGATATTGGAGATGGGTATTTGCATTTTTAACGAATAGTTCTAAAAATGTAAAGAGGAAGAAGTATTTCTGCCAGGAATCAGCCTCGGCTGATGCTGCTGCAGTGTTGTGTAAGAAAGCATTCGATATCGCGACAGAGACAATCATTTACGGACTGTGATATAGCAGTTACTTCTAACGCTTGCTTAAATGCAAAACGAAGACAATAATTTCATCGCTAGTTGTGATAAATAAGTCTCTTCACAGACCCAACTATAGTAAATATTTGGTTCTCTGAAATTGCTTAGTAGCAAAACACACCTGATAATTAGTTGAATTATTGAGTGGAGTACAACGACAAGAAATTTTAAAATAAACAAACTCTTTAAGCAGTGTAAAGTAGGTTGGGTACACCTTCTGAATTTATGAAATTTAGTACGCTTAGGAATGTGGTAATGAGCATCTTGATCTTGATATCCGCTCTCCCTCGCTGTTGTGTGTCCTTACGCACATGCCCTTGTTGATCATTTAGGACATCATAAGTAAACACCAAGTTACACAAGGCATGTTTTTAAAACAGTACTGTTTTGATGTCTCGTTGCTAAAGCGTTGCAGTTTCCCTTCCGCGTATACACGCTACGAGCCTTTTCCTTTTGGCTAGCCACATACCCAATTACGGAAGCATTCGCTGGCGTTGACGTGTACTATGCGTGTGCAAAATGCCTCATACTATTGGAAACCCAGTCGATTGTGAAATACGAGCTGCAATTGATTTTCAAAGGGAAAATACGTGAAAATTACTGAAATTCATCGGTAGGTTAGTGAAGCGTAGGGAGAAAACATTATGACCACTGGAATTATGAGAAAATGGGTTAGTGCATTTGAAGATGGCCGTGTAAATTCATTGGAGGGAACATTTTGCTTCACGACAATGCTCGTTCACACGTAGCTCACCTAACCCGAGATTTCATCGTCTTTTAGCTGGAAACAACTTCATCCCTCGCTGTTTAGCTTTGACCTAGCGCCCAGTGATTATCATTTGTTTATACACTTGAAGAAAGAACCTTGGTGGTCAGTGCCACGACGATGATGACGTAAAAACCGCTCTTCTAAAGTCATTAATAAATTAGGCGGTAGATTTTTATGAGGATAGGGATGGAATTCAGAAGTGGGTCGTACAATACGATAAGTGCCCTAAAATAGGTATAAATTGGTTTGAAAAGTAGATTAAGGTATAGGCTTTCCAAAAAAATGAGGCTTTAAAAATATCCGTATTTTTACAACAAAACAGTAATGACTTAAAAACCGCCTCGTGCGTACTGTAAGAACTTCATTTTTCTGAGGCTTCATAGGCTACTAAAATACGCTTTTGCATCAAATTTTACAGCAGACATAGAGCCATCAAGCGTATTATATTATGTCATCAACACCTTGTACAATTATTGTGCCTCTCCTTGGTAATATTTTACTTAAAAGAGGGAACTGTGCAATTTAATTCTAATCACATTGAAACTTCTGATTAAACTATGAAACGATGAAAAAAAATCGATCTTTTTATTCATTTTTATTAGGAAAAAATTCAGACTCTTTATAAGTCATGTGAATGTGCGTATTATTAAAATCTATTAACATTATTTCCAAACAATTGAAAATCCAAAAAAATAATTTACTGTATTCTTTGCTCATTGTTAAATAAAAATGAGTTTTTATGCCACTTACTTTCCTTTTAGTATCGACACTTTCCGACCCAAAATATTGGGTAAAAAATTTCGAGATTTCCACTCAACTAAACTGAACGTATCGACTTTCTTTTCGCAGACCATACAATGGGTATAATTTTTTATGAATATTTCGTCATTGTTAATATTGGTGCAAAAAATGCCCCACATCGGGCAGCGAAGTCTTAACGAGAGCAGCTCTGTGGAAGCCTGGGCAGCACGAGCGCGTTCAGGTTTTTTGGGCTGCCATCAGTGCTGAGTTTCCTAAAAAGAGCTTAAATTTCGGAGCAGAGTGGGTTATGCCCGGCGCTACAGACTGGCGGTCAGCTGCTTCACGCTCACACGACAGGGACGCACCAATTCCCCCTCAGCAATGAAGAGTAGTTTTACTAAGG
>VCRD01000112.1:46584-100324 GCA_006783055.1 Trinorchestia longiramus
GTCGTGAGGGTTACTGGCTGTGTCGTGAGGGTTACTAATAAGCCTAACATAGTGTGTGTTAAAAGCACAATCTCATTAAAATAGGCAGCCTTGTAGTCCATGCAGAGTATCAGGAATAAAATCACTTTTCCGTAACAGAATGGCCCCGATTTTAGAGCTACAAACATTCATAAGGAGGGAAAGATAGTGCATGGCTTACTGAAACCGAGTAAAGATGTAGCTCAATAATCGCCCGTAGTATGAAAGTGCAATTGTAAAGTTTGAAAACTGTAAATTTCCTTGTTCCATTAACGGGGACGTTTTAATACTCAGTTACAACAAACACACATGTCAACTTTCGCAGTGACTAAGCAAATACACAAAACATTCTCTACTTTGAGTAGCATTGAGAGGCAGAGATGAAATTGAAATAGAATAAGCTAATGCATTTAAATTGCAATGCATGAATTACTGTTAAAATGAAGAATTTTTATTCTTATGCGGTGAAAGTTACATTGTATAGGTTGTTAACACTTAATAAGTTGCATCAATTATCGAAAGACAATATTTTCCGGTAATATTACTTTCAAGTTCAGACGATTTTCTGCAAAAGACCTCAGACGGAGATTCCATTGTGCATCTGCGGGCTACGGTAAGTATATGAGAGATATTATCAAAGTTTCAGGCAGAAAATCTCTTAGAAGTTTTCACACCTCGCTTTTGAGGCATTGTGGTTCACTCCACAATTACCCCAGAGGATCCGGCAGAGTTCAATCAACGCAGCGTCCAAAGGGACCAAACCTACAATTTACGGCACCATCGCAACAAAGGCCTTCCTTTTTAGGGCTTTTCACTCAAATGTGGATTTTCAGTGTCGTTTGTATTTTCCCGCGGCTATTATCATTTGGGTCTTTTTTTTGTATTGTGGAGAAGCAGGAGGCAGGGCCGGGCTCTGGGTGCCGGCGGGCCAGCTGAGAGCACGTGTCTCTGCCACAACATGCAGGGGCGCGATGCATGCGCCTTGCAGGCGCGTCTTTTCCAGACTCCTTTGCGACTCTGGTGTCAGCTGAATGATTATGTTCTGTTGTTGTGTCTCGTAATCTTGATAAGTGTAGTACTCCAGTGTTCTTGAAAGAATTTGATGTAACTAATATACTGTCTATCAGTTACATTAATGGGATATCTGACTTGCGTTATCTCGTGGTATGATACCATACAGGCTACTGCTGGCTATTGTGGGCCTGAGCTATCATACCAGGATATTAAATGAACATCAATTTTTGTTAGAAAAAGGCCATGCAGTCACTACAATCAAATACAGCATGTTTACAAGATCAGTACGTTGTTAAGTCCACAATGTCCTCCAAGATGCGAATTGAGCGACTGTTTGTGTAGTTCATTACTTTGATGTCTGTGTCCAAAATATTTTTGGCACCAAAATTTCATGTAGCATTATAAGATTTTATAATGAATACCTATCAGTGGTTGACCCTCGGACCTTCTTAACTCCGAGGTTATCTATTAGACACAGAGAGGAGAAATGGCTTGAGATATTTGTAACTTTAACAAAATAGAGTAATGTGTAGAGTAAAACAATAGTTTGGAATGTAATTGCGTAATGTATGTATAAAGAAAGAGCAACAAACAAAAACATAAATGACAATATATGTTTGTTTCTGCAATAAAAGCATGTTTTCTTTCTTCACTCTATTTTGCTTCTATTAAGCCTACAAATGCGTGAAATCATTTTGCCACACCTTGAATATCACATAAGTTCTACCTGAAGGATGCAGGAACATAATTTTCTTCTACAATTCTCTTGAATCTTTCCCATAGGTGAATTTGTTGCACTTGGAGGCTTTGAGAACAATTTGAATAGATGTCCTGTTAGTGAGAGTCAGAGGCGGTATAAAATGCACGCGCGACGAGGATGCAAATCAGGGCTCACAGAAAGATGCTTGCCCTCATTTCAATACTACGTCAGCTGTTTACTGCTTAGCATTCTTTAGCATCATGCACTCACATCCGGGACCTTTACTCTAAATTGAACCTTTGAGAATAATAATTGAAACTCATGAACTCACTGGAGATGATAAGTAATTTACTGTAGGTTGCTATCAATTTTGTTCAATAGAGAGAGCATAGGGACTATTTTGAAAATTTTTCTCTAAGTGAATTAAAAGATAGGGTATATTTTTCTTCAATTTTGATTGGGAAAATCGTGTGACTTTATATTTCATATTATCGAAATAATTTACATTTTTGAAATAAATGCCTTCTGAGATTAGAATTAAATTAGTTCAACACATTGCATCTTCAAGATGACTTCAGTTTTAAATAAAACACAGGAAATGAGCCAGATATTTCAGAAATTTCTTTTTAATGTATTCCGCTGGAGTTTAAATTCTCCTTTCATATTCTAATTAACATGTTTTTTGACTGTGAAATGATTTCAAGTATTTTTGTCACATCTTTAATGTTGAAAACTATCAATTCATATGACATCCTAACTAATCTTTATTCGTTTTTCCATAGTTCTATGGCTGAAAATGGAGGATGTTTAAACCGAAAAACCATCTGAATAAACTATGAACGATAAAAACATATAATTCCCTTTGTTTCAAAATTTATCAATATCGTACAGAATTGGAAAAAAAGTAATTCCCAGGTTGTTCTACATTATGATCAGATTGAGAGAACAAGTGGACGTTCGTACACGTGCCTCATTGCAGTGACCGTCAGTCCACACCACCTCTGTCACTCATGTCCTCACCGACTGTAGCGAAACAGGCATGTCTTGCACTATGCTTGACAGGTAAAGGTATTCACGTACGTCATGACATTCTTACGGTTTTACATTACGGTATGGGCGAATGAATCGCACACAAATGTATAATTAGAGCGTACGCACACCTTATTCTCTTGTATTCAAAAGAGTAGCTGTTAATTGTTAGATGCTACTTCACTCTCATTTATTAAATCAGACGCAACCCCAAGATCTTCCAATACCCTGCCGTGTCCTATATAAATGTTTAACAAAAAGAACACAGTTACACTGCACTTTTCTAATTGTTACGTTACACTTTTCTACATGTAACATTGCATTCTTTCTGTATTTTTCCAGACTACATGTCTGGGAAAAAGACGTATCTTGGTAATTTTTTCAAGATTAAGAGGGTAGTTAAACATGAAAAGCTCGTACAGAGAAAGAAGCCGTTTGACTTCTTCCGTCTTTCCTGGTGACTTCTTCAGCTTTTCTGCTTTTAGCTTTGTAAGACTCGAACTCTTGAACTATTGTACTGCCCCGGAGTTTGCACTTCAGGCCTGCTCACGTAACACGATGAACCTGACATTGTAAAATATAAGGTCCTAAGAAACCAACACTGTCAATATCACTCTATTGTAGTGATATGAACTCAGCTGTCTAAAAATTTGAAATTGAATGTGATACCAGACTTTAAGAAATGGTAACTCTATCAAGAAGAAACCATTGATCTCTACAATGGATATTATATAACTGATTGAACACTATCCGTAGCCAGAAACTCAAAAAAAGATGTACAGAACAAAGAGCCCATGCGCTTCATTAATAAGTTACTGGGTATTGTCATAAAACTCACATCACAACATAGCTGTGATCGGAACACAGGAAATGCATGGAGCGTCTCCCGCTGAGGCAACTGTCTATTGGACTACAGGGACTCACATAACGATGTACAGTTCGCAAGCGGCTTCTATTTACATGCACTTCATCAAAATTTCGAAAGCAGGATTTTTCGCCAAGAGTTTCTCACGCACCAACAAAAGTGTAGTTAAGTCTGAAAGCTTCTATAGAGCTCCACCAGCTAGTGGGGGACTATAAGTCCGCTAATTAAACGTCACAGCGCCCTGCCTGCCTCCGCTTTCCTTGTGCCATGTCCTTTTGAAGACCGTGACGAGCACTGTCGTAGACTGTGCCTGCGTGAGAGATTTCTGAAAATGAGAACGCCTAATTTCTTTTGATTGGTAGTAGCTTGAGTATATTTAAGGAAATTCAGTGAATTCCCAAACGCCTTCCTAAGTTGCATTACAGTACGATTTTATGCTGAAGACCATTGAATTTCACAGGCACTGAACTAAGAATTCTATAACATCTTTGAAGCTTTAATGTCTGATTACCTTCTTATCTTTGAAAAAAAGACTGGTTCTCTTCTTAGTGAAGAAAAAAATTATCAGAATGTAATAAGTAATTATGGTATTGCTGTTAACCCCATGTACTTGCTTTGAAATTATCCCGTCAAGTGGTGTATAATTACAAATTATTAAACGTTAGACCAAGTAAAGTTTATTTTCATCTAGTACCTCAGCTTAAGTACCATCCTTATGAACCCTCAGTTGGTTCTCAAAAAATGCTACTTGATGTAGCTCTAATAATAATAATAATAATGCTGTAGCTATAAAATAACAGCAAATCAACAGGCTATATTTCTTGCCAGATTTCCCTTAGTAATCTTATGAAAAACTTGAGTTCAACAGAAGTGCAATGTATGGTAAAGTGAAACATATTCTGCCGGTAACACTATCACGAAAAGCTGCGCAGCTCGCAGTAGGCCGCTTGCCTCTACAAAAAAGTTTTTGTGGGCTCCAACAGGGCAGGTGGTCTACCTTCTTTCCTTCCGTCCATCCCAACTGCGTTTTTGCGACAATAACTTTCAGTTTTTCCGAAAACACGCTATATTTTTTGCCTGTATTTATTTGCCATGAATTGAAGGACACCTGGGAGCAAAAGATTTTCTCAGAGGAAAAAACAATGCTAGTGAAATATTGTTTCAGTAGGGTGTCTCAAATTTTGTATCGTTTCAATGATTTTTACCAGTTGAATGATGTAAGCCTCTCTTACGGTCTTATGAGCCTAAAATCTTGTAAGCTATTCTTTTATTTAAGTAGTATCTATGTATCTTCGGAGCGAGCCATGAATCAATTGCAGCCCTATTTACTAGGCGTAATAATAAAATTAATTGCATTGCATGCAGGTAGAATCCAACATGAAAGCCGCTATTATTTCATGAGGTTGTTTTCAAGAGTTCATATTCAGTAGAATGGGTAAAAATTAAACGAAGTTAGACAGTGGTACAAAGCACAGGATGTTTTCCACCCGAAGTGTACAGTGATAACAGCTCACTACTGCAAATATGAGTGTTTTGGCAAGGGAAGTTTGTAGCTGTGACCATGGAAGAAATGTTGTGCGTGTTTTAAAACCAAAATATACACACGTCTTCTACACAGAGGCGGGAATTAAGAGATACAGTAAAGTGACAAATGATGCTGCCATTAGTAGTCAAACCTACTAAAAACTTGAAGTACTAAAAATGGTATTTTGAAAACATGAAAATCTAAATTTGTTTGTTATTGTATGTTACCAGAGAAGGCTATTTGAAAATATGAATCAGATCAATGATTGATCTCAATAAAAATAAACTGTTGGTAAATTCACAGTGAATGAATAACCAACAGCTATTAAAACTCCAGGAACATAGCAAAATGGGTCAATTTTTACAAAAAAAATTCTCTTACTGTAATGCAAATTCAGCGTGCATGAATAACTGAACTGAAGTTTTCTTTACAGTTCATTGTTCTTCATGACCAGCTATTCAGTGGTGACAAATTAAACACAGAATTTTTATGAATTTTATCTTTGGAAAAGGGGAAAAAAACTTTCATCTCATTGCTCAGTTTTCTCTGCAACGCATCTAAATTTTATTATAGTGAGCTACGAAATTAACTTTTTTCTTTCTTTTCTTGATATCGGCAATTGCAATTATAGCTGAGTATATCTTAATTTTCGAGAAGTAATTATTGAAGTACAATTACCTTCCAGTGGAATTTGTCTATCGTGACTTCAGATACAGCGCTACATATTTAAATTGTATTGATGATTGCCCGGTTTTGATTATTCTGTGTAATATTTAAGTAGAAATAATCTCTGCGATGTATTGTTTATTGACCACTCAATAAATATTACGTAATACAAATAATGACAAATGAATGAGCCTCAGCTATTCTGCATTGGTAGTAGGGTGTGAGTTTTATGTACATAATTTGAACCACAATAAGCTGTAGAATAATACAATTCTAAATTTTAGGAGAGTAAAAGAACTTCTTAATTCAAAAGGAAAATTGTGAGGTTATATATCTATCGAGTGATGGAAAAAATGAAATGATATTTCATTGGTAAATTTTTTATCCAAATTTTCAACATAACGATTAAGATACGAGATTTTGGCAAAAGATGAAGTGCAAGTAAGTGTGTTTCTCCTCGTAAGTGAAGCCCCTGAAGGAGCCTGAGGGTGGCGGCAAGTTTACTGGGGTCGCAGAAGCTGCCTCGCCGCTCCCACTTCCGGCGGAATGCCTTCTGCTTTTTGCACGCGTCCGATTTCAGATCATTTCCTGCTTAAATGATCCTCAATCTTCTCAATATTTGTTCGCCTAATGAGCTTTTGTTTGGTTATTTCCGCTTCATTTGGAGAAGAGAAGAATATTGACAGTAGTGTATACATGGAATAGGCCTGAAATTTATGAGGTTATATCTGCATTACCGTTACGTCATCTCAAAAACTTTGTTCGCGTGTACATAGATGATCATTAAATATCAAATGAGAAGCCACTCCTATTATTATTGGGTAATTTTTAGAAATGGAATTTATTTTCCATTCAGCTTTCAGTAGTGAATGTCATAAAATGTTTCCATTTAAGCGAGATGGACTAATACTTTCGTACAACGGAGGAGGTAATGCGCCTTAGGGAAAAATATTTTACAGATTTGAGTCACTTTAAGTTACCTAAATTGAATGATGCTGCTCTCAACTAGATAGGACTATCGATTCCTATTCACCAGTCACGATTCATTTAAAAGATAAAATGTGGCGTGTGACACAATCATAATCTAGAAGAGCTGATATAAAAAACAGGGAATAAGTTCTATCTAAAAATTTTCATTTATTGAATTCAGGGAATTAGTTTTGGAAAAAATTACAATAGGTGTCCAACGCGCAATAAATAGCAGTGCAACAAATTTTACTTAACGATTTAAATTTTGTTATATATAAAAAGTTGTATTTATAATTGACACCTGTTAAGTAGCGCCTTCACTTCGCTACTTTACAGTACACGGATTAGGGCAGGCAGTCGGTGAACAGCTGAGATTCCTCTCAACTGACGCTAGTGCATGGAAGGCATTACGGGGCGGCCTGGACCATCAGGTGGACACTGGGAGCTTCAAACCGTCTAGGTCACAGTTCACGCCGAGTGTTTGTGTGTGTGGCCGACGTGTGACGTACCGGCGTATCACATTCGTCGGCAGCCATCGTCCGTCAAATGCTAATCGTCACGGACGGCATTCTTGCGCGGCATCCATACGGCACTCAGGCGTAACATGGTCTCTATCTTTTCCACTCTCTTTCTCTCTCTTTCTTACATTCTTTCTCTCGTTATTTTAAACTTCTACAGTTTCCGATACTGTAAATCTAACGGTGCTTTATTTTGTTCGTTCGGGGTTTGAAATTCTATTGGCGTCATGTAAGTGTACAGAAGACACTCATTTCCCCATGCAATTAAGACATCGTTATGGTCAATTTTGAAAGCCTTCGTGGTACACAAGTAACCATTAAGGCTTAGTATTAATTCACAATTCTTCACCATGTATTTATGTGATAATGAGTGCGAAGCCTTTTCTATGTAGAGGGTTTGCGATGATTGTATGTATATAGAATGAAAGCTCTAACCCCAACAGTTAGCGCATCTCCCAAGCTTGATAAAAAATTTAAGGGGGCCCTTTGACACTAATTTTTTACAAAGACTGAACACGTCAGAGTACTTATGAACTAACCGAAGGAACGTACTCTAGATACAGTTTATGAGTAACATTAGTGGTATAGTGCTAATCTCCGAGGTATCAGAGGCACGAATGCGAAATGGACATTTCACACGGAAAATTGAGGCAGTCTTGCTTTGTCATTCTGAGAAGCTGAGCTCACAGTGACCCAATGACACAACCGCAATGACAGGAATAATTTATATTGTCATCAGAATGAACTACAGAACAACAAAATTCAAAACAATTATAAAATTATTCTATGCTAAATGCTTCAATTCACGGCCGAAAAAAAATATGGTCAGAAAAATGAAATAAATTTACCAATGGAATTGACTCGCAAATAAATTTCTGGCAAATCAAATTATGGAGCTAAAAAAATTAGTTTTAAAGCCAAAAACTTCCTTAATCAAGTAAAAATGATTTCCATTCAGACTAACGAACAGAATGAAACTAACAAATCTGAGTTTTCAAATGCTTTGCAATTAATTATATTGATAGAGAGATTATTTCTCTACAGTGCAATATGGGGCCTGATGCTTCCATGTAGAGAACATCAAAATTATAATTAACATTAGTTTTCAATTTTTGCATCAGCTGTATTTTCAACTATTTCAACGTACTTGGAAAGAATATGAAAATAGTTGTACATAATTCCCTTACACAGGACTCTAGTCAAGAAAAATTTATTCAAAAATACTTTTTTTCTACGGATTTAGGAAAATAAGGTTTCGCTTAGAAATATGATCACTCAGGTAAGCACAAGTGATCTTTTACTATGAGAATTCAATTTTTATATGCAGCTATTACTATACTGTAGTATAGTATGATAGGCATAACATGCAACAGTGTAGAATACTACAGTTGTTCAAGTCACTAATAATACATGCTATCATACAAACGTCGCAACAAGAATAAATCTTGTTTGATGAAGCCACAGTAATTGAAGTTTTATCAATAATTTTAAGGCTAGGTAAGTAAAATTAAGGACTTATTTTCACCACACAAATAACAAAGCCAAAGCGACGATATCAAAACTGATCGAAGGATTAAACTTCAGGAACTAATGTGGGCACGTCAATAAGAGGACAGATCTCATAGTAATTGTTGTTATCTAGCTTGTGAAAGAGGTCTGGCGATTATGGGACCAACAAAGTTCTAGTATAACTGCTTCTTATCAATAAAAAGTTGCGATTTAAAAAAGGTGAATCTTATAGGAGACAGTTCATGTCATCTAATTATGAAAACATCATTAATTATAAAAGAACATACTCTAACTCTCTAAATTGATCAATTTTTTTATTAAAGCAATAAATAGGATCGTTTAAAATATATGATTCACAATTATCTTTTGTTCATAAAAAATCATACTTATTAAACATTTCACTTGTCCTGGATCAGGAAAATGTAAAAAATTTGCAAACTAAAGCTTGAAATTCATGATAATGTTCACAATATTCCATTACTAGATTTACAATACTTTGATTACAGTATTCATGGCTTAACGACCTCTTACAACATGAATCAGTGACGGAACGTATGGAATGCATAGATTTTTAACTTAGATTTGGCCACTGCATATCGTGTTCTAAAATGTTCCCGAAAGCATCAATTGCAACAATAATGATAAAACTCATATTTTTGCATGCCAATATTTACTATGTAAAATGTATGCATACTTCGTTTGTAATATCAGAGTATACGTATAATGAACTCGCAATGATTTCATGTTGTCACAGCGCATTATTCGTAACTTGGAGAAGAGCACTCGGTTCTAGTCAAGAGCCCGAACAACCGAGTCACTGCACGTGCATTTTTCTGCTCTGCCGCTGAGCCTTGAATCAGAAGTTTCACTTTAATTTCTAACTTTAACAGTGGTATAAAAAATAACTCATAGTGTCAGTGTAATTCTAGCTTACCATCTTAGCGTAATCTTTCTTCACAGTTCAGACAGGATTTTGAAATGAATTTTAGAATGAATCACAAACAGAGCGTCTGTTGACATCATGACTATATAATTTTCACAGTAACGTTAGTTATATACATGACAACCACTCATTAACAGACATTATTTCAGTTGCAATGTAAAGATAGTGATTGATAAATAACCGTAATCGCAGATCCACTTCAACAGCCACAACTGCGGCGTCATAATCTGTCGTCAAGCGGTTGCCAATTCAAAGTACATCCCCAGCGATGTCGGCCTGTTAAACTTTGTTTTCTGAAAGCAGGCAGCACCAATTCTGATAGATGCCCCATTTTAAAAAGATTATGACCAAATTTATATCGAAAAAACACTCAAATAACGATCTTCGCTCAAGAAAGTTTTTCCTAATTAAAAATAATACTGATCAAAAATTTGCCCTTGAAACAAATATTGGAAGGTACAAGCATCATCACACAGTGTAGCTATGTAACGGGACTCGTTTTCAATCCGTCTACAAAACTATGATTCATCAGGCTTCATTCGGAAGACTTTCTCTCCTACATATGTTCTGTTACACTTGACATTATAAATTATATTTAATCATGAAAATTCCATGACATCACGTATAGGGTTAATTGCAGCGAAAAGTGAAAACTTGTGTGTGTATCGGATCACACAACCATTGTGTCCAGCAATATCCTGTTATTTTATTAACACTATGATGATTTAATCAGAGTAAGTACATTTTTTTTTAAATATTAATCTGCTCTGGAAATTTGTCATCACAATATATGCATAATTTTTTTGTAGAAACAAGGTTAATACCTCTGAATCAAATTTTTCTCCCCTCTGTTATGAGTTTTGTAGCTGGCCACATTTTATAAGTGCTCTCCGATCGCAGATAAACGGCTCCAAATAATCTCCCTGCATGTTCTACATTTTGAGAGTGCGCTGAAGCAGCAATAAAAATTCGTCTATTTTATAAACTTGCAATCCTTTCCCAAGTATTTGTATGATAATATGTGCGAAACCTCTTGTTTGAAAAGGGTTTCGATGATTGCATAATGGAAAGTCTAGCATCGACTGTAAGCGCATCTCCCTAAGATGCCTTCTAACATGGATTACTGCTGACTGTTTCTAATTGCCTTCCGTATGACACCTTGTTAAATTAGCAAAGCTACGCTCTAAGAGACACGTACATTATCATACAAAATCGCAATGCAAACTCTCAACTCATAATTCCCCCACCTCTCGGCAATGGCCTCATTGTTGTCACTCTAAATGTATACATAACGGTAGTTCTGCTTCTGAGAAACGAGATGGATAATATCTTACGCCTGCACATTTACAATGTCCTTCATTGCTCTCCTTTCAAAAGAACAGCTCGTGTCTTGTATGTTTCTAACCTGACCACACTACTAAGCGCTTGAGAAGAGCTAAATGAAGCTAAACCTTCTACCTGGAGGGATGCTTAGTTCTATAATGACAGTGCAGTGAAACTATTGGTAAGATTAAATTGGACTCAATACTTCTACTAACTTAACCTGTTAACGGTCACCGCTCACTCGACAATAATAATATTATTGTCATATTACAATTGTAATATGAGGGTAATAACAACGCATATTGAACTAATATACATTATAAGATCATTTGATGTTAACGCCGCTGTGGTACAGTGGCGCATCTACATCATATGGTGTAAGTTGCCGGTAGAATGCAACTCGTACAATTATCATATGATGTAAATAACGCTTAGCAGGTTAATATGTGATTAGATTAGGTATCACTTCGGGCATAGCTATCATTTGCCTTTACAAAATAAAGCGATGGGACCTGAAATCTTTAATCAACATAACTTTTAAAGTGTTTCTGAGCCATTGAACTGTCAAAGTTTCAAAAATGCTGCATCATTCATTTAGACACATTTATGTCAGAGTAAAATTAATGTTCCAAAAAAGTCCATAGGTAATTCCATAATCAACGATTTGATCAAATACGTATACTGCATATTTTATCTAATGTCGTTTGAGCGAGAGACTTCAGAGTACACTATTATACTTTTCTAACTTTTATGGAAGGCTGAAGCTTGAAATTTGTAAACTACGAGTAGATATCATTTGGTTGAGTAGCAACGGACATTTTCGATTATGTACAACATAAATTTAAAAGAAGACCATCAAATTTTAATGAGTGATTTTATGTAGCATCTTATTTTGTGTTATTTACATAGAATAAAATTCTCGGTTGCAACTCGAAGCAGACGAAGGATAAAGGGGCTACGATACGCTACGATTGACCGAACACGTGCAGGCGCCTTGAAGTAACGCGTTGGAATATCAGCTCACGTGATCTAGTTTTGGAGCCATTTCTAGGGAGGGGAACTTCAGTGGTAATCTTCCTGGTGACCGAGGCTTGGATGCGTTTGAGATGCTCTACTATGTTTCTTGATATCTTTTCTGATATGAGCATGCGCCAGTCCGTAATCACGCAAGATTTCTCAAAAAGGAAAACGAACACTTTCATGTGCAAATGAGTTCTTTTGACGATATAATTAGCATCAGTTACAGAGAACCAATTTCAAAAGGGAGGTATATTTTTGTCATGAGCAAATTAGCGATTGTTTTCATAATGAAACAGATTGCCTTAACGGGCTCTGATGACACAATTTCGGGTTGCAACTCAAAGCTTTGAGAAACAAAGCTAATCAGATGAGCGGCCGCGTTTGACATTACAGTTGCACACGCAGCTCGTCAGCTCCTCATTATGCTGTTTTGTGACGTACATGCTCGAGGCTCTGAGAGGGTTGTCACCATAACAACTCTACAAGCCTTGAACTTGAGAAGAGCGGCTGTGAATATTCTAGATTGTTCTCGTAGGTTTTGAGATGCGCGACACAGTTTCAGCGAGTCACAGAAGCAGAGGTGTGTCCTGTAACAGTCGTGGAACAGACCATAGCAAGACACGTGACGTATTGTGCAATATTACTGCCCGGAGTTTGAGATGCTGGGTAAGCGGGCACTGAACTGCACGTCATAGTCGATTGAAATGTCACTGTAGGCATAATTGGAGAATTGCTGTGTTAGCGTGTTTAAGGAGTATTCAAATGCATTGAATTCAATGGTTGTGCTACATTGTAACTACTTTTGTTTATGGAAGCACGGATAGTTATGTAACTCTCTGGCTAATTTTTATTTGATACTTTATTAGGAATATTTATAATACCACAATGATTCTTGGAAATGATCTGCATAGGCAAATTTACTGCATAGGTAAGTTTACCGCTGCCTGTACTAATTGTTATTTAAATTAATGTGCAATCAATATGTATCAAGAATAAAAAAGAGTGAAATTTTACGCATCAGCATGTTAGTTTCAGGACACGGCACATTTAACGCATATAAGTCTATGTTTTCGTTACTGTGAGACACGAGCTCCACTAACTCTTTAAATGTCGGTTTAAGTCAATAAAATGTATTATCAACCCCTCCTAAAAAATTTTTACGCTCACATTCACGACATTCCACTTCATTTACAGGCGATGTAGCTTTCAATTCTTGAAAAAGTAAATTTTTTCCTAAGCACAAAGCGGCGGATTATGCGCACCGGAGCGATGTCGTATCAGCATTTCCCGTAGCAAAACGAAGCGCACGTCTTGAGTTCACCCGAAGTCTGTGCCCCTTCTTTTCTTCTTTCCAAAAAGAGTGTATCGCTCCATTGTTCCTATTCAAATGTGCCGCTGAGCTGCGCGATTTTTATTCTCCCGGCCAGATTAGAAGGGACAGATTAAATTTTCCGCCGACTCAGATTAATGGAGGGCACTTGAAACTGTTCGTATAATATTAGATTAGACTTCGCGGAAAATCCTCAATGTTTGCAAAGGATCGCCCTCAACGGAGCTCATTTGTGACTGTGCGTTTAGAGAAAGACGGTAATTTGTATCCATTTAAGTGTGTCCATGTAAAATCAGTCGCACAATGGCTTACCGATATACCCGAGATATGCTACTCTACATTAACATTCAGATCTTATTCGCTTCTTAATGGAACCCGGTGTTCTCCCAAACTCTGCAATTTATCTCAGGTGACAGTCGCCAGAATTTGGTTATTATTTAACAGTTTGAGACTCAAATTTATATTTGAATGCTTGTATTCTTCAACTGTTGGCTGATGCTGTCAATTAATGTTCGTTACTAAACAGCTCGAAGAGGATGCTTCTTCCAATTATACAAATTAAGAGATGGGGTTAACAATTTGCCGATGATACTGATATATCAAGCCTCTCTGATGTTTGTTTAATTGTATCTTTGACCAAAAATCATTCGGAAGTGAACTCGACCATGAAAACATATTTTTACATGATTGGGAGTGCTATTATATTAAACTTCATTTTTTTATATTTTATGTTTATTACGAGACTTTCAGAGTATCAAAACATGGCCATAAAAATTTAAGCTTAACAATTCAATATTTTTGTACATGTTTTCAATTGAAGACTTTTTGAATAAAAGATATTTTCAAAAGTTATTGGATTCTAGTCATCATTTCGTGAATGAGAACCATACATCATGTCATGCTCAAGTCTAAGGCAGCTTGGCAGAAGTTTGCATATAATGCAAATTAAATAACTAATAAACACACATGTATTTAACTAAAAGTTAAAAATATGTACTTTCAATTTTATGGCGCTCGAGGAAGTACAACTCAACTCATGTATACTCGACTTGTTTCATTATCATCCTTTCTTGAGCTTAAATGCAGTAACGTTGCTTGTCAATATAATTATGAATGTAAGTGTGTAATACCTCTCTATGGCCCTTATAACTATCAGTTTGAGATTATCGTAGCAATTTATGGAATGGATCATCTTGGTGGCGGAATAGATCAGCGATTTTTCCGGAAAGTTAAAAAAATTGGTCTTCCTCACTCTAAAGTTTATTCTGTTGACTTGATTTAAAGAAACACAGTGCTTGAAAGTTAGAGTTTGGAGTTAGTGGGTTCAGCTTAATTGTTTACTATTCCCAGGAAAACCTCACCTCGTCTACAATAGCACTGCGTTCAACTGTATTGAATCATTTGCTTCAAGATACGGAGTTGTCAACAACTAAAAATAAATGACCACTGATACAAATATTTTGTTGTCCGTCGTAAACATCACTTGCATTATTTAATGAAGGATATGAATGTTTTCACGTGTGCATACATTTTTGTTCCTGAAAACATGAACAAGTTTAGGGACCTATTATCTGAAAAATTATTCATCATTTCTGATACGAGAATTGCAGCAAACTGCTACATTAAAAAAAATAAAAGCACTGATAATCTCTTCAAGCTAAGCTTTGTATACCAGCACCAATCCTACGGAAGAGCATTGGAATGTGTTGAAAGTGTCCGGTCGATAAGTTCTTACTTTTATTTCTGTCCCTCTCCCTATTCGGTCCTTTTAGGAAATTTGCTCCTCTGTTTCACGGAACGAATTCAACGGTAATGAAATTTTCACTTTATGATGAATACTGAAAAAACTGTATTAGTGAGCGAAAAAGATGCTGTTAAAGTAATAGTTCACTCAAAGCTAACGAGTTAGAGAGGACATACTTAATGACAATGAAATACGCAATGCTGCACTAGCTAAAATACGACCAATGAATAAAATTGGATAAAAACTCGTCTTGCATTTTCTAACTGAGCACATACAGGTCTTCTTAGTTTGAGAAAAATAGAAACAAAAAACAAAGCGACAAAGAAAATTGGCTGGGGCACGTTGGTACGCAATTGAAGTGATGTAGTATTGTTTCGTAAAGAAGGCCCCGCAGGAGGTATTTACAGGAAAATTGAAACTCTAATATTTATACGGGATTCTGGAAAACATTAAAATTGTGATATTCTACCATTCAATTTTTTTCATGTTCGCCATTATCAAAAAACGGGTTGCTTCAGGCAACAGGCGTGAAACATTTGATGCAAGTTTTACAAGAGTTCCATGAATTTCGTAGCTTGCTAGATGTATCTTTCGCCGTTCAGCCTTTGGCACAAGTACTCGTACAACTGGCACTGTAACTTCTCTTTGGGACATAATAGTTATTGACAAGTCTCAAGGAAGCAACTGACATTATCATGGCTTTGACTAGGAAATTTCTCATACATTTACTACCGAGCACTCGCGCACTATCATGCTTGTAGTGACACACGTCGGCACGCCGGGGCTACACGGCCCATGCGGAGCGAGAAGCGCGGTCGATATCAGTCACAAAACCTCCCAAAAATCGAAAATAAACATCGCTTTCATCCGCCTGAATTTTGGTAGAATTGGACAGTTGGACACACGAAGCAGCAGAAGGGACGTCTGCTGATGTAGGGGAGAGCAGAGAAGCCCAGCAATTAGATGGAAGCTTTCGCATGGCATTGCGGGAGGAATATCTCTCTTCATTGGAAGCGTAGAACAAATTTCAAAGATTTTATTGCTCATAAAGGCTCAAAACTTAAAGGAAAAAGGCACTTTAAAATTCTATAAACAGGTACATTGAATGAGTTATGTTTTGAATCTGTGCCTTGTTTATTTTCAGTTCATTCAGCATTTCATTTTCCAGTCGAAGTTAGAGCGAAGCTACACCTCCACACATGGTGAAAACAGGGTACTTACTTTAACGCTTAAAACTATAAAACTATACAAAGTATGATACATGGCTGGGAAATGCTTGTTTTATTGTAAAACAAAAAGTTTCTCAAGCCTACTTTAGCTTGTATCAAGTATTAACTGTCTTAGTTTTACCTCAAGGTAGTGATGAAGAATGTATTATACTTGGAAGCGAAGCCATTAATATAATTCATGCCTTGACAGGTTCGCCATGAAATCTGATGGCTAAAAATTATTTTTCAGAATTATTCTTGGATTATGACATCTCATTATGCATCCATGAATTAATATACAGCATGAATATGCAAGCCATTCTTCCATGCCGCCAGACTCATATCCGCAAGTTGAGCCCCTTTCTGAGCTCACGCTCTGTGAGGTCTTTTTTTCGAGCCTAGTAGCGATTTTAAGGTCATTCATTTTAAGAGGACAGGCTCAACAGGTGGGGCAGCGAAGCCGCCCTTCGCGAGCCCTAAAAAACATTGGAACTTGAGAGCTCCGCGGATGCCGCCGTCATTTTCAAGGCGCCAGCAAAACGAGGGGAGAGAAGTGAAAATGGTCCCTTGCAGGCGCTCGCAGAGCATAGTATTCTTGACTTTAAATTAAAATCAGAAATCATACATGGAAATAAATGGTATTTCTTTTAAAATTACGTTTGATCCTACAGTAAATATTATACTTTTGCGTAGCTTATTTTTTAAGCAACCGCAAACATAATGCTTGCTTACTTCCATCACTGCACTTACTTATAACTCTGAGAGTGAATGGGAACACCGCTATAATTGTCCTGCTTAGTTTCTGGCGATAAGTGTCTGTGAAGGAAATGAAGATATATTTTTGGATCCTTTTTATAAGAATAGTAAATCCACTGTTGACCAGCGGAGCTAATGCAAGCTCTAGAAGGGCAGATCAATGCAGGTTTAAGTTCCTGCATCAAGGAAATAATGCTAAATACAATATAGTTTATATACAAAAATTAGATACCAGTTTTTTTCGTCGCGAATACATACCTAAAGCTTGTAACAATCAAGCTGTTCGGTCACACCATCCCTCACGAAAAGAAACTGCACACGTACTGTCCTTGCAATTTCAGACGTATTTCATCACATATTTCTCATTAGAAACATGCTAAATGATACGAGTTCATACTGTCGTTATTGCAATAAAAAACTTCATTACGTTGATTGTTCATACAAGAGAACATACTATAATTATTGCGTGAGAATTTCCACTCCATATTGTAGTTGATACATGCCAAAACCTCACAGTAATTCAAAGACTACGACACATTATGATAGAACAAAGCGTTTTTAATCATACGTGTTAATGAAAATGATCAAAAGAGTTTTCAAGTTTCTTACCAAAAATGCAACCCTCTAAAGAAAATATAAGTATCCTCATATGTTTTACCCAGTTTTTTCGCATGGGAAGAAAAATCTCCAAAGAAATATTTCCAACAGATGCAGTGAACTGTTTGTATGAAAGCGGAATCCTGAAGATCCCGTAAAGATGAAGCGACAAATATGTCAAAAGGTGTATTTGTTGAACACGGTGGTGAGTGTAGAGTAAGAGTTGTTCTTGGATTACCGAGGCTTTTGTCTGATGACCTCGACAATCTACAGGAAAGACATTCCAATACACTTCTGCACAGGGCAGTGAGGCCCTGATGCAAGCGATATAAAATACCATACATCATTCACAGATGCAGTATTGCTGCAACAGCTCAGATTTTTAGCTGAAATAAGCAGGGATTGAATAAAGTTCCAGAAAGAAGACAACTTTGGTACATAAGTTATTATAGCAAATACCTACATTTTTAATTTGAATTAAGAATACCTGAATTTAACGAATTTACATCTTATCTCTACTGGCAGAATTTATGGGCCAGAATTCATGGATCTAGTATGAGATTTTTCATGACTGCGAGAAATGATGGAAATTACTACTACATTCACGTTTGTCAAGTGTAAGAGTAAAGAGTGAGAAATTCTTTGGAAGTAAGCATTTACATTATGTAGTACTTATACTTTCACTTACAATTGATCACTAACTTGTGTAAAATGATACAATTAGTGTTTTTATTATGAGGCGATCATTAGCAAAAACGAACTAAAGCGTTTTGCGTAGTTCACACTTAGTGTAGATCAGCCAGCAATGATTAACACAAGTTGGGAAATCTTTGATCAGGCCTTGTTTCTTACTAAGTATACTGTTTAAAGGAGCCTGGATGTGGGAGGAGGAACAGTGCTCTTGATATACCATGACTAAAACAGCTGGAAGTGTTGCAGATTCTGTCACTAACTGCGCATGAGAAGACTCTCACCCGAAAGTACATACAAAGATTGATGACTGCATGGCCACAGTTTTAGTTTGTGTATTAGCTGCTGATCATCGAGATTAGTCGAGAACGAGGTTTTAAAACTTTTACTACAGTCCTCATTAATTTTTATAACCCCAAATTCAACAATTTCACCGATTCTCTCTCGCCTTTTTCAAAACTTCAACAACTCACTGTCAGTCAATTTTGCATAGGGTCCTAGCATAGTTTCTGTGAATGACGTCCCAGATTCCGTTCTTTCTGTCTGACGCTCGGTCATAGCTGATGGCACGGCTGCATGAAGGTTTTCACCCCTAGATACACCCCCAATGAGCCCCACACCAGATGTTACCTTCCGCCCGGATATCGAAAACTAGAAAAACAGCCCCAAATCCAATAATTTACATTTTACCACCATTTGCTACGGTTATGAAAAACTGACCTGACCCTCCCCCCGGGTGCGCGTGTCTGCCTCTCGATAACTCTTACTCTTTCTTTATAGAGGTCCCGAAAAGGAGCGATTTAGAAGATGTATAGTGTATTGAGTGCCGGCTCTTGCAAAATACTACCGATATGAAAGCAGCGCTGCGTTACTCTCAACTCAACACAAAAGTGAAGAATTGCTGCTTCAGCATTTTGAATTCTTCGGAATATTCATTGCGGGAAGAATTCTAATAAAATCAAATTATATAGTCTTTAATCGAGGCAATTTATTCTGAAGGAAATTTCTTACCCCTAAATAGTACGGTATGCTTCTTATTTCTTTCTTATCCTTCCGAATACAAATTTATTTACTAATTACGACTCTCTTTCATTTGACTTATTTTCGCTGGATAAAGTTAATTTTTTCACTCATTCTTTGCGCTTTTATGTTGATGGATTTGGGAATACAACTAAATGATGATGTTTAACGAGAACTTATAATATAGAATGATAGCACTCAAGTTCATAAATATGCTTTGAATTATGATCATATATGCACATACAGCCATTACGACATTAAACAGGTTTAGGTTGTCGAGAAAATTTAGTGTAAAACTGAAGCAAATTGGAAATTGAGTGACTCAAAATATCACAAATAGTTTCATTCATGCTCAACATAACGCTAGTGAGGTTACGCTAATTATATTTAGTCGAATATTCAACCGGTAACAAGTTTAAGACCAACTACAAATAATATTTAGCATGTATGTTTAGTTTAGTTTTCAAAAGAATAATCAAAAACCAGCCTAATTACATGATAAGTTCTCAATAAACAGAGGAACGTAAATATTTTTATTAATGAATGAAGTGTCAGTTGAGGACAAGGTTATATCACTTCATTAGTCACTCTCAGAGACACAACGGACATTTGCAGAAAACTTAAAAAAGGTTAAAATTATACTGAATACCGAATCCAGGATGTGCCTGAAATATTGTAACTCGTCTTTTTTGAACATTTTTTTCATGCTTCGGTGATCGCTTAATATTATTCAGTAGTGTGGCTTCATGACTGCGAACGAAGGAAACACGGGGCATGAGTCGAAGTTCGACAAGTTGATCACTCCTAAAATGGACCATGAGCCCCATACTGGTGACAGACGCCAAATCTCAAATTAATCTCCTGATGTAAGGCTTTACAAGAGTTGCAAGTGTCCAGAAAAGTTCGCTTTCATTGGAACACATCGATACTTTTCGCTCAGGATCTACGGCTTTTATATGAATTGCGTGACCTCCACACACGTATCAAGAGTTGCCAAGTAATTGAAATATCAGTTCCAGGGCTTACAAAAATTATGGAGTTTGATGAAAATGTGATTGCAGTGTTATTAATAAAGCTTGCCGTGAGCTGGAGTCAAGAAGCTGAACGAAAAGCTGTGGCAAATATCGAAGTTGAGCGAAGCACGTCTCTGAGCTGCCTCTCAGATCCTGATCAAAAGGTGGAGGCGACCGTCATATTTTGCCAAAGAATTCAATTTGTCGCCTTGGATGAGTGGCGGTGGCGCCGATGGAGTGAGTCTCTGGACCAACGAAGAAGTTGCAGTCTTCAAGAAGCGACAGCCACATTTTGGCTGGTTCCACCACCCCGCTGTTCGTACGTCAACTTCAGCAGAAGGAGAGTGAAGGCCTCGTCTGTGTTTTCAAAAGCAAGAAATATTTTCTAAGAAAATGAGTTCAGCTGCGGCAATTGGGGTCGAGGCTTCTGCTGTGGACAGCAATCAGCTCCTGGCTTCCAGGCCAGTCTTGCTCGGCCTAAATTTTCAGGAGGAAGGAGGCGGGGTCATGAGGGGTGATTCCTAGCACCTCTGGAGAAAGGGTTCCGACTCTCTGATTTTAATATTTCCTTTGTCAAATGCCTCACACCTTGTAAGCAACTATCACGTATATTTTAACTGCCTTGACTTTGTTCAAAGAGAAACTAAAGTTTAAGATTCTTTGAAGTGAATAATGGACGTCAATTGAAAATGTGATATTAAAGCAAATTTTAGAAATTCCTCATGAAATTTGCGTATGAGTAAATGAAACACAAAAAAATCTCAGCAACATAACTTCAGGATTATTGATGTTATCAAACGTCACTCGTGCTTTCCTGCACACAGGACGTGACGAATGTAGCTCCTGTACAGAAAAGAATCGCAACGAGGTTAATTTGTCTTTAGAATATAGAGTCTTGGTGGGCTTCTAAGTACACAGCCATTTTATCAAGGCTAGCCATTGACAGTGAACAGGGATGACATTTCTTGGGTAAATTACTGGTTATTTGAGCAGCAATACGCGTTGCTAAAATTGACACTGTTCACGCTTTGAATCAAATGAGAGGGCAGGTCACTTCACGGCCCTTTATGAGGCGGGGACTCCAGCCGTAGAACTGTGTTGAATAGCGGCCGCTTTGTCCAAGTCTGCTTGAATTACTAACTTTTCCTGTCTTCATGACCCTGTCCCTTGCTATTTATGAAGAAGAACGTGATGCTTGGGGCACTCTTACTAAAAAGTATTAAATTTAAAAAAGAACACACTCCTCAGTGTGTGTAATTAGCTTTATTTGACTCTTTTCGTTTAGTAAAATAAGCATGCTCAGCAACACGAACGCAATAAAAGTTACTTTTTGTCTAGTCAATGCAAAGAAACCAAGATATCTATAAGAAATTTATTCTAGCGCTGTACTATAATATATTTCAAGCTCATACCACAGGCACAACGTGACCAGTTTATATGATATTTACGACCATTGCAAAATACGGCAGCACTATACATATTACATTGCCTGTACAGTAGTACATCATAGGGAGCAATATACTTTTGAAGATGCATTTAGATTTAAAAGGAGATTTTGGGCTTCTCAGAAAAAGTGTCTTTACTGGCGTATTTAGCAAAAAAGCAAGTTTTGACTGCTAAAATAATAACTCTTTGAAGAGGTTGAGATGGCTTAGCAAAGCTAAAGCTGCTTCACAAATGACGGGGTTTTAATATCAAGTGTAAGGGCATAATTTCTAAGCCCTAAGGCTCTAACATTGACTCTTGGATGACTCTAGATTCCGGTGGGAGAGAACTGGAAACCTCTCTTTCTCCTGGTATTACACATACATATCTTCACTACGTGAAATAAGCTAAGAAAATTGAACAACTGTACGTATTTTCATTCGACCTGAATAATGAAATTCGATTTTAAAGGGCTTCGTCTTTACATTTCCAACACGTCCTCCGTTCCAAATATTACAAGCTTTTAAATGAACGATCGTTAGTAAAGGCCTTTCATCATCGGTATTTTTGTAATTGGATTTGATAATTAGTATTGGATATAGTGTTGAAACTGAAGCGGGGGCTTTTTCAAGTAATTTCTTTCCAAGAACGTCTTGGTGTCTCGTAGTTGCTGTCGACGCCTGTACAAGTACTAAAAGTCATACTAAAGTGCAGGGTAATCTTAGGAAGATTTGCCTGCAAAAAATTCTTTATGTTCTATTTTCTTCCCATTTTACGTATGCTTGAAAGCTGCAGGCTCATGAATAATTTATTTTGAACTGTTATGTTATATTAATAAGAATAATTTCTCGAATATCTTCTAGCCTCTTGCGACAGTACTCCATGGAAATTGATAATGATAGCATCATAATTCAGAGCCTGTTTTCTACATTCCATTATGTTAAACTAGAAAAATTGGTTTTTAGATTATCTGAAATGGTTTCAAGAGATCAGCGTTGGATTTACTCGACATGATTATTTCTGAATGAAAGGACAATACTGTATTCAGTTTAAAATAGAGAACCCTTTGATTTCGGCCAACGGCTGTGTTCAAGATTGAGAATGCACTAAAGTGACAAACAAACCACGTAATTGATTTTAAAATGAAACTTATCTGTGACTCAATAGCTCATTTTCAATGTAGCCTTGCTTACAAGTACGAACATGGATGTAGATTTACTAGATGTGAACGTCTTCACGCAACGAACATCACGCTGGAACTAAAATGATCTCGTAGGTCATATCGAAATTGTGACTGAAAAACACTAAAAGCCCATTTCACTTCGATGAAGAAAGGGATGGTGCGTTTTTACTTGAAATAGTTGAAATTTTTTGAAGTAAATTTCTTTGGTCAACTGATAATTGATTTAAAAACTATGTTCTGAACATTCTTATTTAAAGGTCAAATCTTGAAACCATGACATAGTGACCTCGACTTTAGAATTGGATAACATTGCTGAAGCATATTAAGAGCGAGGCTGCTGTTTAATATCCGCGTCGTAGGACGTACATATAACTCACATAAGTTGCATTACAGCATTCTTAGAGATTGAAAAAAAGTCCACGACCCAGTTCCTTTACAAGTTATATTTTCATGAAAAATATTCAGGTTCTGATAGTTCCACGAGTAAAATTAAATAATGTGTTTTATTTCACAGATCCTTAATTTTATCACTTTTAAACTGTGGAATTTCTACTTTTAAACCGTGGGTAGTATCTAAGCCATGTTATCGGTAGAACAACTACACAGTGGAAGTTCTGTATGTATTCTTCAAAAATAGTCATTTAAAGCACAATAATTCGTTGCAAATCTTTAATACATTCGTCTTCATAACAATTTCAAATTAATCAAATCTAAATACTGGAATTTCCACGCGAACTATCTAGAATATGTGCATTAGCTAGTTTGCATGTTCTCTTGTTCCATATTTATTGTTCTCTGCTTTCCCTTGTTCTCACTTAATATAATTGAAGTTCTAATTAGTATTCCAGATAAACACGCGTTTCAGGTCCGAGTTACCATGAATTTCTTAATCGACTCTATGTACTGAATTGGAATATGGAAGTTAGATGAAATGGGGGATTTCTTTTTGAACCAGCTTGGTTGGACGGGGACATGGGTATCAAAAGAAAACTTACTATAATTTCAAGTCATGTATCCAAAAAATGAAAGTGTTCGCATATCATTCAATCAACAGTGTAATTCAAAACTAATAACTTTTTGCAACTTTTAACAAAGCTTGATCATGGTGTCGATGGTCACAAAAAAATGACAAGTCTATTCTGTAACGAGTCTTACGATAAAAATTTTATTTTATATTGAAAATAATTCAACACATTTGTGGATTAATATGATAAATTTACTGTCAATCTCGTGACGAAATTTTTTATTTAGCATAACTTTCCTAAGTGAAAGTTTTACTTTATGCATTATTGAATTTACAACACAAAGCATTTCCAAAATCAATTCGAATGACATTTCGCATAAAACTGTGGGTGCTCTATAATCATGAAAATAACATTTTGTTCAACCATGGCACACGAAGGCGTATGATTACAAATGCAGTGTACATGCATTTACAAAACTGGTATTATTCTCGAGATAATTTATGAATTTTGGAAAAAAATACGTGTGTTTGGAGGCGGGTCGAGGATCAATGTGTTGCGCAGAAGAAACTTAGGAAGCAGCATCTGTGGCGCTTATAGCTGATCCGTTGCCAGGGTAACCAATATTTGCGTACAGCTCGCTAGCTAATGGATGCTCCTCCAGCTTTACTTTTTTCCTGCCTCCTTGTCTGTCTGCTTGCAAATGTCGGACGTGCTGAGCAATGTGATGCTGCTCAAGTGCTCAAGCTGCGGGTCATAATTCACCCTTATACAGCAGTACATTTCACTCGTCACTCCAATAATTCAGGAATTGATTGCATATTTACTATGTAATTGACGCAAACAAACATCAAGATTTAGATCCCCCGTCAACTACTTTGTTAATCAAATAACGATAACGACAAGTAAAACAACGAGCTCCAAAATATCATTTCAAATACTCGATAATATGACCGACAGCGCAGTTATTGAAGTCCTAATGAAGTAAAAACTACGCGGTTCATAAGTAAATAGTGAAATAAAGATGAAAGACTAAAAGAATAAGAATAGTGCCTTCATTTTTTGAAGTTATCATTGGAGCGCTCGGAAACTGTCTCCACGTTAGCGAATATATTAGCAGGCTTTTTATCTAATATGCCGATGGCTGGCCGTCTTGCAGAAGAGTTGTTTGCATATGCGTCATTGAAGCCAAGTCCGCGGCGAGGTTGAGAAAAAGCTAAAGTTAGCTCCTTTATTTGCAAATGACGTGAAGCAATGTCGCAAATCTTGCTCGGCGCAAATCCTCGCCCCTTGAAGTGCGTCATTGCGTCCCTAACTCAGAGTTGTGAAGCAAGCCCGGGCTCTGAATAATGGAATGAGTTTCGTCTTCTTTGCGGACATTTGACTCGAGCACAAGGATGAGCTCTCTCACATCCAACTGAGACAAATGACGAACACGAAAAGGACCATTTCAACCAGCCTTAGATCACAGATGAAATTTAACTTACAGCTAAGTGGACGTCATCAAAATGTTATCTTTCTAGTGTTACGCATTTAATAGAATTTTTTTTACAAGTTGCGCTGAAGAAGTTTTGCATTTACGAAGTGCAAATTCTGGCCAATTATAAGAAGATTACAGGTATACATACTATCAAGGAAGGAGACAAAATTTATTCACTCCTCGAAATATTCTTCAGAAAACAGTTGTTTGATGAGAGTGAGCCAAAAAGAAGATTAACGGGACTGAACAATCATATATTAAAACTGTATCTGCTTTTAAGTAAATTTCAATTCCAACTGCTCTATTTAGCTCGAGAAAGGCAGAGAAGGGCAATAATATTAACGATAAACTTAGAAGTAAAAATACTAGAAGGAGGTTTACTTGCTTGCAGGGCCCGTCATCAGTGTAGGTTGTGTTGGGTAGGCGGGGCATTCTATACATAGGATGGTTACATAAAGCATTATGTTTACGGTAGCGAGACATTATTATCCTAATGGTCAGGGACATCATAATCCACGTTACAATGAACCTAAAACAGACTTTGCCTGCGCTCAACACGAGTCACTCCCCCTAATAAGATGCATGTCGCCACAGCAACACCTTGCACTTTCGAGCATCAGTTCCGTTAATTCCCTGTTTCAAGCTCTCAGTTCCTCCAAAATTTATAATTTTACGCTTTAGAAAATTCAGAGAAGAGGTCGAAGGATTAACACCTTTTTAAAAGAAGTAATAAATTTTTTTGTCGTGTACGGTGATAAGCACGATTACTCAAACGGTTAACTTTTCCCATCTCTATCACTAGGACGAGGACGAGCTTCTTTCTTGAGGAGATCTCAAGTGTAATGATACGGACTTACAAATTTCATTGACTTGTTTTGGTATGAACGCTTCTCATGTATTAATTTTATGCCTTACGAGTATGTATACCAAGTTTTATTGTTTATTCGCTGAGTAGTTTTGTTAAAATCATGCTACGCATCTTTTCAATTCCGAAGCGAAACAATGCTCATGACGAGCAATGAAGAAAAACGACCTTCAAGTTCCATTCTCATCCGAGCGTGTGCATCTACTGAATGCACAAGTTTGTGTGCGCGTGTACACGCACGAGCAAGAAAAGTGTGAGAGTAGAGCGGGAGCTTAAGGGTGGCAAAGAAAGGGTGCTGTCGAGGGAAAGGGGTCCATAGGCCTCGGGATGGTGCAGAGAAAGATAGGGGAAGACAGAAAGAAAGGGCTGCGGGCTGAATAATTGAACAGAAAGGAATTGAGTGTTTGGAGGAAATTCTTGGGATGAAGAGGCGAAATATGAGGCGTGCGGGAGAGGCTGGCGTAAACAAGAGGGAAGCTGCTCGTCGAGGGTGAGCTGCCTTATTGTATTTCCCATTTAATGAGTGATGCACAAAAGGCTTAGCATCGCCGCCCTGACTTCTAACCGAGCAGCGTCAAGGCTTGCCTCGAGCTACGAGTTCTGGATGACCGGTGAAAATATTGATTACTTCTCTCGAACGTTCTATCAATTCATTATTGAGAAACAAATTAAAATTGTTTTCATTCAAAAAATCTCAGTGCTGATTCTTAATTTCTGAGAACACTGCTTATTTAATTACTTAACTGATTCAACAATTCTATGTAAGATCAGCAAGCACATGCTAGATAATAACTACGGAACATAATCATTCCTACTAAAAACACTCCCACGAACACTCAGTCTGAAAATTTCAGCAGTCAATGAAGTATAATGGAAGATGAAAAAATTACGTTTTCAAGACATTTTGCATTAATATTTTTTACCAAAAAGGTATTATCACATTTTAGACCTAGAATTTTGAAATGTCTTAATAATACGCAAGATTTTCATGCAAATACGGTTCTAGTGACGCACTGAATAATTAAGTATGTTCAGGTCATTTTGCATATTGCATCATGATGAAAACTCTTCGGCTTTCACAGCAATAAAGCATCACGTAGTACAGAAAATTTCAGCGTTCTGATCAACGTACAATACTAACTGCACGTGTACTTCCAGCTCGAGTACACGAGAGTCAATGAAGTGTTCACTGAAGAGACTCATTTTTAAATTTTAATTCAGAAATAAGTGAACATGCCAGGCTCTTGATGGGTTAGAGGAATACAAGACAGCAGTGACACGTTCACAGGTGCATCATTGAACGGCTTTCCTATGCGCGCTAAAATGACACACGAAGAAGTTCGAGTGTATGATGGTGACCGTCTGATTTGGATTAATACATAGTGAGTTAATGCTATGGACAAGCTGAAAATCTCAGCTAGCAGAGATATACTGTCAAATTGGGTGTGCCACAAAGACCAAAAATTTGATAATCAATAAATAAATAATGATGAAGTACTGCTTCATGTTAATAATATAACAAAAATAATACTCTGATTTCAACAGATTTAACTTAAATAAGTTACCAAAATAATTTCAAAAACGAATATATGATCAAGTATCGACTAAATGTTCACACGTATTGTTTAATGCTAAATGTTCATATTTTTAAAAACTTGTATTGCTACCAAACTTCAGTTCTGTAGGTCATTTGTGTAGTTGTAGTGAAAAAAAGGAGAGTTGCACATGAAAAAGTTTATTCGGGAACAAAAATGTTTACACTCCTTATTAACGTTGTGAAGATAATGAACCAAAATATTCTTCGTATATAAAAAAATTGAAGTTCTTATACAAAAAAATACCGATAATGTTTGAACAGAAAGGTTTCCTAATTTTCTACCAGTAAACTTAGGTGACCTACTCGCACGCAGGTTTAGGTGACCTACTCGCACGCAGGTTTAGGTGACCTACTCGCACGCAGGTTTAGGTGACCTACTCGCACGCAGGTTTAGGTGACCTACTCGCACGCAGTATCGCTCAACAGCAAGTAGGTCTATATTTGTGTACCGAAGAGTTTTAAGGTAATATGCATATTATAATGATTATTTATTGACAAACTAACTTTGTCTACGTACCAGAATCTAAGGCAGAAATGCTAGACAAGTGCTGGTGAGGGTACCCTCCTAATATCTGCTATCTCGTTTCCCTCTCAGCAAGAATGATATCGCATAACATAATTTCCTTCGCATCTTGTACCGAACGTTTGACGGAAATGCAAATCAAGAAGAAAATTGTCTTCGGGCCTTGTTCTTGATGTGGAGTGCCATCCGAAAAGAATTAGTGAAACAATGATGAAGTTCTGTGAAACACGCTATTATCATACTTTCAGAATGATAAGCGCTTCACGTCTTTTAGTTTCTTTATAGTGCTCTTAATCTGAAACGCAGTAAGCATCTCTAACAATTCTATAATTATTCATTTTTATTTTAACGAAACGTTATTATGATTGTGAAGATTATCGTGTTTTTAATAAATGTAGAAATGTTTGTCCTTCTATCAGGTTGGTGCAAAAATTTTTGTCGATTTTGAAGAGATGGATTCAAAAGTATCTAAATTGATATTATGTCTATTTCTATTGTTGATTTATAATATGATGAGTAATTGAAACCTCTTTCTTTCAGACTGTTAAGGAATCACTTATATTTTGCTGCATTATTTGCACCTATGTTCAACCCAGCTAAAAAACATATTAGACATGCTTTACTCTACGCCTTTCATACTGGTTTCAGTGCAAGTGCTGCAGCACAAAACGTTCAAAGTGCATATGGAAATGATGCTGTGAAGGAGAGAACTTGCAAATAGTGGTTTTCCCGTTTTCGTAAAGGAAATTTCAACTTGAAAGACGAGGTTAGAGGTGGTCGCCCAAAAAACTAGATTTAGAGTTGTTGGAAGCCGCTGTTACTGAAAATTCGACAGTAACCTCGAGAGAACTGTAACCTCGAATAATAGAACTTGATTGGGAGGTTTTACCCCATCCAACATATTCTCCCAACCTCGACCCTTCTGATTATCACTTATTTCGAGGATTACAGAAGCATTTAACACGTTGACTCCGAAGTGGTACGTATGTGTACCACTTAGGTTAGGTTCTGTAATTTTTTCAGATCCTTCTAGTGACTATGCGTACAAAGTGAAGATTTACACCAGTCAGGCAATCGGAGGCAACGTGTTAAATGGCCTTCATCACGGGTTGACATCACGGGAAGAAATTAAAAATGAGTTAGATTCATATTTCGCATCAAAATCTAAAGAATTTTACAAACGAGGAATACATAAACTCGTTGACAGATGTAATCAGGTCATAGAAGCCCAAGGATGTTATTGTTATGAATGAATTCTTCACAACTAACTATTTTTTTATTCTCACAATTGAGCTTACAAATCGCCAAGAACTTTTGCACCAACCTGATATTATATTCACGGGACTTCAGTCAGTGCATCTACATCAAGCTTTGGGACGAAATTTTTCCTCTCTATCAACTGGAATCTTTGGTCTCAATCTCCAACTTCGATCACTGAGCTCAAACTAACTCCTGGCCGTAATTCGGGGGAATTTTTTAATTGTGTTATCCTTCCTCCGAACAATATTAAAAAAGTCCTCGGACTCACTCGAGCAATTCTTTTCTCCGTTTTCTCCTGACTGAGAAAAAAGTCTGCACGGTAATGACAAGAGATTTTTGTTGCTTTTGAAAGTTTTGCTGACGAGTTTTCAAGTTTAAGAAACGGCTCAGTTTATTGCATTGCTCCGAGTTAGAAATCTTGGTTGCTGTTTGGCCGTCCTACCGTCGATCGGCTGTGGGCCACCTAATACTCGACCAAAATTTTCTTAGTTTGTCTAGCAAGACGAAGTTAACGAGGCTTACGAGACTTCAGAAGAACAGAGTTGGATGAAATTTCATTAGGTCGCAAAGTTTCTGATTTAACATCGGATTGGTGAAATTTAGAAGTGCTACAAATTGAACCAAGTTTTCTTTACAAGATTTCTATTATTAGGATGAAAGTTAGATTGCCAACTGAAATTAAACGATTCTCAAAAGTTGACTGATCACTTGTTGACCATGCGCCTAGGTTTGAGATGTATGTATTCTATTACATATATTAAATTTCAATCATCGTTAACAATGCTGAAAATAGGTACATGCGCAGGATAGGAAACTTCTGAATACTTACATCGTAACTCTCGAATTTAAAACCTCCGCATGAGTACTCTTGCGGTCAAAAAATATTTTCGTTCATGCTTTTAAAACAGACTACCGATTGTGTGAACTTCTTTACTTATCACATAAATTCAAGACTATGAACCCTTCAGAAACTTTAAAACGAATCCAAGCAATATCTGCACATACAGACATCAATTTCAGCCGATTCTTCGATTTCATTCGACTACTTTTAACTCAATATTACTTCCTATCTCTTCAAACAATTGCAAATTTCATTCATTGAGAACCAGCAACAGCGTTATATACCAAACGATTTTTAAGGATGTTTTCAATGAACTCTTGATGAAAAAATAATCCAATTTTTAAAGTATTTGCTTCAAAAATTAACAATTGATCTAAAAGAAAGGAATCAGTATTAGGATTTGGAGAAATTTGAAGACGACAACTTGGATTGTTAAAGAGGCCATGAATGCAACCCCTAAGACGGTGACCATCTGAGGACTGCGCAGGAGGAAGTATGGCTGACCATTTGCCGATGATGTGCGAGCGCCGACAACTCGCGAGATATAATTGGAAATGGAAATATTGTTCTTCCTGAGTGGAAGTGTCCTTCGTGAAGCCATCATGGGTACAATGACGCTCGCAATGGCGTTCCTAATGTACAGTTATCGCCTACGCAATTGCCTCCTTTACTTTTCCTTAATTTTCAGTCATTTTGCCAAAGAGTTGTGTGGAAGAACGGCCTTCTTTGCAGAGATCTTTTGAAGCTGAAGGTTAGTCCTTTGTGCTGTTTGCCTTGAGCAAGTTCCTCCAAACTTGTGATATTTTAATGAAGCAGAAAGCATTCACTTGACCTGCTTATCAGTCTAACGTAAACACCGGATGCAAATAGTCATCACCACGTGAGAATAAATTTGACGCAGCAAATATTGCGAACTACGCTATTTTAATACATTCCTCAAATCACGCCTCAAAATTCACTATATGAAGAGATAACTTACGCCTCTTTAAACGTCGCTTGTGAGGTTAGGATGTAAGGAGATTTTTTGAGGGGTATTTGAATATGAGAATATCGCTCTGCTGGAACTCCAGGAATTTTAATGCGATTACAAGAAATACTCGACAGATCAGATGTACGTATGTGCAGTATTGACAAAGACTATTAAGTACACATAAACTCGTAGCAAAAACAAAAGTCTGTATGGTGAGAATAATTATCGTTTACTCAAAAGAGTCTAGAGCCGTAAAAACAGAAGTCAATCATAGGAAAATTACTATAGCTGGATAATATTTCAAAGTGTGCTATGAAATGTCATCTGGGGAGTCATTTGCTCTTATTAAACGCATTTAACGTTTCTACGTACTGCCACTTTCCGGCTTTAATTTCGAAGCATAACGTTCAGAAAAAATAGTTCCAAAGTCACTTCGAAAACTTTTTGGATGGGCGAGGGATTGCTTCTTCTGCCGCTTGCTACTGAGGACGCTGAAGGTGGGTACCTATTTTGAAACTAAATATTATCAGGCAGCACTTGTTAGAAAGATGCAAGAATAGAATAAGGCAATAGGAACGAGCCGTTTGGCCCATTCTTGGTTCAATACCGAAGTCCCATGCCGTGGTGTGCTTACCTGCAAGTCTATAACAACGTTCCTTTTGCAGTAATTTGTTGAAGGAACAGCACATGTAAACACAATTTCACTCCAAATTCAAAACTTCGGTCTGTTAAATGGAAAAAAATTCATCATGAATACAAACTCTGAGCTGCAGTTGTTTAGCAAGAGAACCATCCAAGGCGCCGGATTTAATTCACTCTAGCCCCCGTGACACTACGAACTTCATCACGAGCACGTAGTAACAAAACGTACTGAATTGAAATTGTCTTACTGAGATCATTTTCCTTCAAGAGTTAAGTGCAACGAAGTAATGTGCTGAAACAATTCACAAGGACACAACAATCCTAAAATTGCAATGGGAAGTATACTTGCGGTGGACGGTGCTGCACAGGAGCATATAATGCGAGCCACACATCTCATTGAGAGAAGCTAATTTGCTCCCACAGTACTGATACAAACTTAGAGAATTGTGTAAATCTTCAGGGAGCAACGCGCCCCTCTGGATCATCTCGATATAATGACAAGTCAGACAATGAGCCCTAAGTTATAGATGAAATTCGTTGTCCACTGCCTTCGTTGGCACTGGAACAAATTTGCGAGATGTGTAGCATTGATCTGCCACTGAGGCAACATCGTAATCTGTCACATGAGATCACAGTGAAAAGTAAGTTGATTGTGTATTTTGGTTTTGAAGAGATGAACCGCGACCTGATAGCTGAGTTATGAAACCAGGAATTTGTACATTATATGGTAGTAATGACCAGAAGGTAGGTTGTGCTGGAGTATCAAGTTGAACAAGCTTGCGTTGAATGTGAGCGCAGGGTTCTCATCAAGTCAAGTCTACACACACACATCTTGTAGTTCACAAAAGCTGTCCATCATTCGAGGGTTAGTTATTTTCTCTCCATTAACTAACGTGTACTCGTTTCCATGTACGGGAGTGCGCCTTCTGTAAAATGAAAAACCTCAAAATTTTAGTTCTTAATTTTTCAAATCTGCGCCACTTTCCCATGTTACAGTCTACCACTGATATTTTACAAGTTTTAGGTGCGTGGATGTAACCTTGGATCTAGTATTTTTAGTTAGAATATGACAACGGGAATGAGCCGTTTGGATCCTTCTGGGGCTGCTACCCAAGTCCCTCAATTTCTTTTGTCACATTTCACAATGTTGGAGCTATAATTGTATTTTGATAAATGACTGAACTAATAATTAATTTTCTTTGAAAATTTCTTATCGCTACCGACTGACACTCTCTTAACGTGTCTTACTTATTAATATTATTGTCGACTCCTAATTGTGTTCGTAGATTTATTTTAATTTAATTTAATTTAATTGACCCTGTAAAGAAATATTGATCGATTTACTGCCACTTACTATGCTGAAGAAACCATTATACAAACTGTCTCATTTTATAATTCCTTGTGAATATTATAAGTAGTTCCAGCAAGACAAAAAAATTCAAAAAAGATTGGCGAGTGACATCTTTTTCAGTTCACCGTTAGTAAACTTAGTTAAAAGAAGTCATTTTATTGCAACTTTTTACAGAATTCTACAACAACTCATATTGTGTTCGTAGTTCAGAAAGATTCATGTAGGGAAACCCCGTTGTTTTATTTTGCCTATGGAATTAATGCACTGAAAGGTTATCATTCTTTAAAATCAGAACGTGTTTAGTAAGCATTCACGGCTTGTATCTCATTGAAAGGAATTAGGTATTTAACGTTGACTGAAAGAGTTCATTTCTCAACGTTGAAAATTCATCAATAAAGATTCCATTCATAATATGATAAGAAAACCAGTAGTGAAACTTTGAGCATACATTGCATAGAATACAGCGTTCTATGGCTTAGTACAGCGTTCTTAGGCTTAGTACAGCGTTCTGTACTAAGCCTAAGTGAGTAGACTTGAAAATCCAGGCATACATATTATTGATTTCAATTTTTTTATAGTTAAACTGTAAACTGCTTGAAAGCATAAAGTACATACTGTACTTGAATTGGTAGCATACAATTGAAACAGGTTAGATTCTTAAACACGAGTAGATATCAACGTTAATTTTGTAATATGATGAGAAAAACATTCGCATGAAATACCTTAGATTAGACACTGGTCGAAATTCCGATCTTCGCAGCACAATCAATTGTATTCCAGTTGTCGAGTAAAATGACTAACTGAAATACATGATCTTGAGTTTTATTTCGCAACAAGAATTTTAAATAAAATTGTAATGAAAGAGGTTTCAAATATATTTATGCAATTATGAGAATTACTAAACATTTAACAAAACAAAAAATATGCAGCAAAAATAAAGTCACTCAAATAGAAACAAGGAACGTTAAAAGCTTTTCAAAGAGAATATCTGGTAACTTAAGACAACCAAATGAGCTCCCGATATTCATCTAATAATTTGTTATAATGATACCTGAGAAAATGATCTCAGAACTGAACTTGTACACGGTGTGGGAAAACTTTACAGCGGTCGAGCAGAAGTGAAGAACTACATGTGGCTCTGAAGTGGAGATGAGACTGCGTGAAATTTTACGACAGTGAGCGGGAGCTCGCAGGATTTATTTGTCCATTGCCTAGATCGAAGCCTCCTCAGCGCAGGCAAACGGAGCGCGGGCCTCGCATCGCGCTATGCTCAGAGAGTCCTATAAACCACAACGTCCCTTTAAATCTTCCCTCTTTTGCATGTTTACGCCCGAAATTTATGCGGGAATATCGAGCATCGAGGAGTCGTATAGACAGGACAAAATGTCAAGAGGCAGATAGTAAATTTTTTGGTGGGGCGTTTTGGAGTAACGATTGCAAGGGAGGGACGAGTCGGCGATATTGAACTGTACATAAACCATGACCCCTTCAGCCAAGCGCTCCATCTCGACGGTAGAGGGCTTCGACACAGAATCTGAGGGCCACATGCAAGACACACTCGGGAGAGAGGGTCCATTGTGTTCCCTGGATGTGATGCACTCCGCGTATGGGCACTCAATGACTGCTGCTATGCAAGTGCTGCATCGAGTCCAAACTACACTGTCACAAGTACGAGTGCCCCAAGTGAGTTGTTTACCTTAGCAAGGCTGTATACACGCACTGGGATCTCCACTAACGACAACACATTAACGCTGTTTCAATGCGACGCGAGTATGCGAATGCACCTCAGTTTTTTCCTTCTTCTTGGAACATGGAACTTAAGAATTGAATACAAATATTCTATGAGTTTAAATTATCTAGCTTGGTAGGTCTATCCATGCTTTCATGAGGAGATATTTCACGTCTTTAAGCATGAAATAACGAAACAAATGCTGAAGCCTTGTTCTCAACTGATATGTTTTTTAACGGAAGAAGGGCGTATACATGATTGTTCAGTCTGTATTCTATATTCTCAACCAATGGGAGTTTCGTACAGCGAAAAGAGCCCCTACAGACTACGAGTAATCTACTCCAAGAGCCATTTTAGGTGAACTCTAAAGCTCTTATGTCTCGGCAGCTCTCATTTTACGCACGGCTCTTTAGTTATGCTGATGCCTCATAAAGGGCTCGAGCTATCGCTTCCTCACACCCCTTAACTCGGCAGTCACCCATAAAAACTGACGCTGGCGACCATTTCAGTTTTATTCGATGGCATTTACTCGGAAGCAGATCCTTCAAAAGAGCGCCTGCGGAGCTCAGTCCCCAGGCAAGTTATCGGTTTCAAGGAAAACAACGTCGTCATACCAATGGCACGCGCAGTCTTGTTTCTCACGCTTAATCAGTGAATTCAAATGGGAACAGTTACATAACATAATTATGGCAAGCGGTTTGAGTTACTTGCGTAAACATTAGCTCAAGCGCTCAACGAATAATATTTCTCGATACATTGCATCCAATCACTGGTTCAACACGCTTTTATCATTTTTTTCGAGTTTAAAATAAGTTAGGACTATGGAAATTGCAATCAGTGATATGTTCTTCATATAAAATAAAAAATGCAATGTTACAATGGCATTTAAATTTTGCAAAATTTTAAGTAAATTCAGGTTTGAAAAAGTGGCAAGGTCTTGAGTGTACGACGACGGAGATACCATTCATGGCTACTAAAGGGGCCTTCCGTAGATACGGAACACTTCTCGCGCTCCGACTATATTCTTTTGCCTGATCTCAGTCTATTTTTCTAGATTTTTTTGAGACTTGGAGATGCCTGTAGAGCCCGAGAGGAATATCCGATCAGGCAATTCCAGCGCAGAGATGTTTTTGTATTCAGAGCACCGAGATTATACATATAAACGTCATTTTAGAGGATTTCTTTGCTTCTTCATCCGAACATGAGAATGGTGTTTTGATAAGCCGCTCGACAGCGAGAGCACACGCAGCAATAGCGGAGATTTGGCGGCTCTTTTCTTCAATACATTTCTATACCATGCGGCAAGTAGTGGCGCACAACAAAACAATGTTTTTACTTCATACACTGTATCTGTGGATTAGAACCGAAGTTTCTTTTACTGATGCATATTAAGCAAGGAGTTGATAAATGTTCTTTTTCTTTAGTCGTCGTCGAGATTGTTCGATAACGCAAATGAAGCGCCATGGCAGTCTCTTCCCTCAAATCCCTACGACGCTCGGCTACTATTCATAGAGCGTCAAAACTAATTGATGAATCACCACAAATTTGATAAGTACAATTATGAGATTAAATGTACGTACCTCAACACACTTCCGTCGTCAGTAGCACGTATGGTTTTTGTCATTATAAACTTTAAGTTGTAATTCCATTCTTACTTAATGAACATATATATACATATATATATATATATATATATATATATATATATATATATATATATATATATATATATATATATATAAATGCTCGGCTAGTTTAGTTCCCTGGGAAGTGGAAAATACAAAAATGCAGTTCAGTAAATCGTTCATGAAAAGGATATTTTAGCTATAATTTAATATTTGATAATTGAGGAGAAGAAAGAGCGCATTAAATTCATTTTAATTAGTATATCTTGACTTTTAAAACGTGATTAGGTTTGCAAATTTTAGTAAAAACTTCCTGTTCCAGACATCAAGCAATCCCTACAGTCTTTTGATAGCTTCTAAAATGTTCAGCGAGCGGAATCAATGGTTTCCTCCAAATGGAAAAGAAGAGCCTTAAAAAACTGGAAGACTTTTTTAGTGAGACTGGGTGCCGCTTGTGTGGCTCTAGCACTCAATAAAAAGTCTTTTATAAGCTGTTAGCATCGAATTTGACTGGCCAAACGATCCCTGTGAATGCAAAAGGCCTACAGCAAATGAACTCTTCATCAAGTTTAATGCGCCTCGCTCTGGTCTTGAGTCGGTCGAGCGTTTGCACATGGCTGACTTCGCAAGACCGCGCCGCCTTGCAGCGCAACATTGCTGCCATTCTCGACTGTGCGCCACAAAGGCGTTACAACCTCTTCATTCCTATGAAAAAAAATTGTTCCCCTCATTCAAGTCCAGGGTCCAAAAGAGTACAGGAAATACACAAAACACGCGAAATTATAATTTTTTGTTCTTCAAGTATCTAGCCCCATACAAGTTTTAACTTTAGACTCATCGCATGCCATACCCGCGTGAGTGATATGTAGTTTAATTTGAGTAATGTACAAAATTGACATTAAGGAAAATTTAGTTTATATAATGCACGAAAAAAATAAAGAAATAAAACATAGGAGGAAAATTTATTGATTTTCTCGAGCTTTCAGAAGATAGTTAATTATGTTTTAAGAATTGTTTTGTACTTCGAATTCATTGCGTTTTTCAATGTGGTAAAGAAGTGTTTAAATCATCCCAGAGAATGCTCACGGCAATCAGTCAAGGGGCAAAACAAATTTCTCTTTCAAAAATAATGCCAAATTACTTTCATTATATGGAACTTAGATCTCTACAGCTCTTGCATTCGTTCAAACGACTTCTTAGCAACTTCAGCACCAAATAAATAGATTTAACCATTTAACACAACACGAATCGTTTTAATCTAATCTGTTCACTGAGCATTAGGTTACATCCAAGAATTTGAAGAACATCTCAGCATTTCTGCTGTGAGGGAACCTTCGAGAGTTCTGACTCAAGTTATGCTCTTATAAAGTGTCTATTCAAAACACACAAATGTTCGCTTCATTTGGAGTGTATGATGGCTTATTTGGAGGGCGCATGGGCTTCAGCCAAACTGCCTCTGGGATAAAGGATAAAAATGGCGTCTGATGCTCTCTTTCTCTCCACGAGCCCCTAGTTTCCTTAAAAAAGGTAGTCACTACGACATAATCTAGACCATAACTTCCGCAATGGCCTTCCTCAGAAGTGAATCAGGCATACAGAGCGTCTGAGCTTCACCGGCCTAGGCCTGCCGTTCTACCAATGGCTCAGTCCGAATTTCCTCAATTATGCTGCTACAGTATCATACGAGGATGCTCTTAGTATTCCATACGCATCATGGAGCAAATCCTAATTAATTGTGGTCAATGAAGCTGTACTCTTATCGTAATTGGTAAAAACACCCAAATATTTACCTTCGTAATTAAACTCTCACACATACGCATAAATATGCTATATGTAAGCTTACAAATGAATTTTGCAACCGTTTGAAAAAAGAAGCTCCTTGAATATTTGAATAGTACCCATGGTTAAAAATGAATAACGCTGATAGTTAGTTGTACGTATTTATAATAGATAATACTGCTATAAACATTATCATGAATAACGCTACAAAAAATATAAGAAGGGGAATCTGCATTATGCTTAATGAATTAAATGAGGACTTTCATCAGCATTACAATTCTGAGTTAGAGTTTACATCTATGATGAAGTGAACGAACCTGATTTTTTCACAACTGAACTTATTTTCGTTTTTGAAATATACTGCTAATGGCATTGATGCCAAAAATGTTGGAAAAACGTTCGTATTTATGCTAGTGACATTGACTCCGTAATAAAGTTTGAACACAGCAATCTAAATCATTGTTTTAAGCGTTGACGAACGGAAGGCTAATTTCGGTGGAATAATACAAAATCGAAGACGGACCATTATACTGAGTTCACCTCATTTTCTAGCTGAACAGAAGAAAAACTTTAGCAGTCTCGCATTTAATATTCGTAAACCACTCACACACGGGAAGTTTTGGCATATTCCATAAAGAGAAAATTTCAGCCAATCGTTAGGTGGCGACTTCGCTTCACTGGTAATCAGCACTGAAAACTTTGCTGCTAAAGACAGATTAAAGCTCACAGTGGATTATCAACAGAGAGCGAATTCCCTTCACCAACTTGGATTCAAAAGTTGAGCCTGCGAGCACAATTAGCTTCTTTGCATTGATTTTGATCGTTGCGATGGATACAACGGCCACAAGGACTTGTTTCGCCACCACACTTGCACGCAAACGAACTGCAATATGATCAACATGGTGACAAAATTTTTAGTAAAGTCGATAGCGGCATGGATGGTATTTTTAGTAGAACGTCTCTTTTCTATTATTCTCTATTTGAATGCAGCACGTGAGGCTCATAATCACACATTGATGTCAAATAATGACAGTCTCGTCGCTCAATTTGAGCGATGTCTTTGGCCTGTCATTATTTTCAAGTGCAGACTTTTTCTCAATACATATGTCATTTTCCTACCAAATTGTTTCCACAGCGATTCTGAAGTCAGTTGCGTGGTCGAAAACTGTATATGCTTAGCATGGATATGATTTCCGAGGGGATACATTCGAGTAAATAAACACAATTTTGCGGCAGACAAAGCCTCCCTTCCGCCTCTCTTCAAAACAACTCAAATGCATTTTTCCCTGAAACGCGCCTTATTTTATGACAAACACTATCGATCGATAGGCCCGGCATCGTGAGAGGCTCAGCAAAGGAAAATAGCGACCACTGTTCAGCCGATGTTTTGTTAGTAACGCTGCAGTCGAAATGGATATCGATTCTCAGTTTTCAGGAAAAAGAAGACATAAAGAATCATTCAATTCTGGGGAAATTATTGCCGTTTCGTCGTCCGAAAATGAATCAAAGTATGAAAACTGTTTCCCGTGCAACGGTTCTTGAAGAAAATCGTGCGAAAAATATAGACAGCAAATATTCAATAAAAGAATTAACACAATGAAATTTTGAAACATAAGATTCAATACAACAATGTGATTGGTAAACAATTAAGATACAAAACATTGGAGAAAATTTAATTCAGAGACATGTCATGTAGTTAATTACGTAGAAAAATAAAACTGGAAAAATGTAGTATTCTAAAATTATTACCATTTGAATGTACGCAATAATGATGCAAATATTTTTCAGCAAATGAGAAGCAAATTGCCGCATTTTTTAACTTATTTTCACATTCTTTTGATTAAAAGTAATAATTTTGTTACAAATCTTAGCCATAGCTCAGATTCGGGAGCTGCAAATAAAAGGTCGTGATCTGTGTACATCACATCAGACAACCATCCTTTCTCGTTAAAATACCGACTTTATAAAGTGAATGACATAGGCGGTGAGGTGGCGAAGAATTTAGGTGAATTGAAACAACAAAAAAGTAAAGACATTGTCTACATTTACACACGGGCAATTTCATCCCCTTCGTAGACTTGGGATTTCCCTCGTATGAAGGATTAGTGCGATCGATAAAACTGAGGGGAGGCCGGTAGGGGACTAACTCAATTGCTCCCTAACGCTCATGATTCAGGTTCATATTCATATTTTATGTTTACAAGAACAATTTTTCCCTTACTATAATACACACCGAATATTTGCAGGCGTGCAGTCTCACAGAAGCAGCGCGATGACAAATAGTCAAGCGTTAGATTTCTTAGGTTTAGAATTATTGTTAGATCTACGTATGTCTGACAGTGCCAGTTACAGTAGGCCTGCTCCACCCACGCTTTCGAGTCCCAATGCACTTGGCAGCTGCAGTAACTTCGTATCCCTCAGCTGACGACGAGGTCTAGCTTCAGAATCAAATTTCAGAATTCGTCACTGTGGCACATCGTACAAACGTCGATCTGAATATTCTGCTTCAAACAATTTAAACTCACATTCGCTGCTGATACACTGAGAGGACATCAAACTCGTATTTAGAACGGATTGAATTCAACTTTAGAAGTTTTGTCTAAATTTTCAAGCATCATGGGTTAACTTAACTTACTTCAGAGTCGTCGGCCACAAAATTAGGTTTCATAATGTATGTAAATATATTTAAGGTGTTCGTAAAGTAATTTTTATTTACTTGAATCATCTGTTGATGGTGTTACTCGCGATCCAAGTAAGAGAAGAAGGTACTACGAAATACGTCTGCTATGTTGTTACTCAGTAAAGGAGATTATTTTAACATTTTATTGCTCAGCAAGTCTCGCAAGCCACAAAAATTTCAAATGGTTACATCTACAATCTTATAAATTTATGGTAGGAGTAATACGGCTCGTACGCCACAATGATTTAAAATGGTTACTCCTAGAATGTGTTGAATTTATGTTATGAGTGATTTAACAGTGTTTCAAAGTAGGAAGAGTTCAGATACACAGCCACTTCATGATGTATGATAGCTAGAGGCTCGAGTCACGTGCTGGAGTAGAACGCTTGAAAAATTGTGATCACAGCTGGAGTCTGTTAATTTGTGGACTAACTTTACATCCCTGGTTTTATTAATTGCTATGAAAATGAGAAATTTGCTTGATCAAGAAGTTTCACTCTACTGATTGGTCTTAGAAATGTTAGGTCTTATTGCGCAACTTTTTACTATTATGTGGAAAAATTGCGACTAAATATTCGATGCAAGAGACAGTAAAATATTGACAGTCATTAACCTAAGGTAACAAGTATTACTAAGTTGAGAAGCTCTGAGTTTTCCATTCCATAATTCTACTTAATATCGAAAAGTGTTTTCGCATTACATGCGATGTAAGCGAGCTACTGATCTTACTAAACAAAGGAGTAAAGTTAAACGATTCAGTCGACGGTGTACTAATAGCAGATGAAAAACTGCTGTAATATATTTTGTCATAAAGAAAAAATTGTAGTGTAGAGTTTCTTAGGACTACTCTGTATGTTGAAAAGAGGATTTGCAAATTGCAATGGAATAAACAATCCGAAGACACAATTTAGAATAGTTTAATTTTAAAGCTAGTGCATTGCTTAAGGTAAATAAGTAATAATTGTAATTGTGAAAGCTAAATAAAGGATATTTTCAAGATACCTTCAGCAGAGGAAACTCATTTTCATTTCGTCGACTGTTAATAAACCACTGAAAGGACAGTATTCTGAGGACATCGGAATGATACACTCACATGTATGTCCTTTACTGTGGACTACCTTTTGAAAATAACTTTTTCAAGCTAACCAGTAACTGCTTCGAAAGATTTTTAATGCTCATGTATTTATAGGGGAAAGGAACCTGCAAAAAATAGAAACTCCCCACATTCAAACGCCAAAACTGCGGAATAACAAAACACATTCCCGAGCACAAAAAGTACAGTTTTTTATCTTATGTACTACTGAATCACAACCTTTGTCCTCATCTACACAATAAAGCTCGTGCACGTAATTGTGTAGATAATTTATTCATGGGCAGGGCTGCAAAAACACGGTCTTGTAGTGAGGTGCTACAGAGAGTCAGCAGGTCTAACCCTTTTAGCGCACGCGTTCGACACGTGTGAGAACGGTCTTTAAAAGCGGCCTGTGGCTGTACAAATCTCATCAAAATGCATTCAACCTTACACTGAGCATTAATATGAGATAGCTCGCACCTCTTCAGGTGAAGTAATGTTAGATTCGTTCTATGAAATTTGGCTCCTAGAAAATCCATAATCAAGACACACTCAAATTCATTGGAAAATTGAAATTTGATGACCATATTTCTCATTTCTAGTGCAATGAAATCCTTGCTAATTACTTCTTAAAATTTATGAACTTCATGAACTCCAATCTTTTAGTAAATAACATAATGTTGAAGAAATTACAAGATGGTTTTTAACAAGCACTAATTTCTTTGAAGAAGGAAAGAACGACGCAAGATGATTTCTACCCTAAGATGTAAAAGATTTACCTTTCTGGATTTGTTTTACCATTGCTCCACACGTACGTGAGGAAAAGAACGTTAAGAGCGAATACTTGAAGATAAAGCGCAGGACAATAAGCGGCATTTTGCGAATGCTTTCTTTTGACGAGACTGACCTTTTTGAGCTGCCCTACGCACGTCCATTGTGGAAGGTGTCAGGGATGTGGCGAAGGCTGGCCAGGGCTTCCTATTGAATCCGTTCACGCGTCCTGCCCTCACCAGCTTCAATCCGTTTTCAGTAGCTTAATAATGATAAATGCTCCACCGCATCTTGTGTGGTTCCACTAGGCTCGTTTTTTACAGCTGTCGATGAACAAGGAAAATGTAGCGAAGAGAATGTGCAAATGAGACGAATTGAAGCTCAAGGGCGAACCTAGAGAATTTTGGCGACAATATAAACGTTACCTATATGGTCTTACTGAAATTCAGAGCGATACCATTTCAACAACAACAGGTATTCATTGAAAAATGAATCTTAGTGGTCGGTAGCACGTTGACAAAGAAAAGACATCTCTTGCTGTGCGTGTATGCAATATCAATAATTACATGCAGGAGGTGAAGTATACTGGTACCGCCACAACAGCATTCAGTACATGTGAGATCGAGGGCTTCACTGTCACTATAAATACGATCAATATTCACTCGCAATATTCGTATTTATGTTGGATCAAACTGCTGTTGTTCTGTACCTTGAGGGAATGAACGGTTATCATTCGCTTCCGAGTTACACATAAATATTATGGTAAGTGCATGGAATGTTTTAATATATTTTACATTTTTTGATAAGCTTACTTTCAATTAATGCATAGGGTGATGTTATGAGTCCTCATCTTATCATTTTATCATTTTTACAATATTTTTAAAAACTATTATAGAACACATGGCAATTGAACTTGAGGTGGAATTGTATCACATGTATGCATTTGTTTGAACCATCATGTAGAACGATTGATTAAAACTTAATGAGATTGACATTTATCAGTTCATCTTATATTGTTTGTGCTTTGTGCTCAACTATCCATTACTTTTAGCTATCCATTACTTTTTAGTAATGGATAGCTAGTCAACTATCCATTACTCTTTAGCTTCAGTATCAGTATGTTTCTCAGTTACATGAGCGGAAACTCTTATAATAGTGGAAACAAGATCAGTGATGCTGGGCTCGAGAGTCAAGGTTCGGTTGAGCTACAGGTCTTAACCGACCAAGGTGCTGACCCCGACCTATCCGAAGAAAAGCCCTGCGACCACACCGGCATTTGGGCATGGAGTTTTAAACTTCAGGTGGGTTATTGATCCAGCAACTCGCAGCTGCTCTGGCTTCTGCGGCGACGAGGGCACGCGCGCGTATACGTGAGCCCTGGAGTTGGGCTCAGGGGTGCTGGGTTTTGGTGCGCGTGGAATTTGAACAATGAAACGCCGGTGATAAAACAATGCTTCGATAATGGCGCTGGTGGCTTCGTGGTTGCTCAGTACAGAGCTGCGCTGATTGCCTAGAGGGTGATCACAACCTAGTTGTTCGAACTGTATCCATCAACCCGTCAATCGAGGTGTTTATGGATAGTGTATAATAGCATATTGTTGGTAAGGCTGGCCATTATTGACTATTAAAAACATAAACGTAAATTTTTTGTACATATGTGTACATATGCATATTTGGGGTTGGCTGGGGTTTTCTGTTACCCTTAGTATCATGCCAGAATTGCTGTCAGCTAGACATTAGTTAAGGCATATCTAAATGCATGTATGAATAGAATAGAATAGAATTAGGCTACAGGAACGAACCTTCTGGCCCATTCTTGGGTCGGATAATTACTTCGATAATTATTCGGTTGTATACCCAAGTCCCATGCCGTATTTCTAGCCGCGTCAACCATGTCGGCAGCGGGATTCGAACCCGGGTCTTTCCGCTCGCAAGCAGATTCGCTCACCAGTCGACCAAGCTGGTGATATTCGCTCACCAGTCGACCATGCGTACATATGCAGTCGATAGATCGTTAAGATATACCTTTTATCTTGCTGCAGAATACACCACACACATACAATAATGCGGAATAAATACTGTCGATGTTTATTGCTGCTGTATGATAAACTGAATCTACTTATGCACTTGTTAGAGCGTTATGAGTTTTAGATTATTTCATACGCCAGTTAATCAATAGTAGTTCATTTGCCATTTGTTAAAGAACAAAATTTGAGCTAAGCCACTTCGATTTGTGTCGTCTTCTGACATCAAAAATACATAGAACTAAATGGTACATGTTGTTCGATCGACTAGAATTTAAAATTCTTAGCACGCTTTATCAATTTCTCACTTTAATTAATTACCTACGGACACTGAGAGCACTACAAGCTGTCATGCTTCAAGTTTTGCTAGTATAAGAGGAGTACATCTTCACTGCCGGTATTTACCTGTATTTTAGTACAAAGCCAGAGCTGTAATTACCTCAATTGAGATTTGCACACCACAGTTGTGTGCCCTGCAGACCCGTCACCGTGCATTCATCAGTGAATTACAGGCGTGCAGTAAGCGGGTCCCGCGCAGCGTAGGCGTCCTAACCGAAGCACCCGTTCAACTCAACCCTAAATCTTACTGGACTCGGGCAATTTCATGCGTCACGGTTCTTAGTAATTCTTAACGGAGTGTTTCCCACGACATGATTTACGAGCTTAGTTTTGAGCCTAATGCATGGCGCTGCCCAGCGTGTTTGCCAAGCTCCGGTATTTTTGCTGCACCTTCTGTAAATTATGGATTTCGTCTGTACTCACGCTCTAAGAAATTAAGATCACTGTTCAGATGCGTAATTGCATATTGCTCTGTTCGAAAAATCTAGGACTTAACTCTATGGGAAGCCTTCTCGTCAAGAAATTAAATGGGAAAGTAGTTTATTTCAGATTACGTCATTATTGCATATATTAGGAAAACTGTTTTATAATACGTTGGATTTAAATGGACAGCTATAAAAATAGAAAGAAGCCAAATGTGAACTAATATTTCATTTCCGTACTTGCAAGTAAACAAGGTTTTTCACTTCATGAGCTTGCTTTATAATTTTTTATACCTTTCGACTGATCAGACAACGAAACTCAACGCAATTTGAAAGTTAATCTGTCATACGTTTGAGCTGCCTTAAAGTCAGTTAAAAAAAATTTATTTTCAAGACTTTCTACGGAATTCAGTCCATAATGAAGAACGAAGCTCTTAACTGAGTTTTCTTTCCAGACTCAGTGCATAGGTCTATTATTTGGCATTAAGTTTTTTGGAGAATGAATTATACAGGGTCACAGGATTAGGATTAAATTTTCAGTCATATGAGTGTTGAATTATATATGTAGACACATTCTATGGTGGTGGTAAAAGATTCAGTCCCAAAAAATAAAAACCTTGCACAAACAATTTTAAAACTGACTTCGTATTCAATAGTAAATTTGTACTACGTTTAAATGTATAAATTGAAAATAGCATCTACGCGAAGAGAGTGATTGTTCACAGGTATTCATAACGTGCAGGCACTCGCGACTCAACAGTCTTGATAACTTAATCGTCACTGCTCTTGAATGAAGTATGGAATTAATTAGCAAATGCACTTCGAACCACGGGTTAAGTTCTAAACAGGCGCATGCATTTTCCTTGACGAGCAGTACTAGGAAATACATATGCTGTCATAATGATATAATTTTGTTGAGCTTTGATGGCATAACACAATAATAAGTTGAAGGTCTAAGTTCCCTTAATTGTATGCCTCAACTTTGATGAGAGAAACAGAGTCTTTACAAACTACATGTTGCTGCAATTACTGGAATTTTTTAACCTAAAACCACTGGAAGTCCTACAAAGATTTGGACAACAATGACAGAGTAATTAGGAACAAAATTGTCCACACGAGGGAGTAGTACTGTCATGGCCGTGCACCCTCTCCTAGCCGATACCAACGTCCGGCCTGGGCAAAAACTTCACATGGTTATGACCAAACTGAATCGATATTAAATTAAGGCGAACTGTCAGTCGTCAGATAGCAGCAATGGATCGGAACGGGCAAAACGTAATTTCTTCCGGTTATTATGAATTTTCTGATCATTTCATAGGGTGCGGGCATATCGACGTCTGAGGTTGAGGGCACGTGTTCACGTACGCGATGATCTAACAGTAATCGACGCACTGCACTCAAATTATGCAAGTGTCAGTGAAATTTTGGAAGGTCTACGGTAAACTTCATAAAATATATTGAAAATTTCAACTACGTTTGTAGCTCTAAGTTTACTATTAGTAAATGTATGCTAGTACTTAGAACGATAAAAATGAAATAAACAGTAAGCTGCAAGTTGAAAAGTTAACTTTGAGTTTCGCCAGAAACTCAAGACTGGTAAACAGTGGTAAATTCATCAAAACATCGATCCAAAGTCAAAGCAAGCTGCCGTGTAGCGGTAGTACAGGCATTGCATCAACGACAAGAAATATTCAAGACAGTTTCTCAATTATAAGAAGATAGAGGATCTTCTATAAGAGTTGAAGATTTATGTTGGAGAAAGACCATTTTCAAATCAATGTCTTTTAGAGCAGTATGTATCGAAAAACACTTTAATTAATGCTTGCAAGAATCTTGTATTATGGTACAAGTGACGCTTGTATACTGTACCAACACCATGGTATAATATCCGAGTGTACAATAGAAATGGACATTAAAAATTTATATTAGAACTCACACAAATACCTTTGAATCTCTTACAAATGTAAAGTACTACACCACTAAGATTTAGTAAATTTCTGTACAGAGATTTCTTTCAATATGAATGTTCATACGCATAGATTAGCGGACAAAATTCTACTGCGCAAATAAAGAGCGTTGAACATGCAGAAGAGAGCACAATAAGCCACAGCAAAGGTCCTTGATAACCTGCTCGCCCTAGCTCCCTCTCTATCATTTCTTGCTCCATCACTGTCACACTGAGCGATTGGAGGCGTTAAATTTTCCGATGTTCCAGCATGTCTGCTTCTGAGACATTTTTCATCATTCAACTATGCTCATCGAACGATAAACTCGACCTGCCTCAACTTTGTTCTGCACTGAAACCGCGAACTGCTTGAATCATCGAACTGAAACTCGGTGATATTTTTACCGGACAATCGAGAGATTTTATAGATGGAATTTTAGATATGACTGCAGAACCCTTAGCATTAATGGATACTGCGAGGGGCGTAACATTTCAAGATCATTTATTATTCTGACTACAACGTATGCTGGATGATCTCAGTCTCAAACGTCCGCTACTCGTGACGTTATCACAATTCAGTCAATTTCGTTCTGATACACGGAAAAATTTCGGCTGAACAATGCTCGCTATGGTGTGGAAATATTTGCTAATGAGCGTTAACCTGACACCAGCCTTAGTTGATTGTTGTTTCGGTGAGTGGTTTTAATGATGGTGTAAAATTCGAGTGATGACCAGAAAAGCCATTATAACCTCATAGCTGAGAAAAATGACTGCCGTCACACCTCATAATTTAAGTGTGTAACATTCAGCTTAAACCCTGATATATATTTTAAACGGTTGAATAGGAAGGTACTTCAAACGATGCTCAGATTCAGTACGCCTCTTATAGGCTTGCTCAGAAAAGAGAATATTGTTATAGAATGGTAAATTTTACGGTCACAATTGCTGAGATTGTATAACGTTCGTGTGAAGAAGAGTTTTGGGCCACACCTAAGTATCGTTTTAAAAGTTAAAATAACGTTTTCAATGATCAATATAGATCGCAACATATTCAAGCAATGTGTAAGTTAAACTTCTGGTCACCAGTTAAGGAGATATTTACTAACGGCAATTTAGACCTTATTACTTGTTTTGGAGAAAAATTACCCGAGCATTTTTACCATAAAAAACTTCAGTGTTCTATTTAATGCTCTCGTTTTGACTGCAAGAATTTCAGCATTTTATTTCGAGGCTCAAAAGTATGAACATGATTATTTATTAAAAGCTATTGTTTTAACACTGTGTTTTGACAAGGGGTAACAGGCGGCTGTGCCTGGTGCTCCAGACACATCGTAGCTCAGTGTTGCGGGCGGTTCACAGGAATCACGCACTTGACACCCAATCTGTATTATAAAAGTCAAAGTAGAGACTGCTCATTGAGCTATCAGCGTATAGAATCTTGTCCATATTTTATCAATATAAATGACTAAGCCAAGCCTAGACATGCATGCATTCAACGTCGTAATTTGCCTAATAAGATTCACGACTGGACATAAATTCTTTATTCGAGGCTTGCGATTTAATGTAATGTATTATCAAAATGGTGCATCAATCGCACGTCATTGGGGGCATTGATTGCTGTCCAGGGCGTATTACTGGACCTTGCGTGATTAAGATTGCTACCAGAAGTACTGATCGAGTTATTTTATTCAATGCTATTCGTAAACAGTGAAATATGAGGCTCGGTTGTCATTGATTCCTCAGGGTTTCTTGTGAGCCAAACCGGTCTCTTCCAATTGCTTTCCGAGCGTGATCGATGACTCAGAAAATGAAATGTATTTAGTTTAGGCTACCGAATCCTTAAAGAATAGTACCCTCACAATGATTTGTTTAAATATGTAGGTGCAATATAAAATATATTAATATCAGTAGGGATGGAAAATGAGTAGATCATATTTCATAAAGCGATAAAAGCGACCAGACATTTTTCAATTAACTGAACAGAGCACGTAAACAGACTTTCGAGCCTTTGATTTAGTTCGAATGATACTGAATGTTTGATCTTGTAATTGTCATCGATAAAACGAGGGTTTTTGCTGCTGAACATTCCTCCCCATCAGGACGAGAATGTGCTCGTCCATGAGTGCTGAGTGTCGTGTTTTTTTGAGAAAATTTTACACTTATAGGTCTTTGGATTAATTCTGAGTTTTTCCCAGGAAAATTACTCACGTTAATTCAGCGTAAATATTGCGTGAAACTTAAAAGATTAAGTCACCTATCAAAAATAAGACAAAACCGAGCAGCTGCCGATCGGAGTGTTCTGAATCGCTCGTATGATCAAGTGAATGCGGCTAAACTGCAGATGAATTGCATAGCATGTCTCAGATCGCCTCTTTTTGTAAAATAATGTCTCGTTATGTGCTTATGTCCTGTGGTTGGAGGGATTTATAGTGTCAGCCTCAGTCAACTGGCACAGATTCTGGTCAAATGTTTGTTATGCAGCGACAGTTTTAACTACCAAGGCCAAAACATCATGGTCACAAAATCCAACGTAGGTTAATTCATTATTACCATTAATAAACAATTTAGTATAAGGGGTTGAACTTCTCTCTGCGGGAAAGTTAAAATTATGCAGCTAATAATGATATTTTGGAATGTAACGAAAGTGAACGCAATGTGTTTTCGTTCGCATGTAGTTGTGAGGACATAGAGGCTGTACTGCTCTGTACAGCTGCAACCAAATTAAAACTGGAACCAATAATCAACTGTAATTACTGGCAATTAAGAAATTATGTCAGAAGCTTTACCGTTCTGAACTCCTTGTTACTGAAATGCTGGGCACTGAAGTACACGCACACACAACCCAATGTATATGTACTGTATACTCTATTGGAAATAAAGTTCATTTATTTTATTTATTGAGTGTCGGACACTGAAGTAGAAGTTATTGAGTACCGGGCACTGAAGCACAAGTTATTGAGTGCCGGACACTAAAGTACTTAATGAGTGCCGGACACTAAAGTACTTATTAAGTGCCGGACACTGAAGTACAAGTTACTGAGTACCGAACACAATATGACTAGTTATTGACTGCCGGATACTAAAATTTCAACTCAAAAAGTAAATCTGTATCACAAAGTGACCAATAATCACTTTTTTTTCTCAGCCACGGAAGTACAGTAAGGTTCGCCATAGCAATGCTTATGTAGTTCTGTCTGAGAATTCTTTGAATGAAAGCAAGTGCTCACCTGATTTACTGTGAGGAAAAGTGAATGAGTGTCAACAACTTCTCAATAATGAGGCACCATTGCGTTTAGATTTGCGTAGATGCCCATGAGACTGAAGACACGTTCTAGTCCTTTCGATATGGTCGGCACAAAAAGCCATCCACATGATTCAATACTCGTAAAATAGAGTCGTTCGGTCAACACGATGAGAACCTAGAATAAGTAGGAGAGATAACTATACATTTCCATTACTCGTTATACTGTAAACGACCGTTTTTAATTATATCGCAAAAAAACTGTTATTTCAAGTAGCTCTAGATGAATGAAAGTTAAGGAAATGGCCTGCAGCATCTGTACTCCAGTTAGTTTACTGTGCAGTCACAGAAAAGAAAACATGAATGTTCAGTTGTCACGAGTCAAGATTTGCACATATGAATTAAAACAGCAAGGAACAGAATAGTGAACTTTTCATGTGTAGCAAAGAAGTCTTTTTATCGAGAAACGAAAAGAATTACATTTCAGCCTGGAAGGTGTGAGAACAAGAATCAGACTTACTTAGTTAAGGCCGATGCGATTGAGAAATGACACTTAAATTTCTAATAACTATACTGACAAGGCTTAAAACTGGAGTTCGATGAATTGAGCTATAGCGAGCATTTGACAGCGAGCGAGAACACATGAGTCAAAGGTTGTTTACGAGCGTTGGCGGGCGTCACGTGTTGTAGCTCACGCGGCTGCACGGAGGCCAGGCGGCAGAAGGAGCAGCATTAGGCCTACCATGCTTAATTGGAGGCCGACTTCACCCTTTCTGGTAAAGTCTCTCGAGTAGGCTCGAGATATACGAAATTCGGGGCTCTTCCTAGCTCGCCAGAACTGTATTGAATTTCTGAGCCCGAGGGAGAGAGAGGGAGCCTCGTGACAATGACGCGACCGCGGCCAGACCCATTTGTCCCGGGAATATTTTCATTAATTTCATTTCGTAGTCGGTCGGGCTTCATGATGTAATCCATGGGTTATCAGACAAAGCGAGAAACGATTGAAGATGATGTGCGAGTGCATGTATATTTTAGTATAGATTCATGACGAAGATTATTAGTGGTAGACCATATGAGTGGGCAATTTCATCTAGAGAGCTTGGTGGATGAATGGCAATAGCAATGTATGAAGACTGACTTTTAAAAGAATTTTAAGACGTGCTAAGCTCGGGTATAATAATATCATTAGTTGAGATAATGCAAAGTGTAAGCAGGAAACACAACATTGTCAAATGTCAAACTAATTTTAAGTGTAGCTACAATATCGTCAAGAATTTCATGACCCCTGCACTAGAAGGAAAAGAAATGAACAAAAAGATTATCCAGAATAAAGAAAAAATAGAAAAAATAAAAACGATTGAAACATCGTACCTTTTTTAAAAATTACAAAATTGCTTGCGAAAACGCTACTATCGGACATGAAAGGGCTTAATATTATAATAACTTCTTGCGGCGAGCTGACTCAAAACCGTGCCTATTTCTTTAGAATCAACACTTAAACCATCATACACTATCATAATGTATAAAATAACGCAACTGTTGTTACATTTAATTTAATTTACTAGATGATGTTAGGTACACATACATCATCATATGAGGTAACATGCAGGCGTTGCACCGATTTTCGGACAACACAACGTACTCATGAGATAGAGATGACGGCAGAATATAGTGAGGGTGCCAGGGATGCGGTGTCAAGTTAAAGCGACACCCGAGCCTTGGTTCGACCCTTAATTCCCATACTTGGAATTGAGCGGCCCAGTCAATTTCCGAGTTAGCCAACGTCGTTATTTTCCCGTTTTATTTTTTGGGGCGAAGCTTTCTTTGTCTTGTGCTAAATATCTTCCAAAAAGAAGGAAATTTGGGCCGCAGTTGTTTATTCAATCGATCAGACCAGTGTCCAGTTACTGAGCAAAGTGAGCGTCGCTCCGCAGCTCGGACCGCGTGCCGCCACCTCAACCCGCCCTCGAATTACTCCCCTTATTCCCCTACACAATTATTTCACAAGAGACTAAATGTTCTGCATATAAATTATTTCATTCTAAAGCCGTAATCAAACTAATAACTCCAAAAAAGGATCTACTAACAATATTCGAACATAACATTGACTTTTTTTATTGTAATGTGAAAAAGCCATTTCTCAATGTCGCTTCTGGATAACCGCTTTTTACAAATGCATCATGTGCAAAATTATATTATTTTCCTCATCAATCACGAGTTCATTAGGTAAGTGTGCGCTTCTCCTATCCATTAAATAAATATAATTTGAGTCTGTGCAGTTGTACCCAAAGAGTATGAGAGTACGTTTGTATGATGAGTTTGTATATTAGAGAATAACTGTGGATCCCGAAGGAGGCTGTCTACTAGCATTCTACTGAGTCCCTTTCTTCAATGTTGCGGTGTCTCGTAGTGACCTCGTGGTCTTCATTGTTGCTGTGTCTCGTAGTGACCTCGTGGTCTTCAATGTTGCGGTGTCTCGTGGTGACGTCGTGGTCTTCAATGTTGCGGTGTCTCGTAGTGACCTTGTGGTCTTCAATGTTGCGGTGTCTCGTGGTGA
>VCRD01000112.1:100348-193235 GCA_006783055.1 Trinorchestia longiramus
TGTCTCGTAGTGACCTCGTGGTCTTCAATGTTGCGGTGTCTCGTAGTGACCTCGTGGTCTTCAATGTTGCGGTGTCTCGTGGTGACCTCGTGGTCTTCAATGTTGCAGTGTCTCGTAGTGACCTCGTGGTCTTCAATGTTGCGGTGTCTCGTAGTGACCTCGTGGTCTTTGACAGTGCAAAGAGAGACCTTAATATCAGAACTTGAGTTGTTCTAAATATTTTCCGTGAAGATGCGCTTGAAAACACTGTTAAATGAACCCCTTCAGATGGTCGTTGATTATATCTATTTTCGATCATATGGAATTACAGAACTATATGTTTTGAATTTCAGATTCTTTTAGTACTATAAGTTCTCAATAGCTTGAGAATCTGATGGTGGAACTGGCCTTTAAAACAATTTCAAATGAACCTGGTTTAAGATTTTCCTTTACAATGAATAAGAAAAGTACTAATTGATGTTTCAGAAACGCATGCATAGGTAAGTTTCAATGACTTAGTTTGTAATATATGTACTGGAGAATAGGGCAGATTTGTTAAATTATAATATCTGAACAGGACTCGTTAAAAATTGACTGAAGTTATGAACTTGAGCAGAGTCAAGAAGACAAATTGAAGTGAACTTTTATTTACCGCCTCACATTTCTTTAAGCTTGGGAAGTTGGGTGAAGTTTTGCGTACTATAAAATCAATCACCAGCTGATCGTTTAGTTTCATTGAAATTTGTTTCACGGAGGGGGAAGAAGTTGTACTTGGGGATTTCTTACTAAGAAGTTTTTATTCACGCAAAGAAGTCTCACTGCAACACAGCTCACTGATTAATAAATTGAGGGTTTGGGTCAGTGAAGCATTACATGTAAATATTGTTTACAAATGTGATGCAAAAGCTAAGAAGAAGGACAAAACTCACACAGATCGGTGGAGTAAGTCAAGAGGCACACACGCAGAACATAAGAATAAAGGTCAGAGTAGGATGAGGACAGAGGCAAGATCGATGGACAAGGAAAGGATAAGGGTTATGCTAGAATCCCAACAAAGGCTTGATCGATGGATAAGAGAGGGCTAAGGAATACAATAAAATAACTCTAAGAACAAAGTAGCGAGACAAGGAAAGGAGAAATATCACATAATATTGAAGATAAAGACGAGGTTGTTGGAGAAAGAAAAAATCAGGGTCATACTAGGATGAGGACTAGAGCAAGAGCAGCAGCGTAAGAAAAGATACAAGGCTCCTGTCAACATGAGAAAAAGAGTAAGATCGATCAAAATTAAGGGCTTCTGTACATCGTGGAGGGCAAAGGTGAGATGAACAGACAAACAAAGGATTGAGGGCTACATAAGGACGAAGATAAGGGACATGAGCACATACTAATGAAGTTCACAAATAAGGAATTACCAATACTCTGAAAACGTCTCTTACTTTTAATGTGTGATCTTGTATTGAAATTTTGTTTTGATGCAAATTTCTTCCATAGCCACAGTTTTTTGTGAAATTCAATCGAGTTGAAGATTATTATGTTCAAGATCCAGCATTCACGGCTGCGTTTGTTTTTTTGAAAGAATGTCATCCTTCATCAAAAGTAGTGTTAAATTTGTTTTAACTTTTTGTTTCTGTAACTAGATAAATCTCTTAAATGTTCTCAAAATGATACTCAACTAACTTGTGCGAAAAGTATATGCACACGTCACTAAGACACTTGTGCATTTCAGCATGATTTCAGCATGGATAAAGCATTAATAACTCATTTTGTTATACCTCGAGTCCATCTAAGCTTGTTCCTAACTTGTCATGAAATTGGGCTTGAAATAAATGGTTGTAATATAATAAGAACCTATCGATTAAGCTTATTTCAAATAATATTACTCACAGCACTACTGCTAGACTAGAAAAGTGACAACTGAGTTCTTCCTCCATGACACAGTTAATTAGTTATGTAACTTGGTTTCAAATATTGAAGTATCACGTATCAAGTTTCAGCATTGAAGTATCGAGTAACTTCACATCTTAAAGTGATTGCGACAATTTTTTGACTCAATGTTGAAGTAATTGAAGCTCAATGTGTTTGTTAGAGAGTGAGACAATACTCTACATCACTCAGCTACTCATTGTATAATAAAAGAATTACATTTTTAACGTAAAAATTTTCAGCGTGTACCACGCTGCGTGAAAAGTTCAGTGTGAAAAATTGTTATTTCAGTACTATGAAAAATATCACTCTGTCCTAACTGCTTTAGCAATACCAGCTAAAAAATAATCTGTTATATGATAGTTCAGATGTCACTTTAGTTATAAATTTATCATAAAATTCTATCTTCTTTCGTAAAGTGCCAAAGAAAAATTTCAACATGTTGGAATGGCTTTTCAGATGTTTGATATAGTGATTTGTGTAAAGTTTTACCAATAATACTTCCAGAGTTTGGACAGTTTACTAAATGAACGTTCTTACTTAATGAAAATATTAATTCACGTTTTCAAACGTTCATCCTAAATATTTTCCATTCCATCCGTATTTATGAGGCTATCGGCATGGATTTAAAAGTTTAAGTTATAAGTGTTGTTCGTAGTCGCCATTACGAACGTAGTCAATAGGTCTCCTTAATATGTAACGTTATTACTTGATATTATCTTGCGTTATGTTAACTTGTGACATAATTAGTCACTGTTCTCTATATTGTAGCTGGATATTATAGCAAGTGCTGTCACAGATGATATACGTAAAATTTAGAGTAGGAGAGTAAGATGAAGTTGGGGCACTTCACCCGTTACTGTGAACGCCAGCAATAAATGCGGCGTAGGCCTATGCTGTGGAGTGAGTCTGCGGGCTGCCTCTTCACTGCCACATTCTACAGACGCTATCCTCATGTACGCGCTCTACCACAAAAAAGAAACTAGCAGATTTTTTCTTTTGTACTAAAATTGATGGTCCAATTTCAAGTATTGAGATTATTATTGATATCGGCATGAATTGTTCGCCAAAACTTGCACTTTTAATAAATAAGCTTTTCACATAGAGTCTTAGAACATATTAATTTTGCACATGTTTTATGGGTATGGGTAGTTTAGAGCTGAGTCTCATTAAAACCGTGAACATTGTGGGAGAGGCAAGGACAAAAAATGAACACATTAAAACACTTATTCGGATTTATATTAAGCATGGAAAAGAAAGTGAATTGCCTGCATGTCGGAACTTTGTTTAAGCTCTAAGGCCTTGCTGAACAGTCCAGTGCTCTCATATCTTAATTCTGAAGTGGTCACTATTAGTGATTTATCATTTGCGAACACGAATGAGAGGGTGAAATCAAATTGACAACTGAATAAAAAAGTACAGGTTATTAAATAGATCAGTCATGTGCCAACTTATGAACAATGCTCCAACAGAAAACTAGAAGTTTTTTTATGGATGTACGCAAAAATTGAGTTTCACTCGTAGTTTTATTAGGTTAACAATACATTTTTTACGTTTGTTTAAAAAAACAATTACAAAAAGAACACAAAATAAATCATTAACGTTACATGATTTTTCTCTTGAGTGAGGACCACTTTGAGAGAATTAAAGTTATTTCAATTAAAGTTATTTCAAGCAAGAGACCGACATCAGCTACTCAAATTTTTACACAAGCTGGTGGTCGTTTTTCTTAAGCTGTTACTCAGAGAGAAGTGGATAAATATTTAGAATACTTCAATCCGCCTTATTGAATTGAAGCTCTGAGAGAAATGTCTAAAAGTATTATCACTTATCAATTGAGTTCATCAGGGAGCTGTGGAGCATAGTTTGCATTTCTACTTTACGAGCCGCTGAGTTGAGGCTGGAGATATTATAGCAAGATATTATTACGTAGAATGAAGATATTAAATGCTTAATGTTTTACAAAAGGTTCTTCACTTAGTGATGTCAGAGGAAAATTTCGAAAGATAGGTATAAGCTGTGCTATTCTTCCTGTAAAGAACTAAAAATGTGCAATTTATTATCCGTACTTGCTTGACTTCGAACGATGTTGAACGGTCTTCCTTGACAACTATTACAACACATATGAGAATTATATTCAAACCTGCACTGTGTATATCATTAGCATAGATCTTTTGAACGGTTTTGAGCTCAAAGCTTCGCTTAGGCCTGAGTCAAGTACTACACGATAAAGCCTCTTGTAACACTCCCTTTCATATCTAAGTGCAGAGCCATTCAGAAAATTTTCCAATTGGTTCAAAAAAATTGTGATTTTTTTCATCTCGTCTTGTTCTATTGAAGTGAGGTGCAATTTTATGCTTGTGATCCTTGAGGGACAACGGCAAGATTACTTTGAGGTATAAAATTACTTAAGAGTTCAGGTAGTACGCTAAAAATGTTGCCTAAACAGCAGCATAAATTTTACTATGAGCGCACCAGAAAGAGCATGTGTAGCAAGATATTTCTTATAGAAATAAGCTTGAAATTGACTGGAAGTAGTGAATGTGGATGAGAGAACATGAGCAAGAGGCCTCAGTTAGTGCTTGTTTCGATCAACTCGTTTGTGAGTTCAGTGGCAATAAAGCTCACGATAAAGTTATCAAGATACTTAGACCAAAGACATGAAGTAACGAAGTAGTAAAAATCTAGTACATAGCATTTTAATGGAATAGCATCTGCATAAAAATAGTATCAGAAAATTCAGGAACGTTTGGACAGCTGTACTCAGAAGTTCCAAGAAAGTGCATGCAGGGCACAAATAGAATCAGCAGTATTGAATTAGAGAGTGGCAGCTGCTACAATATCATTGAGGCGCCTTATAGTGAGTGCTTGGCCATGTAGTCGATGTCTGAGTAAATTTCAAAGACTTATGTCTTGAAATCTAATGGTTTAAAAACTTCAAATAATAAAACTTGAGCTCTAAGCGTTTAACAGTCATAAAATGCAAAGTGTAGTATACTAAGGTCGCTTGTAGTTTCTATAGTCTCTTGTTGAACTGTTACTTTGAAATCAGGTTAGAAATAAAATCAATTAAAGATAACAATAACAGTTTTTACCTCACAATTATTCACCATGCATGCACACTTCAAGAAATGTGACGTAACAGCCATCGAACAAGAAGGCTCTTGTAGACGGGAAGCAATTGACAGTCAATGGTATCCACCACACAAGCTAGATACCAAAGCCGGTGTCACTTCGTTGTTAAAAACAAAATTTGACCTGTGGTTTGTTTTCATGATTATTTACTGTACATCATCAACTGAGACCGTCGGTCCTAGCTGCAAGAAGGACAGTCGTATCTTCTCTCAGTTATAGAGCTTAACTGATGTCACGTACTGGGATGAGAGGCAAATGCGATAGAGCTGATGCCCTCTAACCATTTATTTAGCTCTGCTCTGTCTTAACGCTAGCGTGGAATTAATTGCTGTCTTCTACGGAGGATCGTTCGTTCATCTTCACTCACACGGCAGAGATGGAAGCCGTAACCTGCCCCTTCACATATTTTAATAGCAACTCTCCCTGGATACTCACTTTTTCTTCTAAAAAAATGCTTTTTCTACTCCTTCAGAAACATATGAAAAGTTCATAGTCACATATTTGAAGAAATTTTATCAGAGACTCTTTAATTTATTTGATATCCGTTGTAAATTTTACTATCAGGAGTACACATGCTTCATGAACAATTTTGGGGTCTATTATTGTGCTTCAAGCTGAACAAATGGTGAATATTCTATAGAGATAAATGACTCTTCTATTAGAACTGACTTTCAAGAGCCTGCGTACTCTCAACGAATATTCCGAAGCAATTTCTAATGTTTTATTTGGGGAATTTAGCTCATTAATTCAAAAACTAAGGCTGGAATATCATACGATATTTTATAGATCTATAAAAAAGATCCATGGAGTAATTCAACAATAGTATGAGAATATATTTGCTGTCAGACTGGAAGCAGAAGTAATTTATACTTCGAAATAAATAACAGTCTCTGAGATCAATTGCAAGATTGAAAGAATGCATAACGAAGAAGCTTAAAGAAATGATAAACTACTTCTTTTCTACTTACACACCGGCTCTGCTTCAACATCGTTAATATAAACACCGGGTAGTTACAGTCTTGTAGTAGCAGAATTTGGGAAGAAAAATTAAGTCTTCGACCTGTTTCAGATTGACAGTGACTATAAATGTAATGAGAATAATTTAGAAGAACAATGAGTAATAAAGCGCCCTCGTGTACCCACATCGTGCCGTATGAATATAATTAATATTCTGAATGTATGCTTTGAAATTCAGTTCTATGTCTTCAGTTGTGAGCAAATGTCAGGAAAAAACTTACGGAGTCATTTTCCAATCAAAAGCTTATGATTTTTACTTCTAAAGAAACATTTAGCCTAATGAGTTTTTAACATAATCGAGATAGCTGATCAAGAAGCACTTGAAATACAGTTCTTCTATTCACTGCAACTTTTCGGTACGGATTTTGTAATTTTTTTGCTCTGTACATCGTACAACGGACGTCGTCTTCTGAACGTCATGTATCGTTTTTAATCAGATGAGGAAGTGACACGTGTCCAGCATTGTCTACATGCAACATTGTTTCTTTGCGTGATCATAGTGACGATGACGCATAACGATCGTTCCCTTCACTAGAATTATTACCCTCGGGAATTATGGGCTATGTGGGATTGAGTTACATGACGGCAAAAGTTTTTTTCATCTGATATGTGAAGATTTGATATCACAGTTGAGATATCAAATGTGTCACATTTATAAGAAAAATTCGATAACTGATTCGACAAAATTATTATTTATGAACATGCGTTTCTCGATTTCAAAGTGCCTGTGGCTTAAGCTCAGGTCAGTGATAATATAAGAAAAGTTCCTCTGAATACATTTGATTTTTTGCTAACATCGCGTTCGTTTATGTGTTTAGAGATCAAGTTTAGAAGAGGTAATGGGGTCAGAATTATTTATATGTACTCAAGGAATATTTCTCTACTGAACTTTGCTTCTCCTGCATTAGAGGAGGAAGGGAGGGGGCGAATACCTTAGTTCAGCTGTTTCCATTGTGCATACAAAGATGAACGGCTAACTTTTGAGCCCAGAAGTTGAGTTTTCAAGGCACCTTTCGCATGTCATACAGTCACTACAAAACTCTGTGAACTGGAAGTCACTGCCTAGTCATTTCCAGATAATGCTCTCCAACATCGAACTCATTTCATAAATGAAATTCAACAGCACTCGTATTGGGAGTCTGTGTTAGGATTAGTTTGATGGTTGCAATGGCTTCAAATGTTATTTTTTTCGATTTATTCTTGCATGGTTCTGGGCAACGTCTTTTCCGTACAATCAAGTTTAGTACGAGTGTCTCCGCGGGAGTCAGTCTCCAATTCATCCCAGTTTGGTAGTAACTCTGGTAATGTTGCAATGCCTGCACAGACATTGAAGCTGTGCACTCTGTCATTTACTGTAGTTTCTATCAGGTATCCTGTCACTAAACATTTGAAATGCCTAATATATGAGGCCCTATATTAGGAGGTTAACGAATCTGCACAGAGAATATCATTTCTTTATATGTTCCTTCGTCCTTATGAAAAATATCACTTCGCATTTGATACATCATCAAGGTGTGGTAAGCTTTTGACAAAGTACTGGGTAAAAGGGACAAGAAAAGGATTTTCAAAGTGTATGATTTGCAGTATTATATGATGGTATAACTGATACATATCCTTTTTCTTACCACCTTTAGAATTCTAGAAATATTGACACTCCTCATTGAAAATTGCGGTGGCGCAAGTAAGAGTTTTACCCAGGTTAAGTATCCACAATGCTTGATTTCAATAAAATAGAGTAAAGAACCAAACGAGTTAACAAGCTTAAATCAATGCCAATTTAGGGGCCTAACGAGTGAAAAACTCTAAACTTCTTCACGAGCCTGATTTTCCTTTGATTAAAGTATGGGTTGACAAATCGTATTTTGTTCTCATTTTGTTCATGTTTCATAAGTAAAATTGATATTTCTAATTTAGAGCCTATAATGAAAATAAGAAATCATGCAAATTCCTGAAGCATGCTAACCAAGCGGTTCATGAATATTTTGATGATGCAATTCGAAGCACAATCATATAAAGTTTCATAGCTATGAATGTTAGTTAGAAAAAGAACAATTAATACGAAATATTAGGAGTAAAAATGGCTAACAACGGACCCTAGTCCCTACCTAATGAAAGAGCAAAGACAGGAGAGTAGAGGTTTCATCAGTCACCGGTACGAGGTGAGGTAGCGGGACTCCAGCGATCTTCAAGACTACGGACTTGGTCGCGGCCAGCTTTCCTTATTGGCGAACTTCTTTTATTTCCGGCGGGGGTGTGAAGCTCTTCTCCCTGCCGACGCGTGAATGGAACCTATACAGTTCGTAGGGTTCGCAGCGTCTTATCTTTCCATTGATTATAATTAGTAGAGTCTGGTGAAAGACACATTGATCTATGAGGGGAAACGAGTATTACTCCAGGTCAATAAGGCCAGAATTCACTGACACGACGAGATGATCTTGCTGATGCTACGATGACTAAATATGCCATAAAAATACTTCATGCCCAAAATAGAAGTGTTTCCGAGGTCTAATCGTTGATCTGTAAATCAAAATCACTATTTATACAGTTCATTGAGTAGCAGTCCGAGGTAAAACTCCTGTTGAAATATTAGTTTTTCGATGTTAGCTCAACTTATTTCACCGTTATTTACAAAATACTAATTGCAGAATAGAATAAGATAGCATAGTTGTGACTAATGTAATTGGGAATAAATAAAATGTAAATGTATAGCTCTATGAAGGAAAAAATGAATGATATACTACTATTCATCTGCTCTTAAGATAAAGAATAACACTACAACGAATAATTGATGTACTATAACTTGTTAATAATACTCACTCCCTAGTATGAATTTCATCTTCAAAACTCTATTGTATTCAAATTTACGTTCAAAGTTACTATACCGCATCGTTGAATAACTCTCAATGAACTTAAAACTCATATGCACGCATATTTGTGCTCACCAACCTGTCTGGAGAGGGAGGGTAATTGTTGAAACATTTTAACCAGCTAGTGTAATGCAACAGTCATTTTTTTCCGGGTCGGAGCACAGATTTGTGATTCGTGCTTCAAGGGCTTCCTACTCTCGTGATTTTTAAGCTTCTTTATCTCTCAGAGAAGTTTACTAAAAGCTTGCAAACCTTTTTAGATTGCATGTGCATCCCTCTTAACTTTAAGGTTTATTTTAGAACTTCCCTTTACCCAATTTTTTAATCTGTACAGCTCGATTTCTTCTACATCTCACCATTAGCAAAATTACATGACTTTCATGTATTGAAAATATTTTCATTCTTTTTACCGCTCCTAGTTCATTACAGTTATTTGTTCCAAATTTCCATTCCTAACCATTTTTTATATTCCTCTGATTCACATTTGCTTTCCGTTTCCTCCTACTGCACTCTCTTCTATATTCACGGTATACCTTTGATTATTTCTCTTTAGAATAGGCTTCTGTGTAGTGTTGTATCCGTAAAGAGAGAAACATATTTGTTCGCGTACGCAGTGCAAGATGTAATGATTTTAGAAGCTTTTCAAACATCATCCTTTCATCATCCGTGGCTTTGTATCATCAATTGAAGAGTCCACTTTTCCACTTTCTTCAAGGCATGAAAGAAACTTTGAAAAATATTGCGAAAGAACTCTTTTCGTAGAGTTTTATTAAGATTTTTTTGACAATTTGGTGTTGAACGTAAATATGATACAAGCCACAACGCAACAGTGCTATTAAACACACGCCTCAAGAGGAACTCATTACTTGTGCACGGGTTAAATCAAAGTATGGGATGGGTCATCGCAATCACCTAATTAAAAATTGCTGGTATCAGTGTAGGTAATCGATTTGAAAGCAACGAAGTGGTAAGGACTTGCAGGGAGCACATACAAAAATACAAAATAATTTAACGAATATATGGGTTCTCGAGTCAAGCAGAAAAATTTTCAAAGAATTTACTTTCAACTTTGTAGAGCCATGTTCGATATTCTTCTAGCTAGCTGCCTTGCTTTCATAATGAAATGTTAAAGTTTCCACTTTTTCGTCGGGAGTTTTTATATTGCTGTATTCATTAAACACCATTTCAAGCAAGCCGCCCAAATTCCATTTTCTTGCATTCGATAGTCATTGGCAGTTGAATGAGCATGCAGACCTGACCTAGGCAATCGACTGCGTCCTGGCCGTGACGGGCAAAACGCTAAGTTACTTTCTTCCGCAGCTGGAATTGTGATGCCGTCCAGTGTTTTAAACATTTAACTGTTACCACAAAGTATATCGGGATTGTAAAAAATTTCTTTCTTTTTAACTTAAGAAGCTATTTTACTTATCACAGATCACTAAAGTTTAGGTGCAGAACAGATTTTGTGGAAAACTTCGATTTTCACACTTCTTAAATATCTTGAAGACAACAGATATATCTTACATTAAAGTACACCTACACAGAACATTTTTACTCGCAATGTAGAGAAAGATGTGTAACTTCCACTGTGCATGTAACATGCATGTTGTAGGTGGACCACGAAGTGGATGAGCACGATGGTGAGATGATGAACGTGGATTGTACGAATAGATTGTGTGTGAACAAATTGTAAATGATTGGAACAAAATAATGTGCGTCAAGCGGACCGTGCTCTTTGGGGTGCGCCTACTCCATGTAAATTTCCAAAAAAGAAGCTGCCGAAACGAGTTACTTTAATAGAGTAAAGAAACATTTACAAATTTTAATTCAAAATCATGGCTGCAAAGAGTGATCTGCTGATGGAATGACAGATAAGAATTCAATGGCTTGTATTTGTCATCATTGGCAAAGTTTAGTATGTCTACACCAATGGTAAACAATTGTCATTAAGTTCATTCTTTTGAATATGAGTTAAGCAGTCGTTGAATAAGTTCTGCTGTATCGATTATTTTCTAACACGCCTAAAGAAGCAAAGCAGTTCAAAAGAAAACAAAGTAACATTAACGTAACTGAGTCTGTTATTACAACAGAACGAGCAAAGCAGCTACCGAAGCCTTCATAAAAATTGAAGCATCAAGTGTAATGTAACTATTGAATTCTTGTAGCATTTCTACACAAAACCAAAAAAGTTAATTCATGAACTGCGACACTGGAGTGCCCCTTGCGAGCGTGACTCAGCTTATCCCTCCTACAAGATCATTTATTGAACGCTCTTGATGACAGAAAAATGAGTTTTTACACTGCGTTCTTTGAGCAGCTCTAGCAAATAGCATGCTAGGATGGAATTACGTTGAATTTCAACAGTATGATCGACTAATTTGTGTTGGGTACTGCATATAATGGTGCAGAGCTCGAAAATGATGAACTGGTGTGGAGAGGCTCTGTGAGAACCACAGCATTGTTCATTCCTCCATCATGTTTGCGATCAGCGGCACTGACAACGCAACGAATACTGGGACCAAATCACCGTCTTGAATGATGGTCTGCACAACTTATTTATGAATGAGTGCATTCGTAAATAATTTATCATAACTCAAGTGAATTTGCTCTAACATACCGCGAATTAAATTTGCATCGAACACCATAGTCATCAAATATACATTAAAATTGTGGAATGAAGAATCATTTGCATTTGTATTGAATAGTATGCAAATAGATGGATGAAGAGAGCTCATTTCTCCCTAAAAAGACGGATAGTCATGTAAAACATACATGATATTTTATTAAAGATAATTAAAAAGGAAGAGCGATTCATAGCATTATGTACATATATTCAGTCCAAACCATGCGTACAGTGCAAGATGTGACTGAATGAAACACAACTGATGCTGTTGTCTGAGCAGGGTGAAAAGCTGCTATTCTTGCAGCCTTAGAAACCTGGATAAAAGATGCGATTTCTGCATATCCACGGACGGCGGTTTCGAAACTAGATCCTTACGAGGATACTCACTTAACTGCTCAGGAGGTGAAACATTGTGTCGAGTAACCTTCCACTGAGGCTCAAAGAAAATTACTTAGCTCATTATTTTTTCCTTGGACAAGTTTACGTATGTACAGTATACTGTCAATTACTGTATTTTATGACTGTGCTCCAAAAATTTAATCCCTTTTCAGTGAAACTTAGTTAACATTTGAATCTGAAGATGCTAAATAATTGGTGTTTGTTTCAAAATGTTCCAGAGATCATCAACATTATAATTTCTATAATACATACACATATTAGAATACATATTTCGAAATAAGATGAAAGGTAGAGATTAATAATTTTTAGTTGCCATTTTATTATTTAGCGATTTTCATGTTAATGAAGTTTCAAACATGCGTGGTTCCAAAATTTGAGCATAATTGCTTCAATAATAATTTATACATATGTAAGTGCAAGAGAACTAAATTAAACGCCATAAAAGCTTAAATCATTTCGGGCCACACCCGCCATTATCAAACGTAATATATTAACCTGGAACAAGAAAACAAAAATCATATGGCTACTCTTATATTTAACGTAATTTTTTTCAATGAAATACAATACGACAAAAGAATTTTCATGTTTTTGCTAGAAATAATCGTTAATTCAGTTTGTGTTCAAACGGCGCGCTGCGTGCCTGCCTCCTTTTGCTTAGCTACCCATGCCTCTGTTTTTACAATGCGAGAAAAAAATTCCTGCGAATATACGTAAATTATGCCATTATTACTAAAAGAAAATAATAGTTCAGGTGAGGAATTGTATTTCTGGGCAGCTTTTCCGGTAATTATTACTTGTGTTTCTAAAATGTCGAAAACATTTTTAAGTATCTCTTCGAACTCGGTATACCAAATCTACATGCTCTTATGTTGCACACTTGAACATAGAAACGAACATGTAAGAGAATTCATCACCCATGAGCTGGTCGGTGAGTAAAATCATGACTACATTCTGTGACACCGCAGTTCGCCCGTCAAGCAACGTTAACCAGCGTCTTCAGTTGTAAGCTGTTAGTTTATTTCAATGAAGTTTCACTTGTCATACTCTTCTCATTGGATGCTTAGTAAAACTGATGAAATAAATCCTTTTCCTGGATCACCTTGCTCCGAAGGAACATCGGTTTTAAATTAAGTACAGACCTTCACTAGTAGAGTTTGGTTTCGTGAACAAGAAAAGAAGTTACATTATTATCACAGTCTTAAAAACACATTCATGAAGCAAACATGCAGAGTACGCATGTTGGGTGTCGTAGGAACCAAAGTTGTCAGATGTATTTCGCTGATTGGTCACATTTGAGCCATGCTCGTTATCGGTCGTTTGCAGGCGCCCTCATGCGTCGCTGCTGCTGCCGCGTGCGCATCAGCTAATATTTCACGATTTTTACTTCGCTTCTTCTATGAAAATCAAGAGTAGAAGAAGTCCCTCTCTATGAGGGCAGGGGAGGCCTATGAGAGCCAGGCCTATGCGGGGGAGGCCGAGCGATTGCGTGGGTGCTCTAACGAGTACAGTCAGCGTCATCAATGTTCACTCGTCAGCCATGTTCATGTCATACAAATGAAGTCAGAACAGCCGACCTTAGCTTAGTAAGTATTATTCCACTCATGTAAGAGATAACTGACGTTGTAAATTGCACTTATTCTGAAGCTAAAACCCAAAATTCTAATCAAAACCTTCATTAAAATGTTGGAAAAGAAGCTTCTGTGAATGCATTGGTTTGTAGGCCTACAGTGACGGGAGAGGCAAAATCGATCCGTTGGTTTCGGCATCACCAGGACAACCATCACCGTCGTCACCACCACGTGCGCGTCGTACTCCTGTTTACGTCAGAGTGCAGTTCGACTACACAGCTTCACCCGCTTTTGATATCGATCACAAAAAGGAGGGAAGTCCTGTAGGAAGCAGAGGGAGGGAAGTGAGGGGTAGGGAGGGGGCGGTGAGGTGCAGCTGCTGCTGAGTGGGGCATAAATGCAGGATGCGAACGCGTGGGAGGAGCAGAAAACCATGCGCATTCTCCCACTTTTTGGAAAGGAACAAAATAATGTGCGTCAAGCGGACAATGCTCTTTGGGGTGCGCCTCCTCCATGTAAATTTCCAATAAATCTGGATCACAAAGCCATCATTGTGTGGGAGTAATATTTTATATGAAATGGTCCTGCGTCGCGTTTTAACGATTGCATTGGAGCTTTCTATTGTAGAGTTCCTCATTACGACCTTCACGCGAGATTTCCTTTCATCGCGTGAGAAAAGCTTACTGCATTTCGCATTAGAGCAGAAATTTGAATAGGACGAGAGCGCAGGAGCTGATATTTTTAACAAATTTCGAGCAGGAGGTGGCAGATGGGCCGTTCCAGGATAACAGCTCGCGTGTTCACAGTTTTCACGAAAATTAACCCGAGGGACACAGTCCGACCAACTGTTACGGCAGTAAAGAACGGATAGCGGCTCAAATAAAACTGATAAACACGGATAATATTGGGTACAAAAACACAAATTCCCGGAAAATCAATATTGATCCAATAAATGGCGGCAAATGACAGGCAGAGGAACACAGAAGAAATGCGATTCCTTAGAGTTAGATAAAGGCAGCTTATATGCGAGATAGAATAGGCTCTCCTATACATCAAAAGCAAATGAATGATAAAACTTAGTTACATTCTTTACCTTCGAATAAATTGAAAATAATGAACCTTGATTTGATAAAAGTTGTGTTACTGATTTAACTAATAGATTATAACGAAATTAATTTAGTAAAAATTGGCACGGTAAAGTTAGGGAACTTTAATCGAAAAATCTCAGTCAGCGTTTAAAATTTGTCTCTTGCATATTTCATCACGTAGATATCGTTTCACTTCTTTTCTACCAACTAAATAAGGACTTATAATTAGTACTATATTAATTAAGTACCTACGTGCCGAGATTTTACATAAACATTTTGGTCTATAATGTTGACCCAGGTCGAATTTATTCTTAACTGAACAAATTTATATTTATGTATTGAAAATATGTTGGAAAAATGATTTGAAAGGATACCTTATGCATTATGCACCGCTATCAGCTAACAATGATTTACGTACACGCTGTATTTCATTTCATACGTCCGAATCTTACAAGTGAATGGTCGTTTAAACTCTTTAAATTTTTCTAATTATTCAAGCATTTCCTTTCTCCTTGAAGGTTTCTCATAAGTAGAGTTTTACATTGAGGAGCCATTTGGTGTTTTCATTGAAGAACATGTTATAGGCTGATATAAGTAGAAACGACTTGAGTGAGCTTATCGTCGAATGTAGGCATACAACGCCAGAGATCTTCTCAAGGAATTTGCCTACGTGAAAAGAACTCAGCTTTTTCTCTCTCGAAAATTGGTGGCCAATAGGCAAGCCTCATCAAGGGCTTTTGTACATCGAGAGTAAAACCTTTCGGCATCGTTCAATTTGCTGATAATATTAGAACTGTCACAGGAAAATCGGCCCGCATCCACCGAGTTGCCCACTCAATTCTGGACCATGAGCTGGAGCATCGGAAAGATCAAATTTGCTCCATGAGTGGGCAGAAAGTGAACTTAATAAATATCTTGGATGTTGTGCAATAACCAGAGCGCTGCTATACCACTTCAGCAACAGCAGCGGCTGGCCTCTTTCAACACGGACTCCAATAAAGGGCGAGTAAAGTCAAGGGTTTTCGATGGCTACACAATTGCTCCCGTCTCTAAGTCTACTCGTCATCTTTAAAGAAAAAAAGGAAGCAATTGGCGTTGCCAGCGGCAGCAATCTGCAGGCTCTCTCCTTTACGTTGCGCTCATTCGAGAACGATCGTGAGTTTTCTCATCAAATTTAGGAATACTCCTAAGAAACCTTTGATAATACTCTTAAAGAAAACAGTAATTTGTTATTTCGTGAGAGATGTTTCTAATAGTTTGATAATTACGAACTTGAGACAAAGTACGACAGTGTGTGTAGACTTGACAGCGGCCTATTCAGAATAAAGCATTGAAGTCTCAAAATATCTTGTTAATTTCTCAAGCGAGAAAAATTTACATCCATGGAAGTATTTTGAGGATGATACAAACGTAGGTTTATGAAAATACTCATAAAACAAAATATTAACATGCATTATTAGTTAGGGTGTCCTGGAATTTTAAAGCAACTTAAAGGTATGTGTACCAAATGGGAATTAAACAAAAACAGTAAAAAAATGAACAATAGTTGTTCTTCAAGAAGAACAAGTTGAAAAAATAATGAAATTCACAGGAAGAACAAAATGCTGTAATGATGAGACATTTATGTTGAAAGAGCACAACTTTATAATAATTTGTAGCCAGGTAATATTTCCAACTTGTCTGTTTTCTATGGCAAAGACTATGATAGTCTTGTACACTTGAATGTGCGCTGTGCATGGCAGCGTTTCTCTCTAAACTCTACAACGAATTATTGATGAAACAGGAAATTAAGTTTGACCACTTCACCCATCAGGCAGGAGGTCATTATTGAAGGGTCTAGTAGCCCCTAACCTAACCACTGCACCACACGACACCATTATTATTGAAGAAAATTGTTTGCATAAGTTCTGACATAACTCATTAAAATGCAAACTTGTGTAAGAAAGTGAATACTATAAATTGAATTTTAAAATTACCGTGCGCGGGTAAATTTAAGTATTATGCATTCAAGAAATAATTGTTAAAAACTAACGTTGAAAAACTCAATTATTTCTCGTAGGTGCATATACATGTACAAAATACATATTCAAATACATAAAAGGAAACAACGAGAACTAACATGCAGATAATGCTACACAGCAACGCCCCACACAGCTAGTACATTACGACGCAACAACAAATACAAAAAGATTAATAGGGGCTGAATGAAAGCCTACATGTGAGAGGCCGTCTCTGGCTCATGCACTCTAGCTGGCATCTGAGGCATGCACGTCTTGCCAGATACGACTTATGAAGGGAAATTTTTCATCCTCCAATACGACCAAACTAATTATACTGCACCGAATCACGTTATGCCAAGACATCTCCTAAAACCGTAAGCTACTGCGCCTTGTGCGCTGCGTGCCACGTGCTATTCCTACCCGGTACGCCAACCAAAGATGTCACAAGGTCTTGGTCTCCTTCAGACTTGCTTTCCAGAATCCAGGAAAGGCAATATGGGACGTCGAATTAGATGATTCCTTTATATCTGGTGCACTTCATTTGCCCTCTAAGTTGCGCTCATTGGCCCTTCATATCCGAGCCTTCAGCGAATGTTTTTTGTCTCGTTATTTCCTCTTGGAAATGTTGCCTGTTCAAAAAATACTACTCGGAGTCAACATTGCAATGACTTCCTCTTGAAACTGCTCGTTGATTGAGCTTTTGCTGAGGTGTGCAACTAGAAAACCCTATTCATACATTCAAACTCTTCGTGAGTATTACTTATGTAGCAGAGTTTCAAATTTCGGGGCAGATCTCGTATAAAACATGTGTTTTAAAGCACATGTAGGAAAAAGTCTTCGAAGTACGTGGAAATAAGCTCCACTTTATATGATTGCAAGCAGAGCTAATGTTTGACGTCTGAATGATAAAAATCGATAGTGCGCTCCATATGTCAAATAAAACAAATACTAAATTCAACTCGTTGCTCATAAGCACTTCACATGGTCGTCGATTTTACAAAAAAGAGAGTTCGAAAATATGGTTCGTACATATCAGGTTGTAACGAAAGTTCTGTCTATTTTTCAGTTATAATTTTAGGGCATCATTACATTTATTTAATATATAAATAACTCTTTTAACGTACAAATTGGTTTCTAGATTTTGTTTAAATTATTATCATAAATTACTATTATTGAGCCAAATGTACACTTCAAGTGAAGAAGATATTAGACATATTTTACTATATGAATTTCAAATAGGTGATATGACAATTTCAACAGCAAGATCTCCCAAAGAAACTTATGGAAATGTGGTGAATAAAAAGACCTGTAAAAGATGGGTTTTACGTTTTGAAGAGGATAATTTCAGTCTACAGGGCGAACTGAGAAAAGAACTAAATTCTGAGGAATTGCAGGCTGTCATCAATGAAAACCCTACCAGTACAACTAGAGAATTGAGCAAGGAGTTTGAGTCTTTTCATTTCACAATATATGGTCATACGAGTCACATTAAACTCGTTACTCAGTTAAACTCCTTGTTCATCAGTATACCTAATTTGTGCTTTACTTCGAGTATACATTTGGGTCAACAATAGTTATAATTTATAATAATTTGAACAAAATATGAAAAAGAAGTGATATTTTAGCGTTTTATATGATCCTGTCATTTATAAGTTAAATTGATGTAATGATGCATTAAAATTGTAACTAAAATATAGACATAATTTTCGCTACAACCTAATACTTCTCAGCTTTAACAACATGCAATAAGGCTTTAGAAATAAATACTTTGTACTGGTTTAGAGAAAGGAAGAGTTTCAGTGAATCATGTTATTTTCATGACCAGGTATAAATGATCTGCTCGAGTAAATTTTCAATTTAAATTCAAAATACGATGTCTCAGCAATACGGGTAAAAAGAAACAAAATCTAGTAACAAAAATCAAATGCAGCAAACACGTCGAAACCAAAGTCAAGTTGGTTAGAACTATTTAAGAAAGTTGATTGTAGCATCTTTTCTAACCGTCAATGAGTCGTTCATCGCCATTTGTTTTGTACTCATTTCAGCAATCAGCCTGAGGTAGGACAAGAACTTATCTTGCTTATTGTATCTTGCTTATTGGATTAAGTTCAAAGAAAGCAAACAAACCCATTCGTAGAGGGTATCCAGGCGCAGTACTGGCTCCTACACGTCAGCTGGGGTTTAATACGTACAATTATGGAGCTTCAGACATATGCGGTGAAACTCGCTGCGGGAAACGACCCGCTCTAAATGCTGATCTTTTGAACGGAACTTTTGTTATAGATTCCCGTCAGAGGACCAGTATTTAACATTTAAATTTGAGGGTTCATGATCAATTATTTACAAAAACCTCACGACATTTGAAAAAAACGAAAAGGGAATATAGGTTTCTTGCGCTGAAGAACCGAACACAATTTTCTACCACTAAAGAAATCGAAAAAGACAATTGTTCAGACGTAACGAGAGGCCACTAGTAACCTCTAAACCAAAACTCAATTTACAATAATTTCTGCTATTTGGGTAATGAAACATGAAAGGTATTGTCGATTGCAAGTTAAAGGATAATGGTATTTGAGAACGCAAACAATATTCCCTGTATCGAGTATTCGGATAAATGTAGCTAATATTCGTATTCCTCGCCTTTTTGGTAAAACTTAATTACTTTTTCAGCATTCAATTTGATGAGAATTCAAACTAAATTTCTCCATTGGACCAAAACCAACGAAATGTTTGAAAAATTTCCACGCTTATGAGAATTATTCCTGCGTACAAAGTACAGATGGTATCTGTTTTCGCATGAACTTTATTTATATAGCTTTTATAACCGTTCGATTAGCATGTCGAGAACATCACTTGAAATGCTTCTCGTTGTGAAGGTTGTTAGAGTTCATCGATTGGCTCTAATCTATTGATAAGTAATCAAGTACGCAGGAGGCACTTCAGAAGTCTGTGTTTGCTACAATTTTAACGTTATTAAAGTATGACAGAAGCATCTGCCTTATCGTCAATTGTTGTTGAATAATCCTTATCTTCGATTGCTTTTTGATAATGTTTAACAATGAAGAGAGAGAGACAGCGGTCGTTCTCATATGAAGGTGACTCTACTAAAGGTTCGCTATCAACAAGATAACTCCAACACGGAGTCGACGCTACCTATATTTCTGAGACTTTATCATCGGTACTTTAACAGAGCCTTGTTCAAACTAAAATCCTGCTTTTTGTGCGCTAGCTCAAGAGGCGGCTGATGCTGACCTGTCCACAAAGTTGAATACTAAAAATTTGTGATCTTCATGAGAGAGAGAGAGAGAGCTCATGATAACGGCAGTAGTTTTATATATATATATATATATATATATATATATATATATATATACTGTATATATATATGCTTATGTTCAGTGCCTCACAAATTACTGGTCACTTTCATAACAGAAAATGACAAATATAAAAGACAAAAATTTAAGCATACCATGCTGATGAAAACGAAACAGAAAGTAAATACATGTCAGATGCATTGTACTAGTCTCGCTCAGTTAAGGAAAATGTAAAGAGACGGAGCTGCCTGGTCACCAGAAACACTAGGTCCTCAGGACATCACTCATCATTCATCAGTTTGTATCAAAGAACATTTTTAGTAACTTGATTCATTGGAAAAATGTGGTTCACGTGTGGAATCGTACCTAGGAGACATGACAGAGCTCATCTTGAATACGCAATGAATATTGTTGCTCAATGAACTGTATCTACAAATGCATGAAAATGTAAAAAATGCTTAATTTAAGGCGTTTTTATTAATAATTCAGAATAATTTAGATTAATTAAATTAAAGAGCGGATTAGAGTCGACACTTTGGTACAAAGCCTAAAACTCAAATTAATAGTTCGTTGTGCATATACGAACGCGTGTCTCGGTACTTATTTTAACTATCTCTAAAGTTAAAAATCTAAAATTATGCTGACGAAAACATTTCTGAATTTTAAAATCTTTTTGCCTTTAAATTAAATAATTTTCGGTTACCTTTCAAAATCTTGAGAGTTCTTTTGACTATTAGTCTTAGCTTACGTTTTGAGTTCCTAATAACGCTTTACAAAAGTCAATTTACTACAATGAAACGACGTGATGAAGACTAGAATGCTATATTATTTGCCTAATTGACCGCCTCCACTGAGAGTCAGAATATTAAATGGTTACCATCAGTAAATCTTCATATCTGCTCATCAGCTCAGAATAATTAATTGAAAGCCTGACTCTGGAGAACTTGCAGTAAAATGGACATGCTATTGAGTCCTTGTTAAAATCTTATTATTTTCATCAGAAAAAAGGAAATGAACTTCAATTTGAATCAACCACATATAATGAACGAATTTTGATCCCTATTTTTACGGAAATATTTTAATCGTGCAAATCTAAATGCTTTCTAATCCTTTATTTTGAAATCACACATTTGTAACATATCGGAAAGTATATAGGATCATTTCAAACTATATAATTCATATTTGTTTTATGTAGGGGTTGAAATAAGTAATAAATGTCACATTCTGAAGTCGCTAACATCCGTCGCTTGAGAACAGTTTTCCGTGACTTGAGAAAAGTATTACTGTGCAACCATATTCCTGTTCTTGGAAAATTCTAAGTTTTTCACTGCTCTCTGAGAGTCAATATACGAGAATAAAAGTTGCTCGAGAACTCTGAGTTATGTCCTCAACAGCAGAGCACGAACCTAATCAATGGAGCTGTTTTATTTTCCTCTCCAGTTTAGGGCTCCATTACTCGAGCCTCTATATTAAGTGGAACCTATCAAAACTTTATCTCGGAAAATTATTTCTTGATGCCTTCAAAAGTTCTCAAAGAGTCTTTTCTAGACGATGAGCAAGCGACAACGCTCAACGAAAACGCTCGCGTATTTTCTCAAGTTTCACTTACGATGTGAATTGGATTACCTTCACTGTGGTGCTGTTCAGAGAACAATGCATGCATTCACTTTTGTTTGGCCTTATTGAAAGGAAATTTCATTTCACAGTGAGGTACCATACTTTAGATAGCTTCCGAAATTGTGCTCCTGCACGATGCTCTGATGTTTAGTTTGACTTGATTATCGTAAAGACTTGTACAGTTCAGGTATGCATAAGTACAGTGTGGGGCAGTCTAGAGTAAACTCATAATTCCTCATCTAATTCATATTTTTTCTCTCTGAATATTAACTAACTTTTACATAATGGGTAATAGAGTTGTATTAAATAATAGTTTGGAATAATTTTCCATTGGAGAACAAACACGTCAAACTTTCACATAGCTATAAAATCAATGGTCAATAGTGGCAATACTCTGAATAGAATCTAAATAAACTTTGAAATCATGCATTAGCTGCAAGAGGCTTACAAAAACGGAATAGTTGGAAAATACTCGTAGCAGCTTCTCAAGTCTAGGAAGACCACAACTTCTTCAGAGGTCATCAAAGCTCGTTCAAAACGTGTGAGAGGAATTGCAGTGAATTCTCGACCTAAGTCCAGAAAACCAAGCGTCCTAATCCAATGTTAGCTGAATGGACAACTTAATTTAAGGTTTGAAAAGGGTGTTCAAAGATGACCATAACGTACAGGATGCGGGAACATAACTTCCTTTTTTTCAAAGCAAAGCGTTTTGAAAAAAAGAAAGTCATGTTGCCGCACCCTGTATAATGATTTAGGAATTTCCTGTAGATTGCAACTAGTGAAACAATTGTGTGAGAGTAAAAAAATTGCTAGATTTTCGTTTCAGAGATTACCCATTTTAGTTTCCATATCCTCCTTCAATAACGTGAAGAGTGTTCATAAAGCTTGTAGTTGTAATTCTAATTGTTCAATAATATTGTTAAAACCCAGGGAATCGTATTGATGCATATAATTTTTTTTCAACATTCTGGTAGACTCTTCTCCCCAATTCCCAAGTTGTGTTACCACCATTTCAGCCCCAAAAATGCTTTTATAGCAAATTCGATTCGAATCATTAGCTGCAGATGTTAGTGCAATAAAAAATAAAGTGTCTAATTCATTGCGAACACCGTGCCTATACATGTGCAGTACATTCATAACAGACACCTCAATTTTGAGTTCAAACCCTTGCTTCTTGTACGCAAACTAGTTTACAGGGGAAAAAATTCTGACAGTAGGAGTGATCTATGCTTGAATTGGAGCGTAGGTACAGATGGTCCGAACCTTACAACCACGTCAGGAACATTAGGAGTTTGTGTTTCAAGAGCGTCAGGTGAGCTCGAGCAGGACCTAGTGAGCACATTATACGACTATTGCGTTCACGTAAATCTGTCTCAATTGCAGTAGCACTGATTCGATAACCTCTGCAAAAAGTAATTTAGTTTGCCACCGCGATCGTATGATGCAAAATGGAACAAAAAAGTCATTTATGCGATTACCATTCCTTAGTGTGAGCTGAGGCTAAATTAAGCTGAAGGAGCTAAAAAGTATATCCTTCGGATGCGGCAAAATCTTATGTTCTAGAGACGGAGTCAGTTGAAGTGTTAGTAAATATAACTCAAATACTTGTTTGTGATTGACACCACAATCACTAAGCATAACAGGAAATTGAATTTAGAACTTGGAACTTTTGTGCAAAAAAATCGGCCAATGCAGTCGATAAGCTGCGACTGCTAGCAATCGTGATGCGTAGTGTCACAGCAAGTCACAGTGGACAAAATAACAAAATACATATATAGAAAATGCCAAGTTGGCTAGTAGTAGTGAGAGTTCCACGGCAAGGCTAATTTTCTATGTGAGTTACAATGATCATCAGATTCAACTTTGCCTAAGGTGCCTGTAGCTTTGAACAGGGCCGACATCCACTCCCCGTACCCTAGTACTAGTCATTCTACTTGAGGGTTGGCGAGAAGAAGGGAAGAGAAATGTAAGTGCTAACGCCTAAGGGCTGCGATGCTTTGGTAAAGACCGATTGACTGTATAAGGCTACTATACTATGGTTGTACCCCACAAGCCTTTCGTCGCAGTCACAAACAATTTAATGAAATTAAGGACAAGGATGAATGAACAGGGAAACAACTAAGAGGCATGCTTTCCAGATGGACATTTGCAAGAAACACTGTCGTCTTCCAAAGAAGTTTCAGAAAAGAACAGAGGAGAGTGAGAAATCTAACATGCTAAGCTTCCAACTATTCCTGAGAATTTGAACGAATTCCTGACTTCGCGCGGTCTGCTGTGAACAGCCAATCAAGCTTTGCAAAATACACATATGCAGTTTGACACCTAACGAGGGGAGCCAAAGAACTTTATACATGGAAAAGTCTTTCACTGTTTTCTCGATTGGCTTTCTGGTACTTGAGTTATTTTACATTCTTAACTTTTATCCGTTCATAAAAAACGTCATCACCTGGAAAATTTTTAGTCTTTTTAAAGTAGTAGCTCATAAGACGAGATTGTAAACGAACTTCGCTAGATCCACCGGAGGCATACCTATATTTTAAATTATCAGTTACTCAATATTTGATCCAAAAAAGACGAAGACTTCAGCCTATCTCTGCAGAAATCAGATCCTAATTAAACTGCGATCCAGTTACAGATTCATAGTGTTCTAGTAAACATACAAGTACCAGTTGATAGACCTGGTACAGTTGATTGATGCACTCGAAAAAATTTCCGAAGTAGAAATTCCTAGGTTGAGTATTCTAAAAACCTTTTGAATTTCATTCCCGCTGGCGGCTCTACAACTAGATTCTCGGGGTAATCATTAATCTTCTAACTCCTTTAGATAGAAAAATATGATGAGAAACAACTTCAGTTCTTGTAAGGAATACTGGAATAATACCCAAATTCTAGTTGACATGTGTGGAACGAACACATAATCATATATTTGTATTACGGTTAGTCAACCTATTTTTGGTGTCAGTGGTTGAAAGAAAATGTTTAAGCCAATGCCAATGTGCATCATTTGAAATTCGATTTTTCATCAGATTCAGTATTCAAAACCTCAGAATATTTTTTTGTCTCTTCCTAATGAAACAAAAAACCCTAGCTTTCTCAAAGATCCCCTTATACTGTGTTTGGTGTTGAATAAATTACTCAGATTCGTCACTCATTTAGTAGTTTTAATTCCTTAATTATATATCACGAAAAAGTAACTAACCATTATGAATGATTCAATCTCGCAACGATGAAATAACCTCAAATCCCCACTGACCATTCGTAGCTGCTTTTCCTAGTGAAGTCGAGTTCCCTAAGCCTCGACAAACTCTTCATAAACACATCTTAGGCTCATAGAATCTCCAACGTCAAAAAATTTCCCATGAAAAATCAGGGAATGCAAATATAAACTCTTTTTTCCAGAAAGGCAAGAAGCCGAGCAGCCAAATAAGGACCTCGAAAATCCTCACCATGTCTCAAGAAAATCCGAAGCCTCTCCAATGGAAGTGACAGCGTTGAAAAGCCCCGCCAAACTCGGTCCTGTTGGGGCCTTTTGAGAGCCCATTTGCCAGCACACAAATATATTTTTCCTATGTAAATTGGCCGCTTGCAACGACTGCCTTTGCCATTCAGACGATTCAAGATGGCGCGTGCTGGAAGGCGAGAGCTCTCCTCCAACTATTGGTCGTTGCGGCGAAAAACTTTCGAAAAGAACTTCGATTGATTCGGCTGGTGACATGGTATATAGATGTGGGTCCTGATGGCCTCCCATTCATGCAACTCGAATGAATAATAGCATCACTAAGCCAAGAGTGGCTCTCCAGCTCCGGCTGCTACTATGAATCCTTTTATAGTTTAGAAATTCCTCATTTTCAAACTATGTAAACGAGGGTGTCAATTCAAGAACAAATATTTCATAACTTTAAATCTACTTTTAGAATGGCATTCGCCTATCATGTTAATTATGCTCAAATCATTGGTTTTATTCCTAAGAACGATTTGAAAATATTAAATGCATCTAGCATCACTCTTTGAGAATGATACGTAATGACGATGCCAATGAGCCACTACTGTGGACTCTGATAATGCTGTAAAGGAACTGGAGATTGTGCGTTCTTTATCTGTTGTAATATATCGAATCTCATGCCTTGTAATGCGACGGTGGGCCTGTCAGAAGCAAACTTTACTGCAACGATGCAATTCGTTAGCAAGAAGGCGAAATTAAAAACTCGAATCAATTGGACAAAGAAGTGCAATTGAGAAAGAGGCTCGTCTGTCTCCCGTTGCTAGCTAATATCAGGCACTGGAGAGCTAAAGCCGCCATAAAAACCATTTAAAACAGATCCCACGGCAAATATCTAAGCAGAATCGGTCGACCCGGACCCAATATTAAACCTCCATAAATATCGACGTCACGTTTTCTTGTTCTCGCTGCAGTGGCGAACAGCGAGGCCTGCCTTGGCTGTGTCGGCAGAGCTGTGAGTTCTGTCGATGTTGGCCCGCCGCTTCAATGAGGCTCTATCCTCGAGTTGCTCAAACGCTTTCCTCGTAGGCAGTCTGAACGCTCGAGCTCCCTCACTTGTCTTGCACTAGGTCACAGCCTTGGGCTAGAAAATAATTTTAAGCTATGATTTTTGAATTGGATCTGCGTCCCAATTTTTGAAATGCATTCAATTTTATAATCAAATATTCAGGGTTTGTATTAATTGATGAAAAACACGAAAAAATGTGTGTTAAACATATTGAATTTTATTTATTTGAAGAATAAATCAAGTGAAATCCGAGGTTTAAAATCCGGAGACTTTTCCCGAATGATTCCCCACATTTATTCAAACTATGAATAAGTCCAAATTTATAGAGTAATTCACTGAGGAATATTTTCTCATCGTAACTAGAGCATTTAATTCATAAATTCATGTTCGAAAATTGCAATCTGCCTCACCAATTTTTCAAATCTAAGAAGCCAGTAAGCGAATGATGAAATACAGCATTCACTGAGATGTTATGCTATTGTGTTCAATGTATTCGCAGGCATCCTGACGTCAGAGTGATGTCCAACTCTGACTTAGGGTGACAGTAATAACTGCTTTGTCCTTTTACACATCTGGAAGCTCAAAATTCTTCTTTTGAAACTTGGGCAGGACAAACTAACTAAGCAAAATTTATTTTTCACTAAAATTTGAAGGTTGGCATTCATGATGAATTGCATACGTTGCTAACAAGTGAATTGCCTCAAATCGAAAAATTCGAAACTGAGGATTTCTGCTCTTTTAGATTCATTTTCCCCTTATCTTAACACGTTAAGTGCGAAGTGACCCACCGGTGGGTCACTCAGGTTAGGTTCTGTAATTTTTTCAAAGCTTTCTAGTGACTGTATGTAAAAAGTAAAGATTTGCACCAGCTAGGCAACCGCAATTAACGTGTTTAACACACAGTGTTAATGTTTGCTCCATAAAATTAAATTACGGAAGTAAAATGAACCTACGCACCTGCTTTACCTGATTTCATCTCATGTGAGACTTGCAGTTTGTGATCACCCTAATAGTGCTTCCTATTACTATAGAATGATTAATATCATAGTCACTAAATGTACACATGTGTCCAAAATTTATTCCACATTCATACCATCATTATTTTTGATAGAAAGCACACTTTTGGCTCATACAGTTAATTTGTGACACCATGGATTTTGTATTACCAATTCATGCTCAACATCAAAGGCTGTCTCAAGGACCCAAAAAGTTTAAGTTGCAAGCATTCTTAACAGTATTCAAAATCTATGAGTGTTTTCACATGATGTCTGGTTTGCGCTGATATCGCATCATTATAGATTGGAAAAGTTGCTAGGGTCAGCACTGTAAAACTGACATAACCTGCATGCATTTCGCTTAAGAAAAGCGCCTATTCCTTACTACAATACAAAGTACTTTGTATCATCTTCTAAGTATCATCTGTATCTGATACTTCTAAGAAGTATATTGCTGATAGAACGCATTCCACAGACTTTTGCCCCAAATTAGAAAAAATTTCTGTTTGATGAGTGCATAAGGTCAGAGTTTGTGCTACAAAGCTGATTTAACAAGATGTAAATTGGGTTATAGAAACAAAACTTGTGGGGACGACTATATTACGACAAGCAATGTGCTTACACTACACTGGTCAAATATCCGAATGAAGTGAATAAAATACGATCACGGAGGTTCTGATGCTATGTTGTACGCAATCCATTCAGGGACTCAGTTTCACAGTCGGAGGAAATGCATCTTGTGTCTCAAGGAAAGTTCAGGACTCAAGGTTGAAGATGAAAATACGCGGAGTGGGCAGAAAAAAAAAATAATTTGAAGACGAACGATGAGGCTATGCAAATTGATATGTTTATACGTGAATGAGTACATTTTATTTATGTATTTTATAATATGTATATAAATAGCAAATTATGTTTAATAGTTTTTAGTGCGACTAGGAGTTTAATAATAACATATTACTGACGTATAAAACGCAGGCTTTGGAAACTGCCTAGAGGCACAATAAGCTATTTGAACTGAAATTATTTGCAATGGTAAAAACACTGTGAACACACAAAAATAAGAAGTAATCAAGACGGTCACCATGTGTAATCAGGATAAAAGCATGACAAATAGCAGAGAATAATCAAGTACAGGAGAGTGCAAGTGAAAATAAGAGAAGGAATAGAGAGAGAGCTCGCCATGTAGACTGTTCCCTCACTGCTCCCACCCCACCTGTGAGGGTGAGCCGAGGGCGCATGAGACGCGAAATGGGACGTGTTGAATGGGCGCAGCTGATGTAAGGTCAAATTTAGACGGGGAATAAGAGTGGTCGAGGTGGCTTTTAAACGGTCAGACCTGACGTACATTGGGAAAGAGCTACTTCATGACTTTAATATGTTATTGAATGCCCTGCTCGTTTTTTCCCGCAGCGTCCGTGTCTGTTTTTATTTGAGCTGGGAGAAATGGAGGCTGCTAGTGGTGCTCAAGAGCAGCATTTTTGCAATGCTCGCAACATTTGAAGCCTCCTGACTTTTGCAGAGCAGCAGCTGCTTTATCGCGCCCCCAACCACGCGATAACGATGCTTCTGTACGGCTTGCTATGCCGCTCCTCTCTACTCAACGGCAGGAGCAGGTATTTCCAAGCTGCATGCTCCTTGAATTATTCTCAAGATATGATTGACTTTCAAGCAAGAGCTGCACGAGTACACTGAGGTCCTTGTAGATTGTTTTTACAGTGAAGAGGAAGTTTTTTCAGGAAGTCATTGCGTCATTCTAGATAGAATAACTTTTCCCCTGAACAAATTCTTTCTAAGCCGTGCTTTTGACTTGTTGCTAATATTTACCCCACTGATTAAAATAAGTCATCAGTATTCGTAAACGGGTTCATGCAAGCTTAATTAAGGCTAGAGCGTCAAGTACTTAGACTTTCAAATAGATTGTATACGTTTAAGATGATGTTGAATCTCCTTTCCCATTTTTAGGGAAAGCCACATGGAGCGACTTAATAGAACTAATTAGAACAAATTATGTATCAATCCCTTAAATTAATATAATAGCGAATTCAAAGCCTCAGAAAGTGATGGCAGTATAAGGTATATGATTGTATTTAACACTAGAAATCTTCTTCCACATATGTAATACTTTTTTGAACTAAACGCTAGTTATTAATGGCAAGTTATTAGATAGCTCTAAACGTAAAGGAAAGGTACAGGAGCGTGTGACCTGTAGTTCTGATACCGCAATCCTTGGAATAGACACCACATGTACCGTATTGAAGAAAACAACTTAATTCTACTGATAACAATTCGAAATACAAGCCTCAGCAAATCAACGATGAATTTTTTTCTTTCATAAAACAACTAGTAGAACTACACGTGAAAAAAATCACGTGCTTTTTACTAAACTTTTTCGTTTGATTTGCCAGTGGACGTGAGCTTTGCGACGGAGTTTCCACATTGAAAGATGTGCCTTTGGTATCCACAATACAATGCTTACAATACATGTATACCCTACCAAATTCCCTCCTATCTAAATCCTTAAGAGCGTGACAGAGAGACGGACCAAAGCTAGCAAGTAAGCAAGCAACAAACTGTGTGTTATTATAATATAGTATAGTATATAGAATATAATGTAAAGTAGAATTTTACTACAATTCATTACATCAGGCTCAAAATATTGGTTTTAAAGCTTGGAAGTCAGTAGGCTGGTAGGTGAGAAATAAAGTTTGAACTCTATTTTCATTGCATATTTTGTTAGTTTTCATTCCACATTATAATAATACACAGTTTGTTGCTTGCTTGCTTGGTCCATCCCTCTGTCACGCTCTTAAGGATTCAGATAGGAGGAAATTCGGGAGGGTATACTTGTATTGTATTGAAGGATACCAACGGCACATCCTTTAGTGTGGAAACTCCTTCGCAAAGTTCGCGTCCACTGGCAAATCAAAAGAAAAAAATTGCTAAAAAAACACGTGAATATTCACGTGTAGGTCTACTAGTAAATAACATATTATAAATAGGACCAACCGCCTGAACTCATAACTTCTGTTTTTTTTGCAATACTGCTCTTTCGAAGAAGATGCGACGAAGATGAACAAAAGATACTCCATTTTTACAATCTCAATGATGTTACGTAAACCAGGTTGTATACCTCTACGTACAAGCAAAAGCCAAGCCATTTTCCTGAAATCAGTTCCCATAATTCCATGTGCCTAGAAGAGGTCAGCCCAGCTTCTAGTCCTTTAGCTTTGCAGATGTGCCCATGATCGAATCCTGGGACAATTTTGTAAAATATCTTTGTACATTAGACATCATGATTGACGTAATATTAGGGGCGGAGCGCTGGATCTAGCAGGGCTTCAAACTCAGTTTGAGTTGCCTCTTACGCAGCTCTGAGGATTTGCAGGCATGCACGTCCATGTATCAAGGGCATGCAGGCGGTGAAAATTATTTGCACCACTTTTCCTGGTGCACATACCACACGTTGCATGCATGGGCGGGCTGACTATGGCGTACGAAGCCTTGCAACAAGTCAAACCTCAGTCTGCTACTCAAGTACGCCATTAAAAAAAATGGACTGGCTCTACACAGCGTCTGACTGAAGGCACTAAGTTCGTGGACGAACGCATGGAAGCAGCGTAAAGCGTGAGCATTATGAAGGCTCGTTATCAGTCGTGGGGACACAATGGGAGTCACATGCCTCACTTCTATTGTTCAACAACTTCTAGACCGTCGTGCTCATCTCAAGAGTTGGACATGATAACGCGCTCACAAACCCTCCCAAGAATTTCATCCTTTCTTCGGCTCCCGTACAATCGTCTTTCAGAGCATTATTCGACGCAGAAAGAATTAATGACAAAAACAGTCGTGCCTTTTGTCGCTATTACTTGTGGATTTGGAAACATCGAAATTATAACTTACCACAAAATTGAGCCTTTTGAAATGAAACTAGTAAACTTATGGAGATTTCGTTATGTGAAGTCAGTTAACTGAAGATGTATGTTTTTGTTCTACACTCAGCATTGGGTCACTATTACTAAGGATAATTAATAACTATTCATTACGCACTGCGTTTCATATGATAGATCGTTTTTCAAAATTCCCATTAACCATTTTAGTTTCAATATATAAATTGGTAAGCTACACTATCATATACATACATCAGATATTTCTAGTCCCTGAACGGTCAACGTAAAACTAGAATGAAACCTGTCATTGACTATGTTACGAGTAGCATACATTGAATGATTTATTCGAGGCAAGTGAACAGCTTGCATCATGTTATGATGTCACGCGAAGTGATGCTGCAGTTGTTGTGTTCTTGAGAAGGAGGTGAAGACAACTCTAAGCTGGGGTTTTGCTCACCTCTTCCTGAGAATGGAAGCAATGTTTAGGGTGAGAGAGATAACCCGTGTCCTACGTATGAAGCGATAAGGCGTGAGTTGAGACGGCCTTCATTAGGTCCATCTAGAGAGGAGTGGAGGTGTCGTTAAGTTTGTAACCATCACTGCAGTAAAGCGCGACAAATAAACGCTTTATGGCGTCAACAGACGGCTGACTTAGAGTTTTATGGTACGCTCTGAGCCGCTCATCACCGATTGCTTCGCTCCAACGGACGTACGCTTACATAGACGTCACCAGCAGCTCAGACTAAAGCTTCAAGACTCACTTCTCGCACGAACAATTCATTTAAACGTTTTTAACACAGGCTATGTCTAAGTGAAGGAAAGCTTATTGAGTTTAAATTAATTTAATGTTGTTGTTTATAAGGAACCATGTTCGACAGTCACGATCTCCAGTTGAAGCACCTACAGGAAATTTTAGGAGCTACTAGGTCACATGATTTATCAAAGAAAACCATCTCCTGAACCTATAATACTTTTTCGTGCTCACAAGTTATTCGAGAGTTGAGCATAATGAGATCTGCCTCCTACGGTTGACATCCACTCCTGCCCACTCTCCTTATATAGGTAAATAGGTGGACAAATATTAGGTGGACATGATAGTCAATAGGCGGACATGGGCTAATTTTCAAGCGCTGTGCGGAAGACAGAAGCTTGGCACTATCCTGTGTCCCACACAGCAAATAAAAATTAACTTATGTCCATTAGTTTTCCGTCTCAGTGAAGAGAACCTAGTGGTAAATTGTATCCTGACTTTGAAACCAAAAAGGTTGAAACTAATATATTAGGATTATGGATAAAACTTTAGACTAAATGTGTTGAAACTATAAATACTAAAACCATATACATCAAAACTACAATAAGTAAAACTATGAGCACTGAAAGTGTACAGATTGAAACTACACATATTAAAACAATATGCATTGAAAGTGTGTAAGTTGAAACTATATCCGATGAAAGTGTACAAGTTCAAGCTTTATGCATTAAAAGTGTACAAGTTGAAACTTTTTTGCAATAAAAGTGCACAAGTTGAAACTATATCCAATGAAAGTGTACAAGTTGAAACTTTATGCATTAGAAGTGTACGAGTTCAAACTACATGCATTGAAAGTGTACAAGTTGAAACTTTATGCATTGAAAGTGTACAAGTTAAAACTACATGCATTGAAAGTGTACAAGTTGAAACTTTATGCATTGAAAGTGTACAAGTTGAAACTACATGCATTAAAAGTGTACAAGTTGAAACTACATGCATTGAAAGTGTACAAGTTGAAACTACATGCATTAAAAGTGTACAAGTTGAAACTACATGCATTGAAAGTGTACAAGTTGAAACTACATGCATTAAAAGTGTACAAGTTGAAATTACATGCATTGAAAGTGTACAAGTTGAAACTATACAAGTTTACGACCAAGTATGTTTAATCGGAAGAGCTAAGCTAAAGCGTTATCTCCAAAGTCATCCAGTGTTCGTCATATAAGGCACTTGCAAGCGCAGTCTGATTTCAATGAAAGTTGTCCGTGTGTTTTAATTTAATTACTGTTACGATCTAGTATCAAAGTACAGTTTGAATCTTATTCTAAACTATTTGAGAGAAGTGCGATTTTAAAATTAATGACATGCGTTACATTGAAAATGGAAAATTAATGTTGTATAATGAAAAATTTAATAATTAAGAAGTACATGATTCCAGTGATTTATATAAAATACTTGAATATTACTGTGCCAGATTTGAACTTGTAAATAATTAAATTTCCTTATCAGGAGGCGAACGGAGGTTTGATTGCAGTTACCCTTTATCATAACATATGCACCAGAAGGTACTCCCTCTGGTCAGGAAACAATTGGGGCACAGTCGGGAAAATATTCCGGCTTATAGTGTCTTCAAGACAGTTGAATTTGTGTGTGTGATAAAAATTAGTCTCAAATGTACTAAAGCTAGTACGCACGCTGCTTTCATTCAGAATCTGTTACATAACAAATAACACGATCGTGTTTAATATTCAAAGGATATTTAAGGATTTTTCTGGACCACTGCTGTAACAACAGGAAAATGAAAACCGAGAAGAAAACACTGTGAAAGGCTATCCAAGTCCTAAAAAAGCATGAATTAACAAAAAAAACGTACAATCACTTTGCAAGCCCTACTAAAAAATCCGAAGATGGACTTCAAAGGTTGAGTAAAACTCAAAGAATTTTTTTAATACATTTTTTATTTACTTTTTCCGCCTTTTTTTCAGGTATGATGTATAATATTATGAGTGTGATATATGAGTTAAATTTTAGATTGTTTCCCTTCGGCACCAACTGTTTCAAACCACAAGGATTATTAATTTTTCATAAGTGTCAACAGCGCAGCAGGTAGGAGTTCACAAGTACCTGCTAAGAAATAATAATCTACGGAACTAAGACATCATATTCAATTTTAAGTGGATGCTTCCTGCGACACAATTCGAAATCTCGAAAGTCAAACCTACTCACTAAAGGATCACCTCACAATTTAATAATACTTTTAACTTGAAATTTCAACAATGAAAACTCCCATTGCAGGTTGATACGTTGACAAACTTCATTATAAAATAGTGAAATGATACGTAAAATTTTAACAGTATTTCAAATGATTGTTTGAAAGTTATGTGTCTGTAATCTAAGAAGTTAGAGACCAAACTGAAGAAAAAAAAAATTCTCGACATTCAAACCTCTGGAAGGCTGAGGCCAACTGACCCTCTGTCAAAATACAAACATATTTTCTTTATATCGTGTACTTACCAACGAAGAGACTCCCACTCAAATGAGGTTTGTGGAGCAAAAATACAACATTACAAATTCCACTTTTCTATAGAATTCCCTGATGGTCTCATTAGAGTTGTTTTTGAGCTTGCGAATGGGCCTTTGATTAGAGGCTGTTCGCGACCATTTGATGACGACTGCAGCACAATAGGATGGAATAAGCCGCTGTTGCTCAACCAACTCTGAACCTTGGCGGTGCTAAGACCTGATGCCTCGTACCCTGATTGCAGGCTATAGCATTGCTCAATTAGAAAATTGCGCACTTACACAGGGCTCATCGTGAACTTCTTGTTTGGATACAAAACGGCAGTGCCTTTGCCGTGAGTTTGTTGAAGGGCGTAGCCCATGACCACGACGCTACTTTACGGAAGAAACAAGTCACATGAACTTCATGGAATAGCAATATGTGTTAAAATCGATTAACACTCACCAACTGAAGTTTTAGTTTTAGTATCTTACTCTTGAAAAGTCTCTTTGTGCTTTATTAAAAATTCTCGAAAATATAATTATTTCTATATAGATAATGATCGAAAACATTTATTAAAATAACTATTTTTGCCACCTTTTATGCTCACTCAGTATCTAATTATTATAAGTATTGACATTCCTTCTTCGTCAGTGGCTGCTTGGGGGACTGGTGTGAGCCTCATGAGAGTAAAATTCTGTATATGAATGAAGCTTACACTGGTATGGATTCGAATGGAGAGATTCTTATTTACTCTATTCTTATATGCTTTATGCCTGTGAAGCTCCTTGGTTCGACTGCTAAGCTGCAGAATGATAGCTTCGTTAGCACTTCGGTATGAAGAGATAATAAAGAGCAACTTCTGTGATGATGACCTTTTTTAAAACTGATTTAAAGTGTTTCTAAATTTTTCCTTTAAAGTGGTTCTGGAGTTTTTTCGTCTTTTTCATTAAATGAAATGATCGTAATAATAATAAAAACTTTCAGCCACGTATCCAAAGAAGTCACGACCGACTGCCATATGGAAGATGGCGTATGCTTTAGAAAAGTTACATCGGAACCGATAAGTTCAGTGAAAGAGAATTCAATCACTATTTCATTATCGCCTTGCACTCTTAGTTTTATTTTATTTTTCAAACTTACGGCGTCTTTTACACTTTCCAAGGATGAGAAGATTATAGGAGCTACGTTTTAATTTCAAATACTAAAAACTAATACGAAAATGGGTTATTCATTGCCTAATAAAAACACGTGCAGGTCTTAATTTCAATGGATATAAGATTTTGGAAACAGTTAGGATTCCGAATTTGTATTAGTTTGGAATATAAGAAATGAAGACACGTATGCCTTAGAAGTTGTGTACTTAGTTTACCAGGAAAAACTTTTGGAAACAATGACAAGTGAGCGGAGCTGTGAACGCGTGCGCGGCAGAAGCGCTGTGGCTGCTGTCAGCCCCTCCGCAACATCTGTCCAGTTTCCCTGTTCTTCCATTCACTTTAATTCTTAGCGGCAATTTATTCCGTTAATTCGTGCTGCCTTTAATACGGGGCAACCCTCCTCGTCGGCCTATCTCCCCTCGTACCGTCTCTAAACTTTGTTTTTGTTTACCCTCGACTAGACGCCGACCAGATATAGAACGCGATTCTTTGTAGATAAAAGCAATTCATTCTTGCAGAGAATCCTAAAATTTGGAAAAATCTTCAACTCGCTCCAGGGAACTGAAGTTGGTAGTCCTCTGGAGCATGAGACGAAACTGACGCACGACTTTATTAGCTTTCAGACTCATTCAGATGGATTAAGCGCTACTGTTTATGTGTTGAGGAACATGGTCCAGTAACACAAAATTTTACCGTGAGAAAGTTGTTGAAAAGCTACTAAAATCGTCATAGTTCATCAAGTTTATGTGAAATCAGATTTTCATAGTGTGTTACACATGTTCTTATTATTCATTTCTTCAGATATTCCACAATTTCGTTTTGTTTCATTTCAATGCAATGTATGTCTTTTCGATAATTTCATATGAAGCTTTGTTTTCTTAATTGACTCGAAATTGTTAACGACTCCAGTATTTAAGAAGGCTCATAAATGACTGCATTAATACCACGCTGATTCAGGGAAATTTAGTAAACATTAGTTTAGGTCCACTGAACGTAGCACGACTCACGTGTGTGGTTGCATCGTAGGATCTTTAAAAAATACACGTAATATAAGAATAAATTTTAACCGAACAACAACACGGTTAACAACAACAATTTTCTAATAAAAATCTAGTTACATCTCTTGACAACGATACACATTGGTGTGCACAGAAGATGATGCCCATAGAAACGTCTAATACCCATAGAAACATGTAATACCCATAGAAACATGTAATACAACCCATATGGGTACAACCCGTACCCATAGAAACATGTAATACAAAGTGATGCTGAGACAACCCATGCAATGCAGTGCTTCATACACAACACTGGCGTACGTCAGACTCACATGAAGTTGTCCTCACGAAAAGTATGCGTTGGATGCGAGCGAAATTAGAAAGATGAAGTGATGCTGAGACAACCCATGCAATGCAGTGCTTTATACACAACACTGATGTACGTCAGACTCACATGAAGTTGTCCTCACGAAAAGTATGCGTTGGATGCGAGCGGAATTAGAAAGATGAAGTGATGCAGAAGCGACCCACGAAGCGCTCGCAGTGAGCTACACTAGCGAGCTGGGGCAAAGGATCAAATTACGAGGCGGACGGTCTCTCGGGGACCACTGGTGCAGCGTCGGTCTGAAGGAGCTAAAAGAGCATCATTTGAATGCTGATGGAACCATTATGTTTACAAATGGTCGCCTTAGGTGTGTGTTAATATTCGAGCGAGTAACCGCTGAATTCTTACGCGATCCAGCCTCAGCGTGCAGGCAAAAGGTGAGGTCTTATGCTGCAGTAGCTCAGAAATACTGAGCAAAATTATTGAAGGTTTTCATGATTATCATCTAATCTAGTAAATACGTTGGAGTAATATTTGTCAATATTAGGTAAGTCACATTACTACGCTCAGAGTAGTTTTTCTCTAAGAACTTGAATAATTTCAGTTTCAACCGTTACCTTACGAGCGAATTTGATGCATACGTTAGGAAATTCTCATTGGAAAAGTTCAAATCCACGCTTAAAAAAAGAACTACAATTACTTCAGCTTCCGAACGATGTGTAGTTCTTGAGCACCTAATATGAACCCAATATAACGGCTTCATTCGAGGGTCATTTCCCTGGAAGACCAAGTCTGGTTCTTAATTGCTTTGTGCAGATGACGACAAACCCTTAAACTTATCGACGGAAGATCACGTCGCATGAATATGAATGTTATGACTGGGAGATTTATGAAGGAACTTAGTGCTGAATTAAATAGGCGTGTTATGCAAGATTCCAAGAGGTCCACCATTGTCAACAATCAGCACAAGATCTTGTATCAATTAACGAGTGTAACTCTAACAATGCTTTCCAATGACAGTCTGAAAAAATCCACATTCAATGCTAAGATATTTCGCTTCTTGCTAAGGAAACGTTCTGTTAGTGTTAGAGTCGTTAGATGAAAATATATGCATTTGCTATATGTGGGGATTTTATATCGGCTTCAACTGAAGATATCTTCACATTTATTTTCTTTGTACAGTGTATATCCTGTGTTGGAGCATTGAGGCGTGTTCACATATTGCCATCCGTGCAAGACTTTACTGAGAAATTATAAGACGGAACTTAGAGAAGAGGAGCGCATCAAAAGAGAACTTATTGGAGCACAATTATCGAGGTCGAATATTGGCTCTTGGACTAAATGGAAGCAGCGGCAATCTTCAGGAGGGAGCCAGAAATGATATCTTTCGGCAACAAGTGAAGGAGATTTTTTCGATGAGATCTGTCCGTTCGTTTGATGAAGGAGACTGAAAGGAATGAAACTATTTCGTTTCTCCAGATGCTCTTGAGTTTCTGGAATGCTCAAAATGTGCACGCAATAATTGGAAAAAAACAGCAGCACTCTGAAACTTTTACGAGTGTAAGGTGACAGGAAATTCATTTAAAATTGATTGTTAATCAGAAACGAAAACAGTTAAATTTTAAGTCTTTTGAAAACTCGTAACGATGCAATCGTGCGTCTACCAACATTTTCAAGGTATCTTAAAAGTTTCCTTCTTGAATTTGAAGCTGCTCACATGTACTGATTAATGTGGGCGTATGGGTGCATGTTGCTTTTGAGACGAGAAATCGGTTACTAGCTCTCAAAAAAGCATCATCGGTGGCGTTCTCGTTTATGATCATTCTAAGGCATTTGTCACAATGATCTTGTCTCGCTTGTTTTTTCAACAGCAAATGAAATCTATAAAAGACAACAGAATGCAGCTACAAAAAATAGGCTTATCATCCATGTATCACTTATCTTCCCTCATTGCAGTGCAGTGATTGCGCTGTTAAATTGTCCCAAAGTAGGGTATTTCCTATCATTAAATCGAACACGTGTTGCATTTCTCATGAAATTAATGCACGTGAAGCAGCTCGAGACTTTACAGGCATTTGATTATCTCATCTTGTTATCTAAACGTCATCTGTGGCTCTGCTAACTCACCAAACAGAAATTAAATGTTCTGAACATTTATAAAGCATTATAGTATGATACGGCGCATGAGAAAAGTCTGTCTCGTAAACAAACAAAACTGGCTCTACAATAATTATTAACTCATGCTGAATAATTAAATGCTATGAATGGGTGCAATATGGAATCAAATTGACCTGGAATGTTTTTTAACTTATGAAAAAGTTACTCACCAATCAAAGTAAAAAATAAATGTCAATTTTTCCAATTTTAAACACTCTTTTTTCGTCTTAAAAAAACAAAAGTTTAGGAATGCCATACATAGAATGTTGCTGCTGATGAGATTAGGCTTAACATCCATGCTCATCATTTTTAGAAATCAAGACTATTGAACTGAAAAAAATCACATCTTGAAGATTGAACATTAATGACGCATTTGATATTCAAATGAACCGAGAAGTTGTAAGCCCATGTGTTTGCTTTGTATTTTTGAATTTAAAATTTATTACATCATAAATCTAGTGTGATAATACGTATGCATATAAAAGGCATAGCACTCTCCCCTCTGGTGGTGGTGGTGTATGATGAGTCACGTCAATGACGCACACCACTGCAACACGGGTGGTGTATGATGAGTCACGTCAATGACGCACACCACTGCAACACGGGTGGTGTATGATGAGTCATGTCAATGACGCACACCACTGCAACACGGGTGGTGAATGATGAGTCACGTCAATGACGCACACCACTGCAACACGAGTGGTGTATGATGCGTCACGTGAATGACGCAAACCACTGCAACACGGGTGGTGTATGATGAGTCACGTCAATGACGCACACCACTGCAACACGGGTACACTGTTGCAGTACACCTTGACTTGCTTGACTGTAACCTCACCCTGTGACGCTCGTAGCTGTTGTGTCCACCAGCTCCCTTTATGAAGTTAAAAGTGAAGTATCCCTGCCTGAACACGGCAACAGTTCCGCAATTCTCCACCTTGATTCTTCATGAAAGGTGGGTAAGTGTGATCTTAGATTCATACCGGTTGCTTAACGAATTTATGGCCCCACGAACATTCTCAATTCATTACGAACGAACATTAACAACATATTCTTGTACCTCTATCTCCTAGCTTTCGTTTCATCCAAACCAGTCTCTCTGTTTAACAATGACTCTTTAAAATTTCAATTTTAAAATCCTTTGAACTCGATACTGACCAATGATTTCTCTAAAAAGCAGGTAATCTTAACATTTAATGTTCTACCGACATATTTTACACTACGGTTAACCTTCTTTGCATTTCCTCATTTTGCAATCGAATGTTTTGATATTGATCAAACTTCTGAAGAATTTTATGCCTAATGAATTCATTTTCACTGTTCTAATGTACAAGTTTCAGTTCTTATAAAATTTGGTAGCAGTAAGCCGGAGTAATCCTGTGCATTGATTCTAAAAGTCTTATCTGTTTGGTGTTACTGGAGCTGAGGGGGCAAAATGATGCAGTGAATTGGATTGTTTTTAGATGGCTGCGCCTAAACTTTATGGAAGTAAGTATGATGTTTTGTTAACGTCCATTGTCTGTTGAAATTTATAAAAACAAATATGTTTCTAAACCGAAATTTTTTTCTCGGTCTAAAGAATGTGTGTATTAAAGAAAATCAATGTTTGGCATCCTCTATTGAAATTTTTGGTAAAATAATGACTGTAACGTAAAATCATTTTAAAGTTTCTATTAATCTAAACGCTATCATGCAACATTTTGAACTGTAAATAGAAGGAATAGATTGAATAGGGATGTGTTATAATGATTTTATCGAATTAAATGTTAAAATCTAAATTTCAACTTCAAAATGCGATGCATTCTTATGAGCGAACTATGAATCTTTCGGCTAAAGCTAGCAGCGATCTGCCGAACTATTTTTCTGCTAATTTCTCTCACGGTTGTGCTTAAACGTTTCTTCAAATCTTTAATTCCAGATTGCATGCGTTGACAGTCTATGAATTCCTTCTCTGCCTAAAACCAGCAGTTGAGGGAACTGGGTCAGGTCTAAAGGCGGGTTATGGCTGGTTCGATCTGCGGCTGATCACTCGATGGGAGAATTTGTCCGATAAAAATGAGACAATTGTTAAAGAAGTGAGGGGAGCACCGTGCTGTTGATAGAAGTACCCAAGCTCAATAACACTTCTGACGTCTGTGAATAATTTTTTCCAGAATGAGATTAAGGTACTTTTAAGAATTTAATGATTTGACATCTTTAAATCGCGGAATCGGTAGCACTCGACCGCCCACAATTGTTGTCTTTTACATTGTTTTTCTGCTGCATTGCGTTATCGATTTATCGTATGGAAAAGAACTTTCAATGATACATCATCTTGAATTTGGCTGATAAGATGTGGCTTTAAATAAAAACATTTCTCATCTTTCAATATAGCTTATTAGGTGAAAATGATTAACATTGGCTTCTATTTAGAGAATCTTGAAATTGAACGAGAATTTTATTTCCCTTCAAAGATTGATGAGTATACGCAGAAACCTGGTGAATTAGCCATTGTAGAATGAAAGCTATTTTTTATGCATCTTATTATTTTAAATTCACTTGTGATTCGGTAAAACTTTATAAGTACCCTGTACCTTAAATAGTGAAATTGGCAAAACGCCCCAAATAAATATTTCACGTGAAGGCATGGACAAGAAGACTGATATAAGTCGATATTAACACATTTTCTTCATGGATATAAGGATAATGATTCTGATAGGAATCCTTTTAAATGCATTTTTGTCTTGTATTAAAGGATGATACCAATATGTTTTAACAACGCATGTCTATCATTCGCAAGAAGCATTTTGCACGTTTGCATCGAAGCGGAAAGTATACCAGAGACGCGGCAGAAATAGCGAAAATGATACTCGAGACTGTACAACAAATAATCGCTCTGTGGTGGAAACTTGTACGGGCTAGTTCTTTAGCTGGAACAGTGGCGGACGAAAAATCCTCTATATTCACGACAGGCGCTCGACTGTGAAGCAAGCCGTGAAATGGAGCTGGTGAAAATGTGTTCATTAGGTGATCATAGTGTTCAACGAAGGTTTCAAAGAAATTTCTTGTATGATAGTAAGCTGCGTCGAAAACTGACTGTAATGTGTCTTAACAATCGTAAAGCAAGTCACTGGTTTGTCATACAAATCGAAAGTTACACAGAATAACAAGCACTGGAGTGGAGAACAGAGGGAAAGCATTGCAGGATTGACGAACTAAGATTTGTGTTATTCCAGAAAGATGGCAGAATTAGAGTGAGATGAGAATATGAGAAGCATTGAATCACCCAAGCATCGCTCCGACCGTGCACGCTTTTAGGCTTCGTGCGATGATATGGAGGTCTACACCGTGACACTAGGAGGTGTCACTGATTTTTGAACGCTTCAAGTCATAAAGTGGACCCTTCTATGAACCTCATTTCAGACAAAATTACATGTCTCGGGGAATAAAATAATTCAAATTATGGTATGGAGTTTCTCCCAAAACCTTTAGAGCTAAATCCCATCAAGCATTTATGGAAGCAGCGAAAGCAATTTGTAAGAGCCACCTTCCTTTCCATTTCCGCTGGAAAATCATATTCAACGTTTGATCGTATAGTGGGAAATATTAGCTTCGAACTTTCACAAAATCATATATTATAAAATTTATATATACAGAGGTTAAAGTTGTAGTGGGTACTATGTAGCGTGGTCCAAAAAATGTGAAAATTGTATCTTTTCTGATTTATTAAGGCGAGGCAAACTTTCTGACTGGATTAAGGAACCTAACCTAAAAGGAACTGTACGTGAAGTCCTCTTAATTCGTTCAATGATAATCGTAAAGCGATTTACTTGGAAGACTATGCAATTAATCTAGGTGTAAGAACAAAGTAACTAATAAAAAATGATCAGCTCATCAAAATAAATATGTAATGGGGTGTACAACAAGCTCTCATCCTGCAATACTTATACACAGGCCTGACCAGGCCGGAACATGACGCTTGTAGGGAAATTCTAACGCATAGATTTTGCAGGTAAAAATTTTTCTTGCAAAGAAAATACGGATGCATGTATAGATTTATTTATTGTCATTGTCTAATTTCAATACTGTTGTTCCGTTATGGTCTGTAAAACTAGAACAAAATAACGCAAAAGAATTAAGAATTCCTATTATCTTAAAGTAAATCGCAAAGTGTGAAAGCACATCTGACGATGTGAACTATGCTGTAGTTTCGATAAGGGAAAACAAAATTTGACAGTCGTACTTTGCAGGTACCACGAGGAGCATGAGATTTTGAACAGCTTAGCATAAAAGTAGGAGCACACACTGACAACTTTTACGCCATACCAGAATTCTGTTTTGGGATGAAAGGAACCTAATTTTCTAGGTAGCTTTTCGACTGTTTTACTCTGACATGTCGTCTAATGCCGTCGGAAATGTAATTCGTCGTAGAACATACTTGTAAATTTAAAAACAAACGAAATCATGTAGAAAATAATTGAGAATACTTTGTAAATAAAAAATGCGAGGGTAGACAAAACGAAGCGCAACATGACGAAAATTTATACTCCAAATATTATATAAGTACAGCTGCTCAGCCAATGTACTCTGTTTTTTATCTCCTTCTATCCTAGCATACAAGACTGCATTTCCATCTCATATAATAAGCATAACATAAAACGATTCAAATTTTATCCATTTTAAATTTAATATCGCTGGTACACATCAGTCCTTCTGCATAAGAGCAAGGGTGGCCGAGGCTTGTCCTTAATTCTCATCCGTCTGAATTAGGCACTAGGCCAATATTCGCTTTTTGATCTTTAAAGTTAAACGAAGAAGTAGGATTAACTATTAAAGTGAGTCAAGACTGTAAAGCGCCTAAACATTGATAGACATTTGAATGGTAGTCCATGTGATCATATTTACTCGAAGCTCTTAGCGCTTGGTATTTAAGGTGTTAAATGTCACTCAGTAGATGATTCATGAACCCGAGCTGTTGCCTAGTGTTGCCACTGCATGCACGGGATGAATACCCAGCCTGATGTAATGGAAATGTGTTTGGAATGTTTAAAGTTGCTGTTTATTAAAGCATCTGAATCAGTATTATGGACCTGCGGTTTGTGTGCAGGTTGAACACGAATGCAATGGATAAAGTTGAATTTGTGACAAATTACAGCAGGGACACATCGCGAATGAACACGTAATGCAAAACATTCATAAGAGGCATTACTTAGTGCTTCTGCCCGAACATAATTTGACTTCAAGAGGCACAATGATGACAGCAGCATGCCTCTGTAGTTATGGATATCAAGGAAAAAGTTCAATAAAATTACCTGCCAAAAAAATGGGAAAAACACTTATATGAAGAGTATATTGCAGAAAATACGGGCTTGTTTACTCATAACGTGCATGACCAGTAAATAGGCATGGGATTTGAAGAGAAAATGAGAAATGAAAAGCTGTAGCCACTTTACACTGCCCTGTCGACTCGTGATATTATTGGTTGCATTCAGAGTGTTAATGAATACATGAGTTTTACCATTGTACGAGCAGCAAGAAGCTAACTTAGATCAGTTAGTAATAATTGAAGGACCCAGGGATTAGGAAATTGAACTAGGATTAAAGAGAAGGATTATCAACGTTAAAATGGGATGCTTTGGGATCAAGGGATGACTAGGGTCTTGAATACTATTTGAAGAATGAAATGTAGATTCTTTAAAAATCACCGAAACAGTTATTTTAGTTTTGAAACTGTTCTTTAGATATAAGAAAATTTCCAATCAAACGTATAAAATTGCAATGTCAGAATATGCACAGCGTTGATTTACAAAATTATATCAGTCATGAATTTGTTATTGACTCTCTTAATATACAATTTTATGAATACAACTCGATTGAAGTATAGAGAATCTCTAAATACAAGATGTAGCCTGGACTAGAGTGCATTGTAAAACTTAATGAATAATAATGAAACTTAATTCAGTTGTTTGTGCGTAAGCAAGACATTCTGTGTCGGATGAAGGCACACAGTGGTAAATGTTGTTAAAAAATCATTCGGAACTCTTTTGATGAGGATTTTGCATTAGTATAGATGCGATCAATTTATTTTTGTTGTATTAATTTTTTGATGATATTAATTTCATTTCTAATTGATGCAAGTGTCTTGATAACGAAGTAAGAAATGGTCTTAAGTTTTGCTAATGTGATGTGCATGATTCAACACAAATAATTGAGCCAGAAATACTACAAAAACTGCCAGTGAAAAAGATTGAGTAAAGGCATTCAGTAAAATATTTACCATGCATAATGTCAGACATGATCGATAAGTCAGTTAGCATCAGGAAAGGAAAGTAAAACTTCCTGTTAGCATTGTTGGAAACTTTGCCAGGAATGTTACAGAGTCAGCGCCGAGATGCTTTTTGTCACATATATTCCAGATATTAAAGAAAACTTCATCGTCTCATTAGTGTTACAGTTGAAGAAATATTCAACGCTCAAGTTGTTGGAACACAAAGCAAAGTATTTTTAATAAGCTCGACAAACTAACAATAAGCACAATATGTGGCAATACATAAAGGTTCACAATCAATTAGCTTTTTCTTGGTGACGAAATGAAACATCTGAGGACAACAAAAACTCTTCAGCAATCATGAAATGTTCATTAATAAAGCAATCAGCAGAGCTTTCTTCAAAACATCTTAATTACTAGTTCTGAAAACAGGAGAACAAATCACTTTTTCCGATTTAATTACGTCCTGACAATTGTGTGATTGCAATGCCCTTAATCTCTCCATAAATGAGCGATTGAAATTTCGCTCAGCTCAGTCGGAAAGGCAGAAGAAGCTCCGTAGGAATAGTATGAACAGTGCCAATGTCAGTCACTCTCAGTAAACTCAGTAAGTTTAGCAGTGATCTCTGCAAGAGGCAGCGGCGTCAGCGGCTCTTGAGGCACTCGTCCTATGGTTCAATTTGTAACTTTTACCGAGACTGACAAGACGCTTCGTAATTAATAAAAAAGATTTGCTCTTGAAGTTTTGATCAGTGTTGCAGCCTCTCGCGGCAAAACTAGAGAGCTGCCATATTGCTTCTATTACCAACCAATCGAATACAAGGAAATTAACTAGAGCTGCATCAAATGTGTGCTCTAGACTCGTAGAGAATAGGATGAAGCAAGTTTCAGGGGAGAATTTTGATTTTCTTTAAAAATCTGATAAATTTTTATAATTATTAATTTGCTTGAAGATTTAGAACCCACCCTGTAAGTTTGCCACTCAACTTACTGTAAGCTAGTGGGTAATATTGTCTAGTCATTTAAATATAAATATGGATACTTAAATCCGTAGATTAATGGTATATTGTCGTCTCTTGTCCATTCATGCTTCAAGATGAATTTCAGTTGAATAAAAATGGAATTTACTTGGAACTGTCCGCTGTACATAACTTGGCATCACAAAAATCTGAAAAGTGTTGAGCTGAAAGATGGATAAAAAATGCATTTGTTAATAATGGCAGAGCAGAGCAAATTCACCATGTGGTGGTAGCATGTGATATCCAACTTCAGACGCACGCACACACACTTGCTGAGTGGCCTTTTATGTTTGACAGGTCTCTGCTTCCTTAATTCCACATGCAATATAGTTTCAAAATTTCTGTGCTACTCAGAATCAAGCTTTTCTCTTGAATGGCTGCTGTTGCGCGCATATTCAGATCGAGACAGCAGCTCTGAGGCCATAAAATTTCCTTGCATTATCCTGGACCCTATCACGTCGCTATCAGTCAGTGAGCGGAGCTCTCGTTTTCCCCTAAAACAGAGCGACGCTTCAGCCGAGTTTACAAGAGCAATAAAGATGCGAGTTATTCGACTCGTTCAAAAATGTCATCTCGTATGATGCAAAGTCAGACACAAAGCGACGAACTTAACTGTGCAGGGCTATAAAACCTCTCTCTAACAATAACAGAAGTATCCATTTACGTTATACGACCTAAAAAGATGCTATCTAAGTCGTAAAATGAAAAGGGGAGCCCGTTTGAATTTGAAATGGCAAGAGTGAGTCAGCGACCGGCCTTGTGAGGTCAACCAATGGGATGCAGGAGCCGCACCGCCATCCCGACTCACCCCTCACTGCTGCTGAACCTAGAGCGTTTTTTGCATTTCAAACAGCCATTTCATTTCAAGAGAACGCTTCTTATTGGATCTGTGAAAAGGGTTGGTCTAGTGGAGAGGTTTAGCGGAGCTTGTTCAATGGGGAACAGTGCTTAGAGAACAATTTTAGAACAAGGAGAGAAGTTTTATTACCGTACCAAAGATTTTTCACAATTAAAAATAAAGGAACATATCTTAATGCAACCGCTATCACGATTGAAACAACCCTAAAAAAATGCAGGAGTCTATACATAATTCTTTATGGAATGTATCGTTTTTAAATTTGAAGAATACGTCGTTGAAATACTTTATTCATGAATACATTAAATGATATTCGAAATAATATTTTATTATTTTGTGTTTTCTTTGTTTGTGTCATCTGTGTTTTGGAAAAAATATTTTATAAAAAGAAATGAAAAGCTCGATTTAGTATTGGCCATACGCCAAAAAACTTTCTGTTCAGCTCAACTTTTTTATTCAAGTACATGTGTCATTTACCGTGAATGGGCTCATAAGTTTTCAAATGTATAATAGTGTCAGAGAACACAATAAATTTCGGAACGATATTATGAATCATTGAGAGGCTTTCAGTTATAACTAACACATCAACTCTAACCAACACATCAACACTAACCAACACATCAACACTAACCAACACATCAACACTAACCAACACATCAACACTAACCAACACATCAACACTAACCAACACATCAACACTAACCAACACATCAACACTAACCAACACATCAACACTAACCAACACATCAACACTAACCAACACTTTTTTTGCGTTGTCAGAATGCTAGTAATTCTGGCCCGAGTTGTAGCATGTGCTGCTCGTTGTGGTGCCTCACACACGAATCATTAAACATTGTCTGTGAATGAGGTTACTGTTTATTCAAATGACAGATGCTTGGTTTTGATACGTAATAAAAATTACTTTCCAGAAAAATTTCAGTGTTTTAATTTAGTTACATTGCCACATTTTGTACGTGGACTTTCTAGCCGATGTTTTCTACGAGGGTAAATTAAAAATTCCAAAAATTAGGTTTGAAAGTAGAAGAGCTATAATCCGTATGACAGAGAAGGATCTCTGATAACTCCACAAGTACGCTTTACCGAGAGCTGGTAAAATTCCAGTTATAAGAGGCCACGGTTAAGCAGTTCTTTTAATTAATACTAATGCTGCAGGGATATCTTTCTCAGCTTGATTCATTTTACCTCAACGTTAGTGTCGTGTGTCAATCAAAACCATCCGATGGAAATTGTTCTAACACGACGAAATTCGTGTTATAGTGCCATGGAATATCAGTATTGGTTAAAAAAAACTAACACAAAACAGGAGGTCGATGTACATCCACGTACGCAAACTTGCGCTGTATGAGGGAGATAGTACGTGACACAGTTCCGCAGGACAGATATAAGAGGATCAATCGATAACGTAGTAAATCTTCTTCATAATATAATAATCGTTGCCACAGTTTTCTATACAGAACTATCTACAGAAGACTTAGTACCTAAAACAAAGAAAAGAAAATACGAGGTACATTCTCTGAACATTCCATAATATCGTTATTCCTGAGCATGCAGCAGCGTATTGAATCCCAAAACAAGGGCCTAGGAAATAAAAGAGACTACATTGAACTTTAATGGAAGGTTACAGAAGCATTTCAAGCTCTCATGCATGTAAGTAAATTGTGTAATACAAAAGCATACTTGAGGTCTCACGACGCTGGTTTACAAGCAGTGTGATGCAGTACAAGATCTTGAGCTGTGTATCATGAAGTACGAGTTGTGTGACACTAACAGAAATTGTTGGGTCAAATGCAGTACATTGGTCATCAAAGAGATCCATTTTCAATAGTTTCCCTGCGCGTAAGTGAGGCGGGATGGCTGGTATTGAGTGTAGAGCGGAGGCCAACTTGCTGGTATTGGTTTTCTTTGATCTGAGCGCCATCGATGAGGCAGCATAAGTAACCTGAACGAATGCTTTTTGCATTTTCAGAGCCAAAACTCTATTTCCTTTAAAATGATGTTTCCGGATAGAAGAAATTATTTTTTTTGTGAGTTGTTTGAGACCGCGCAAATTTAGAAAATGATACTTTTCAGAAATCGCTCACCTGTTTTGAATTATTGTGGCAGTTGCCCTGTTCTATAAGAGTCTTAGCTGAGCAGGCAACGCAAGTCAGCAGTGAGCCCCTGATAAGCAGGGGGTCACCTGAACTTCAAAGAAGTAAGCGGCATCCGAGTGAGGCTGTCGCGCAACCACTGACGCACGGCAGCGTCAAGGAAATGAAGCCAATACTTGCTCGAACCATTCTAGAAACCTAAAAAAGACACAGAACAATCGAAATAAAATATACATGTAAATTTCTTTTCTATTTGAATTGTTCAGAGTATGAGTTGTCCTCATAAATTCGATAATTATTAATTAATTATGATGTATACCACGTGAAGAATCCGAGAGCTTTTTTTTATCATCTTAGAAGTGAAAGAGTGCATGAAAAACTGAATAAATAAATGTTAAACTCTTCGACCCATCTTTGATTTAAAACTTTCATGAGTAGAAATTTTTGTATGGTAAAGCATCATAATGACTAATCAATGATACAAACATTATTCAATGCGTTGTATTTTAGCTGACCACGAGGAAAGTGGTACTTTCAAACGGAGAAAATGGAGGATGAATGAAAATTTTTGTGATTTTGAAACATGCAAAACATAAAATAACTGGAAGACGATATGGGCGATGCATTAGAAAAACTTTAAATGACACTCAAAAAATATTGAAACGAGTAGTCGTACAGACTTGTCGATCAGGATGTTGAGTAACAAACAAACAAAAACGTATATTTCGAATAAAGTTGGTACATAGGAAATGTAACAGCATTGATTTTTAAAAATGCCTTATCATAAAATCCCTAAGTGGTAGGTTTTCTATGCATAGTAGATGATATAACAGCGGTACCTACGGTTATACGTAAACATTCACATCACGAAATGAACGTTAAATATACATGGTGAAACAAATGAAATTTCACTTTTTCAATGATGACTTACGAAGTAGTCATTGGTGATACATTTAAATTCTGACGCGGTAGGTAGTCTACGCATTTTAGGTGACAAGCGAAATATTTTCTTTAGGTACAGCTTAGAACTAACATCATTGCATTTAATTGAATTAGATGTTTAATATCCGAGAAATCCCAAAAAATGAAAATTATGAGAGCAAAAGCTTAAAACATGAAGTTGTAATTGTTATTAAATTGAACTTGTAATTTCTAATACTGGTTGACCGTTTAGTATGACTTACTGATGATCATTTCAATTTAATCATTATTACAGTTATCTGTAAATATCATCGTGTTTAATATAAACGGACGTTACATATCAGAGAAAAAGATTAAAAAATAAAACAGAGTGAATGTCTCAAATTATCAAGATTTAGATGTTGAAATAGATAAGAAAAGCTGTAACAGACTAAAGTTCTGAGGTTTCATAGTGACATTGTATCAAAGCAATTGCTAACATTGAGGTATGAATTTTTTGATTATACCTTAGAAAAGTAAAAATAAAATAAGATAAAAGATTATTATTATATATATATATATATATATATATATTTAGATATATATATATATATATATATATATATATATATATATATATATATATATATATATATATATATATATATATATATATATATTTAACATATCTAAAAACCTTAAAAGAAGAAGAATCTGAAGAGCAAGCACAAATTCATATAAAATTCTATTTAGTTTTAGGCAAAATACAATTTGTTTCCTATAAAAACATGTTGTTTTTTGCTTTACATTAGGAAAACTGAACATTTTTAACATAGGAACATTTACCAGGTAGAAAAAGCAGCAATTAATAAGCCTGAAATTTTACAAAAAAAAGAAAAAGTAAAAAACACCCCTGTTTTTGATCAAATTAAATTAGTCGATTTGACTCCAGAGCTGCGGAATTATAGTACGAGTTTGACATGTACGTTTGTTTCGTTTGAATATTGTTAACTCTACTTCACTGGAGCTACATGGTCTAGTTTTCGAAGCCCCAAATAAACACGACAAAGAAGAACTCTACTTCAGTTTAAACTTGTGAACATAAACACATGGTAGACACTTATATGTAGCATGTTTCGTTACCAAGTTAATTTTGTTTAATCATGCATAGGAACTAAGTTTTCTGTATTTGTTTGCTACTTTGATATTCGAAAATGATGTGTCACGTTTTTTTAATTCTTAATTGATTGGTTTTCCTTCATATGCGTGGGCAGTTTATTCCAAAGCAATGCATCTGAAATTGAAAGAGCCCTTTGTCCAGCATCGGACAAGTGGAAACTGATGTTAACATCGTGTCGTCGGTTAGGTTTCACACCCATGGCAGTGGGTGGATGGAATTTAATAACGTAGGCAGAACTTTGAGGGCGAGATAGAGAGGAGAATACATATTTGATCTTGTGAATTAGTAGTCTTTGTTCTATCGGGGTTCAGTTAAGCTTTTTCATGAGGTGTTGCATGATCGTTTTTATCTGAAATTTCGTTCGCATACTACTTTAGTAGCAAAATTTATACATTGCTGTAGCTCTTTTTGAAAACCTTAAGGTATATCTCCCCAGACCAAGTTACAGTAGTCGAAGCATGATAACAGTAAAGATTGGATGGCTAATAACCTAGTTTTTTTGTCAAGCATGGCCTTCACGCGGTGAAGGAACATCAATGTACTGTTAATTTTGTTGCATGTTTTCTCTACATGGGATGTGAAAGACATGTTTTGATCAAACCAGACACGGAAATTTTTTACTTTTCCTACTGGTTCAATAATGTCATTTCCTAACGTTAAAGTTAAATTAGGGAGCTTTTTTATTGTGTTCTTGGAACCAAAAATGATGTACTGTGTCTTGCTTACGTGTTTTGGTCGTACCATGATTTTACGTGTTTTAAAATTATTTCAGCGTTTGTTTTTGTGTGAGATAGTTTGGCCGGCGCGCTTGTCATTGCAATTTGTACGTCATCTGCGTACATAGAAATTCTCGTGTTTGAGGGCATAGGTGGGAAATCATTGATGAAAATAGAGAACAGAAGTGGTCCGAGGATAGAACCTTGTGGAACGCTGAAATCGTTTTGTATGGGTGATGAAATTGTGTTTTCTAGTCGGACTGCGTGAGAGCGGTTTGCTAGATAGCTCTGAAACCACTGTGTGTCGATTCCTAAGTTAGAGATTTTCTGTAGAAGCCGTGTATGTTCAACACTGTCGAAAGCTTTGGAGAGATCACGCAAAAGCAAGAGAGTTTTTGTCAATGTCACTGTATATTTTTTCGGTGATGTTAAGCAGCGCATCTTGAGTGCTGGTATGTTTTCTGTAAGCATACTGGTTTGGATGAAGTAAGTTAGATTTGTCCAAATGTGTTGAGAGTTGGTTCGATATTACTTTTTCTAGTATTTTGGACAAGACTGGTAAAAGGCTAATTGACCTGTAATTTGATGCAGTATTGATGTCACCTGCATTATGCAACGGTTTGATTATGGAATGTTTCCACTGATCCGGGAATTTGTTTGTCGCATAGAAGTATTGATTATCAAATGAAGCAATGGTGCTGTAAAATTGAAACTGTCTTTGATGTATTGAAGGCTTATGTTATCATGTCCAACTGCCTTTGTATTTTTGAACGAGTAAAAGATTTTACATATTTCCTGTAGACGTCTAACTGGATTTGGTCTCCATGTATTAGTTATATTTAGTAATTGGGCAAGATTTCTTCAAACATCAACAGGTTTATGTGTAGTAAATTTGGATACTTCGCCGAAGACTTTTGTACAGACTTCAAAGAAGAAAGTGTTGACATTAGTGTCTGTTTCCAATGAATTTTCGAATTTCTTCTCTTCTTTAATGTCTTTGTACTGTGTTATTTCTTTGATGATTTCCCAGGTTCGTTTTGGATTTTTCTTTGCTGTTTGTAGTTCCTTTTGGAAGTGCTTTCGTTTTGTTTCGTTAATTTCTTTCCGGAGGGCCATTGCATAATCTTTATAACGGTCTCGTAGAGAGTTGTTCGATTTGTTACATTTAAATTCGAGTAAGTTTTTTTCACTATGCACAATTGTTTTATTCCATCTGTTATCCAGGCGGTATGCTTTAGTTTAGCTCTCCTTGTGGTGTATGGGGAGCATTTGTTTAAGGCTCTTAAGAAATTGTCATTGAAAATTGAGACGACGGTCAACATCATCGGTTAGTTCCATGCTTTGAAATTCAATCCTCCTGTCTCATGGTTTTTCCTGTAATAGTTCTGATGTGTACAGAGTCTTCATACCGTAAGTAATCAAGCATGATTTTAGTTTCTCTTTTGCTTCGTTAATTAAACATTCTACCGCGTGGTGGTCGGATACTGAAGGTAATATTTCAGTGCTGATTACTGCTTTAGGATTTTTAGTAATTGCTAGATCTAGGAGAGTTTTGGAAGTTTTTCTTATGCGAGTTGGTTATTGGACCATTTGTGATAGATTAATTCTGTTTAGCATTTTGGTTAGCTTATGACTTTTATTATTCAGGTCTACGTTGAAATCGCCGAAAGCTTTGAAGAATTTTTTAGTTTCTGAAATCGTTCCAAGCGTTTTCTGAATAAACTCTAAAGATAATTGTAAAGCTGCAGATGGGTGTCTGTAGACGGTGCCAATAATGAAAGGTTTGTGCTTTTTCATCTGCACGTTAAGCCATACCTATTTCTTTACCCTCACACATTTCTTTTTCCAAAATCTGTGATGTTGTGCAGACCTGTTTGATGTAAATGCAAGATCCGCTACCTCTATTGTTTTCTTTTGCCATCGTATCGGTAAAGTGAGTAAGCTGGGATATCAAAATGTGAGTTTTGAATTCTTGGATCAAACCATGTCTCAGATGCGCATAAAATGTCAATGTCTTCAGTTATTATCATTACTTTGATGTCATCCAATTTATCATTGAGGCTACGCGCGTTGATATGTTTAATTTTGATACGATTCATTTTAGGGTATTTACTCGAGGTAGTGCATTCGTTCCATCGTGCGGAACATTTTACATTAAAATGTAAGGGTTTGGTGGGGTGCTGTTTGGTGCTTGGGGTGCTAGCCAAAGGTGTTGTGTTTACCTTGGCATTATTGTCCAGTCATCTGGACGAGAAAGTTTTACTAATGGATGCTTTTTTTCATTAATAAGAGCACTATAGTGGTAGTCTTTCAGATGGACTAATAATGGGGATTTGTTTATTTCCCGTGTTATTTTAGGCTGAACTATTGTCTTCCATATGGCGCCGTCCCTTTCACTGTCGATATGGATCGGTTTTTGTAGAGCATTGGAAGTAATTTGCGGGATGAGGTCCCCGGCTGCATGATCGAATATTTTATCATGTAGGTATTTGTGTACCAGAAGATCAAGTTTACCACTGTCCTCGTCGATGAAATTTGTGTACTGGTTTTTATTTGCTTTGCGTTCTGTTTCGATGGCTTTCATTAAAAATTCATAGGCCTGCATTGTGTTCTGTGTTTCGTTAAAGTGAAGGGCTACTGCATGGAGGAAACAGTGTCCGTCAGCCAAAGTGTGAGACAATGTTACATTCAATGATTTTGTTACATCCTCCATGAAACTTCCCACATGGGCATATATAGGATTGGATGATGATTCTGTGATGTGATTCAGAAATTAACAGTGAGGTGGTTTAATCTGGTTTGGAGTTTTCCTATCGTTATAGTTTTTATGATTATTATTATGTTTGCATACATAATCATGGTACTGGATCTTTATTATTGTCGTTCGGCTGAATTTTTGAGGAGAAGGCGACTTTTTTATAATTTTGTCAATCTTTGCATGTTTATTTGGATGTCTATGACTTATGGATGACAGGGGCATTGCGCAGTCTGTGCTTGTATCGTTAGAAAGTAAGGAAAATTTATTATTCGTTTGTACTTTATAGTTGTTAGCAATTGAGTCTGTGGATAGTTGATTTATGTGTATAAAGTGCTGATTCGGTGGACTGCCGTCATTTCCTTTTGAGTGCATTTTCATTTTGGGAAGGTCCAACGCACGTAAGGCATTTACGTGCTTATGCTTAGTTACTGTTTTAGAACATGTGTTGTTTATTTGGGGTTGTATTCATTTTTATGAGTTTATTACGCGACTGTTCCAGATTAGCGGTTTTATTTGGGATTTTTCCAGAAAGTGAGTAATACGGTGTGTTGAATCGCAGCGTTGATTTCATAGCAATTTGAATAAGAAATTTTTGAGTTTCCTTTCGAATGTGAGGCCAAGTTTAGTGGTTCTTGATTGTCTGAGCGTAAGTTAAAACACATGTTCGGAGTGGAATCAATGTGAAATCCAATTCTTTGCAGAGCGTGAGCGCTTTACTCGATTGTTGATCACTACAGAAATTGACAATACATGTAAGTACGGGCAATAAAGAGTTTTGTCGCAATAACTTTTTTGATTTGAGTCAGGCCTAATTTTGAAAGGTGCAGATCCCGGAAACAGATTATGTAATTTTTAAATTTGTGCATCTGATTTATGGTACGCAGAAGGTCATGAAATTGACCAGATGAGATGGTTTGGATTCGGCATATGGTGTCGATGTCATTTCTTTCTACTGTTGAGAGAATAATGTCACCTACAAGTAAAATTTTAAAAGGTTTCTTATAATTTGGATTGGAAGAACTAGTGGTGGGAATTAAAGGTATGAGGTCATAAGAGCTGATATGGACATTTAGTTCTAATAGATACTCAATTATAAACTGAATGTTGGATAGAGCAGTGGAGACTGATGTCGGTTGAGGTGGTACACGTTTTTCTAGGATTTGTTTGCAGTTGTGTTGCCGTAAGGGCCAGGTCGCTATTCCATTTGTGGATAACGTGTGAGCTCTTTATTTGCAAAGGCTGCAGAGATCCATCAAAACTAACGCTCTTACTAACATTGCATTGCGGTGAGATTTGAGTGGGGACTCGGGTGCGAGTCACCTATAAACTTATGGAAGAATTTAGTTCAAATAACTGCTTAATTATTGAATGGATATTGAACCGAGCAGTAGCAATTGAGGTTGGATGAGGGAAGAGCGTTATTATAAGATTTTTGCTAATTGAACTGCTGTTAGATCCAGATTGTTATTTACTTCATGGATAACATGCGAAATTCTTATTTGTAAAGGGGGCAGCGATTCATCAAAAGTAATTTTTTTATATACATTGGAGTGCACTGCGAGTTGAGGGAAAAGAATTTATAAGCGTATCAGAATTGCTAATGGCATACGGAGTGTTATTTGCATGGCAGGGGCTTGGCTTAGACGAATTCTTAACGTTAGGCTTATAATATAACACGTTATTGTCTTGAGATGCGATTGGGTTTCTCACATTAGCGTGAACTGATGATATTTTCATTGCATTTGAGTCACGTATTTGATCAGTTGCGTAACATATTTTGTTGAGACTGTGGTTCAATACGAGACCTATTATATAACATATTATCGTTTGATGTTATTCGATTTTTTTACATTAGTATATGCTAGGTGATATTTTGCCTTTGAGTCCTGCACGGGGCTATGTTACTGTTGACCTTAAAACTCGTGCTGTCGATGGATAATCCTCCTCGTTGTTCGTTGTTTCCACCCTCTTGTTCGAAGCTGGTGTGGCTGACGCTGTAGGCTCTGTGTGTGCTGGGGTGTTCAAAACGCTGTGGACAGAATTTAGTTGTGCATTTGCATCTTCCGTCGTCAGTTTTGTTGTCCGTTCTGGCAATGCTTTGTGCACCCTGTTGTGAGGGTTGTGCAACTTTTCGTTTTCGGCGAATCGAGGTGCAGCTTTTGTTTCAAGTTCGTTGATTACTGAAGATGTTAATGGTTTGGACGGGGTCTGCTGTGATCCACATGTGTGTGTTATGTTTATGTTCGTTACAGAAATACTGCGTTTGCGACCGAGATCCGCTGCAGAAATAATTTTTTTTAAGAATGTTTATGTTCTGAAAGTTGTGTGTTTGCAGATGGAGCTGGTACTTTTGCTGCTGTTTTTGAGCATGTTAAAATCTTGAGACGGTGGCGGTGCAGGGGCCATTATTTGTGTTTTGCCTTTGCGTGTTATGTGTGTTGACGTAGTTTTGCAGTTGCAGCAAACGTTCTTACTAGTAAGAGGTGCCTCGGGAGACACAATACTCGTAGATGCAGATACGACCGCTTTCTTAGCTGCTGCGCGAGTCATATACGAATGCATGTTTTTTTGGTTTGTTTCAATGTTGCGTCACGTATAAACTTAGCAGGGAAATTTGACAGAACATTTGCCCTATATAGGCTAGCATTTAAGGATTAATTGTAACTTCCGTAACGTCGTCCTCCATTGAACCCAGTATAGATACTGAGATTATATATAAAGAGAGAGAGGAAGAAAAGACAAGAGAGGAAAAGAGAGACAGAGAAGGAGAGAGAGAATGGCCTGTAAAGGCGGGTCGGAGTGGATGCTTCGGAGGGAAAGAGGGAGAGAAGGAGGGGGAATATGCTTTGGAGGGAAGATGCTTTGGAGAGAAGGTGGAGAGGTGGAGGGGGTGTGCTTAGGAGGGAAGGAGGTGGAGAGGTGGAGGGAAGTAGTTCGCAGCGACACACAAGTGAAGCTGTGTCTCCTGCGCAAGGCAGCTACGAACAAGGCGGGAAGGGAAGGAGGTAGCGTTCATACCTATCCAGAGATGGTCGGTCTATTCGTAATTTTAAGATGTTCTGGAGATTTCAGGTAGAAGAACGAAGGTGACCTTCCTTTTGTACACAAATGTTGTTTTTTCTTCTTTCTCTTCTTCTTGCAACGAGGAGAGTTATTATTGCATTTGCCACGGACATGTTTGGATTTATTTTAACTTTGATGCCTGATGAATTTGGGATCACTATCACTTTTTATTTAACCAGTACCTTTGGTTATCATTAAAAAGGGTGCAGGCACTTTCCCATTGACACTTTCTTTTGTAATAGTTCGTTTTCCCATTCGTATGTCGGGCCGATATTTTCCCTGAGGTACTCAAAAATACCGCTCTCAACTGCATGAACTTTCTTTGCACATAAAAATATATATTTATGTATATATTTATGTATATATATATATATATATATATATATATATATATATATATATATATATATATATATATATATATATATATATATATATATAGGAATTAGCTCAAAATGAAAGGAAAGGAGAGGGTGCGTATCCCGATTTACTCAAAGAAGCAAAGCTAGCACCTTGATGTTTTGAAACTCTTGATTGAAAACAGAATAATTTTGATCATTTGAGAATTGAGAACGTTCAGGGAGGGTAGGGAGAAGAGTAAGCTGCGATCAACTGAGGTTAGTTTCCTTGAGCGCTAGGGCCGTTTTCAGGCCTCTATGTTTAGTCACTGTGTCAAACAATGCAAGCATTTGGCCACGATTATTATTATATTTTTGCTTAAAATCAGAGCGTATTCAAACTTTAGGTCACTTTTCTTTTTCAGTTTGATGGGAGCACATTCACGGGGTTTTTCAGTTTGATGGGAGCACATTCACGGGGTTTTTCAGTTTGATGGGAGCACATTCACGGGGTTTTTCAGTTTGATGGAGGCACATTCACGGGGTTTTCCAGTTTGATGGGAGCACATTGACGGGGATGTCAGTTTGATTCAGATGCTTGGTAGTACTGTCTTTCTGCCACAGTTTGAATAATTTGAGCTACACAAATTAGCCGCGCCGTTGTTGTTTAGCCGACGTATGCTCTAGCATGTCGTGAAAGAATAGAATAGAATGAGGCTATAGGAACGAACCTTCTGACCCATTCTTGGGTCGGATAATTACTTCGATAATTATTCCGTTATTTTACCCAAGTCCCATGCCGTATTTCTAACCGCATCAACCATGTCGGCAGCGGGATTCGAACCCGGGTCTTCCCGCTCGCAAGCAGATTCGCTCACCAGTCGACCAAGCTGGTGATGTCGAACAAGTGTGTATGTATAACCGGCAAAACAAAGCCTGTCCGAGTCTATAAAAAATTTAGCAATAGAGACAAGAAATTATGCTGTTTCAAATTATCAACAAGTTGAGGCCGAAAGAAAAGTATATATTCAAAAGCAGTGAACATCTTAAAAAAACTTAGTATATGTCACGTACTTCTATGCTCACTACTTGTTTGGTCATAATTAGGTTAAGCGTACGTCTTATTGGTTATTTAATAAGTACATGCCAAACTCTCACTGTTGTATTGTAAGCATAATTACAGCATAATTATCACTCATCATGACCCAGGTGTCATATTAAATCCTACATGATCTGACTGGAGCACTTGTATTCTGTAGAATTGTCACTGTAATTATGATATCGATGATAACAATAATAATAAAGAGTGTACAAATAGCTCAGGTAGCGCAAACAAATACTCTACCTGCAATTTTATGAGTCTTCGTCTCTACTTACATTTTTTCGTACCGATGGACTGCATGATCTTTCTTTACAAAAATCCCGTCAGTAACTTTCCGACTAATGCTCTCTAATCACAGATGATGTGGCGCATTATGATTCAGAACTAGTATAAAGTATAAAGCCAGTTTGTGTTGTTGGGGAATACGCATTGGCAAGAGTATGTCACTGTGTTTTATTGAAATACTGTACTTGCTTGTAAAAATTCTGAGTAATTAATTCGATAAGTACCTTACTACGTGTAAAACGTTTGCGTACAATTTGTGAGGTGTTGAATATTTGTCCATGTTTTCGTTGGGCTTCTTAATTCTCAAATGATTCAGAGAATCGTGGTTGACTGGCAATTACTGGCAGACTTCTTTCACTTTCGTATATTTTTGGGACGGCATTAAAAAGAGACTTATTCAAATACAAGCTAAGGTCTTTTGAAGCATGGCTATAAAAAGTACAAGCTTATGCATGCCAAATGGAGAAATGTATTCCCATGACAGAAATTGAATGAAGATGGTTGAAGTAACTTGATTCCTCAGAAGGAAGTTGACATCAAAGCCAACCAATTGTAATGAAACCCAATCCGAATTTTTTCGTCGGTTTACCGGAGATAATCATCGATTTGCGGTGGTAATCATCGTTTATAGTAGGAACTTCCGACGATAGAAATAGTACCGGTTATTACCGGTAATTATAGGTATTTCCAGACGATGAAATGTTCGCCGACGATATTGACCGGTCTTTATAGTCTTATTCCTACCGTTATTCCAAGCATTGGGAAAAGACGCTAAAAATAGTCTTTTTCAGATAATAATTACCGGTTTATCGTAAGATATCATCGATTTATCGTAAGAAAATGCGATAATTACGGGTTAATGCTGACGAAAGTTAGCGCCGGTCAGACGATAAAATTCAGATTGGGAAGCGACGGTACTGACTCATGGATTTGAGAAGCTAGATATAACACCAGTAAAATGTGTATTTTTTGGATGCATTAAACTGATTTTCTTTTTAAATTTAATTGCGTCGATATGAAACGAGATACATGTAATAACGTGTCATCATTGTCATTATAGGTACCAAATTTACGACACATTTTCGACTTTTTAAATTAAGGGTAAAGCGAATTGTGTCATTGGATTCTCTTTGAAATATTTTTGGATTCTTTCTGAAGGCAGTAAATTCAAACAATTGCAGTGAATCTGGTACTATGATGAAACTAAACCAAAGTTCGTGTGACACAATTAGAAAAATTTGCAATTTATAGAATGATGCCTGAGAATGAGCATATCTCCTTAGGAAATATAAGCAGACTTCATCAATAAGCTTCCTCAGGGATAGCACAGAGGAAAGGGGAGTTATTGGAATTTTGACCTCAAGCAAGACGTTTCTTGATTGTTAAGAACTTCTAGTAATGAAAATCGAATGCGTTTAGTATTATCGTAACGTAGATTTCCGGTATAGATAGTCGTTTGAAGATCGAAAACCAGGCTACAGTCACATTGCTGAACTTTGCATCTTGGAATTGCTCAAGACTAGTACAAGCTTACTTCTTTAAGGGTAATTAACAAGGCTAAATATGAGTGCAATCATTTGACGTGCCAACAATAAATATATAGTTCACAAACTTACTGTTCACTCATTTTGGTTGTTTTTTTCTAAGACATTAGGGACAATACACTCACGGCCTCTTGCCAATATTTCTAAATATTTAGTTCATCAATAAGTTGAAACACATCTAAGCGTTCGTTTAAGCTCCTAAAATCATGCTTGTCCTGCCAGATGTTAATGGGTCTTCTATTTCTCTCTGTGAAGTCTGGGACCAATAACGAAATGTTTCTGCCGACAGAGAAGAAGCAGTCCAAAAGGTCCTATTTATCTTTGAAGGATTGTATGAAGTGCATTCCATTTCAAATATTAAAATTTGTAAAGTAATGCCAAATGATATTGATCAATCTCATTGACATTAAAGACAGCAGAATGTTATTCCAGCGCAAGAGAACATTCTGCAGCTCCATTTTTACCTTGAAAATGAGTTTGAGTGAAGATATGAAAGCTGGACATTTCTATGATTGCACCTAACTTTAGATCAACTCTCGAGAAGGTTAAAGGCCGGATTGCGTTTGCACTAATGGTGACGCCTATTCTGCGCACCATTCTTTCCTTTAGAAGCAGGAGTGTTGCCCAGAAAAGCGAAAAACGCAAATGTGACGACGCTGCCTATTCAGAAATTTGTGGCAGTGACACAAAGAGACTGACATCCTACAGTAATTTATTGAATGAAACCCGACGCTTTTTTAGCGGCTTCTCTCTGAGAAAGGCTCTTGCACAATGATAAATGAAACAGCTGTGGGGAGCTGAAGAAATGTGTTGCGTAATGCAGGGAGTTTGCATATAATGATAGAATTATGCAAAATAACATATCCAGAGCACTTCTTTTGGAGATGGCATTAATACTCGCATACATGTGACAAACTGTGATGACTTCAATCAGGTGATGCATTTTTTACTATATTGAGATGCATGTGAAATGTATCTGAATTACATAAGACATCGAAACTCTTAAATATAAAGGCAATCACACAGAAACTAAGCATTAGCATGCAAACGAATATGAGCGAAATAAATTCATTTTGGGTTATACAACTTTTTACAAGTATAATTACTTTTGCGACTAAGCCATCGTACTTATCTTATTGCTGCTGAGCTCATCCCATGCTTCAAGGTCTGATACACTGGCGTTCTTTGTACATTATTGACTGAAAGAGGCTGCCCGGCTTTCTATTACTACAAAAGATAAACAACAGAAATGCAATATAATTTATTGGAATACTGTCCACCAATAACTCACGTGCATTTGAGAATTGCAATAAAATTTTTCATTTTCATTTTCTTGCCTCTTCTAATTTAAAAAAATCCACGAAACTAAAATACATACGTTAGCCTCGCTTGACAAAAATGTATAATTTTACCAATTACTCGTATATTAAATGGTTCGAAAATCAGCAAAAAATTGTTTTCAATATTTGACCAGCACATAACACGCAAATTCAAGCAGCTCTTCGGAATTTACACACAACTTCATTGATACAATAATTTTTTTTCGTTAGTTAGTGGATGTAGAATCGCATAAAAAGTTAATGAACATCATTTAACAGAAAATAATATAGAATGATAGTGAATTATGCATAATTGATCATTAGTTTAAAGGAATGCATTTGCTAATAAGTTAGTATAGTGTGTTCAAAATTAATGGGAAGGGTGATTTAAAGGCATACGAGTACGTCTGTCGACTTATAGAGGTTCAGTCAGTAAGATGTGCGCGCATAACTGACGACATGAGTGATTTAAAAGCATGCGTCTGTCGATTTATAGAGGTTCAATCATTAAAATGTGTGGCCAAAATTGACGGTGAGCTTAAATTGAGTGATGTTGAGACTGCGTTATGTCGTAGAAAAGAACTAACACTCGAACGGAACGTGTAGCGACGAGCATAAAGTTTGGGGAATAAAATGTGCTTCTAATTACCACTTGAAAATTAAATATTCATACTATCGTAATTTTTAATTTAAGTGTCGTAAAAAAACTGAAGGATATTAGTGGTTTTACAATTCATAATGTTGACTGATGGATAATTGTAATTCTTCAACATTTCGCAATTCCAGGACGAATAACGTTACCGAAAATGTCATTGAAAATAACATAAACTTATTTAAATATTTTAATTCAAGCACGTCACAGTGAAATAGCCCGGAACGATGAAAATGATTCTTGAGACATGATTTTCTTTAAGGTGCTAAATTGGCGTGTACAATTACACTGAAGTAAAAGCTTTGGAATACGACACAGAGGAATAGATGAGAAGCAAATCGGAAGAGCAACGTAAGTCCACATCACTATATGACGAGCATGATCTGTGAGTCCGATTACAGTTGTCTGCGTGAAAGCTTTATTGTTCGTAAATTAACAATGAAAAGTTTGCAGTTGTGCAACTTGAGGCCAGAGCACCATGTTATGGTTGCCTGTGTGCATCATCCGTCAAGGCAGTAAAGTTTGAATGGCTTCACTCTCTGCATAACGCGAGCCACAGCATACGACATTCAAAAGTTTCCGCCTAATGACTTCCTTCCTTTGGAGCATAAATTCTCAGGTTACTGCATTCAAACGGCAGAAAATGAATGCATTCTTCCCATTGAGCCAGTCGTGAACGATGTGGTGCGTAACTCCTCGCTCAGGGTTCAATTTCCCAACTGGGGCATTCGAGGAAAATTTACCGAATCATTAGACTGCACAATTACAGCACTTCGGTTTGACTAAAAGTATTCATGCTTTGTACTCGGGAATATTATATGAAGATCGAAAGATAAATTCAAGTTATTATCCTTAAATGGAAGTGCAGGTGTGATGCATCTGGTGCAGTTGAGGGCGGCGAAGGTGCGTGAAAGAACCATATCGTCACACAGACGCGCCTTGCAGCCTAACAAAAGCCACAATTGGGCATTAAACTGCCGTGAAAAAACTGACGCACCAGCACTTTATCGCATTTTTATTTAAAGAATAACGCATTCACTCACTGCATCCAGCATTACCCAGAACAGTTAAACAATTACACATGGCATCATTTATATTGTACATATGTTGACTGTTACACCAGAATTCCAGCTCTGAATGACATTCAACATACGAAATTCTACTTATATACAACACAAACATAAATAGTTTGAGTACGAAATTTCCATTGAACATACACGAAAATTCAATTTTGTTCTCAATAACTGCTACGTACAAAGTAGAGTAACATTTTAGTGTAGATGTATAGCAGGAAGCGACCATGACCGTGATCAGCTCCCTGATAGAGGCAGCATGCTCCTAATGTACGTGGGAGCGTTCAGTGTAGGGTGTGGGATTTTCTGAACTGAGGAAAAATTCCCCCAATTCAAACAGTAATGAATGTAGTTATAAGGATGATTTTGTGAGAGATAGAATTTGTATTCTGGAGGAATACCAACCAAGCGATAACAACTAGAAAATTTAGGTACTATGTAGGGGGTAGTAAGAAGTATAATTTCTAAGCGGACAAAAACTCATAAAGCCTATTATAGTGTCAGAAATGGAGGTTTTCCGTGATGCTGAGACACTGAACTGAATGATATTTTTAAATTTAACACTAACAAAGGGGCAGAAAATACAAAACTACTACTTCTATGTTGCATGTCCAGTAAAAGCCTATTCTTATGGAACTGATATTTGAAATTGCTTGTTCCTCTTCTTCACGTAGAAGATAAATGAGTCATTTTTAAAATTATATCTATTAATTTTTCAATGAAGAACAAACATGACTGTTATTTTAGAGTAAATGAACGTTTTGATCACACATGTGAGTCACTGTAAGGATCAATAGATTGATGAAATTACATGAGGAAATGCTACAATGATCCTAAGATACACTAATTTTACAAAATGCGCACGATGTATAAAATTAAACTTTGAACCATCAAGAAGACAGTTTACATACAATTTATAAGGGTGTAGGATATTGAGTATCATTTACATCAGGTTTATTCTTTAAAATTTTGAGTAACTTTTAGCTACTGAACAAATAATACACTTTTGGTTTATTTTTTAACTAACCAATACTAACATTCAAAAGAACTTTTTGCTACTAAATTCAAATGTTCTTTATGTTTTCTTTATTCATTAAAATATATCAAAACCTGTCATCATATAATTTTAAAGATAATTCTTATGGTGTGCTCTCTTCATCATAATCAGGATGGAATGCCGTCAATACACTTGTGCTTGAACTCTCAGTGTTCTTCTGGCTAGCATGAAGTTTTCTATTGGACTTTACCTTGTACACAAACTCTCAGTTTGCTGTCCACTCTCACGGAAGCGTGAGTGCTTTCAAAATCTTTGTAAACTACGAGTGTTACAGATCTCCATACTTTAGAGCTTCAGCTCATTGTCAGAGGTTAATGTACGTGATATGGGACTAAGTAAGTATGCTACTCATTAAATCTGTGTAGGATGAAAAACTAAGTAGATATTAGTTTAAATTTGTTAGTGATACTTGCAATATTTATTTAGTGTACTGTGTTAATATTTCATTAGAGCTTTCTCTCGTGTTAATTTTTTTTCCTTATGTGCTTCAAAAAGCGCGTATGTCCGAAACGCTACTCTTTACCAAATTTTTCGTATATTGTTTCTTAAGACTAAAATACTAAATGTCTCGCAACAATATGTCGTTTGGTCCGCTTCCTCCTTCATAATCAGGGTTCTTAAGGGAAAATTTTCATCCAGGGACTTAGAATACCCTGTTTATGAAGAGTGTGGCATGAACACATAGATAACTGTGTTGTGACTCGAGGAACGAAGAATTGAACTGCATCAGACGTTGAGTACTATACAGTTGTTTTTATCCCTAATCCTGAACTGGAAACTGCCTCACCGTAAAATACACAATATCTGAATGAAAACGAAAGAAAATATGGATCATAAATTGGGTTATGATGTCATCATGTTATTGCATCAAAAATATGACGTTGAGAAAATTTATCGTGCAATCAAATGATACCGTATCGGTGAGTCCGACGAAACTAAACAAACCATTGCATGATCACAGTTCCCAGAGCTGATCATGATTGCTGTAATTTTAGCAGTATTTTGAAACCGTTCTTTAATTCCACAACCAGTGTGTAGGGCAGCTGCCAAGCATGATTCCCTGCAAAAATTGTGTTAAGTCGAGTAGAATTATTTGAGGCCAGAAGTCGAGTAGAATTATTTGAGGCCAGAAGTCGAGTAGAATTATTTAAGGTCAGAAGTCGAGTAGAATTACTTGAGGGCAGAAGTCGAGTAGAATTATTTGAGGGCAGTCAGTTATATATAGGTGGGGAGACATAAATAAGCTTGATACTCTTTATCTTGCTTACCCTTTACTCGCTTACGGGAGTTTAATTAAGTGAGTGATAAAGTATTGCTGTACACTCTATCGTCCGACATGAGGCCACTAACCTGACAAATAATTCATTGCAAATGGCCCCAGTTCGCGCCTCCAAACGGCCGGGCTTCAACGAAGGTGAGGAGAGCTCCAAGTAATTCGAAGCGGCCTCTCAAATCTTGCCTCATGGTTGCTTCGGATGGAGACGAATTTACTGTTTAGGTTTCTTTAACTTTTAACGTTTTATTCATTCTATTTCTGTGTGTTCGAGTAGGTGAAGTACGAGGTGGAAACCACCGAAAGTAATTTACGATGTTGTATGTATTTTCACTGGACTACCAGAAAAGAATTCATGAAAATTAACAGATTATAAGTCTTTATTTCGACGGGTGTTGGAAACACTTCGAATGGAAAGCTAACATAAATATTTAACGTTTTTAAGAATCAGAATTGAGTTGAAAAAACTAACGTAAACTATGATTGCTACACATAAGCAGTTTAAGACAGCTGCTTGTGTCGACGCAAGATGTCAATAACTCAGTGTACTTTTTGACTTAGATAAATTGATTCTCTGCGGTTTCAACTGAATCCTTCAAAAACATTTTAAAATATGCACTGTTTATATTTTGGTCATCCAGCTTTAGGCTGATTTTGTGTCACCAATATATCGTTGTTTGTTTAAGCTCATTCGTATCAGAGTAGTGGCACAGGTCGTTGATGGGACAGAACTGTTGTTCTGTGCTGTTGAAAATATGAACAGTTTCTTTTTACTCGTTTTTAAATGTGTTTCTATGTGTTAAGAAGTGTAAAAACTATTGAGGATTAATATTATTTATTAATTTACCTAAGATTTTACATTCCAGCTTTACAACCCAAGATCAGCTATATGGGAAATGAACTACAGCCGTACTCACCTTCAAGTTTGCTATATTGTTATTAAAATTTACTCATACATGCAGTAACAAAGAATCAACCAACTTGAATTTGCAGTAAATAGATTCTTCCAAAAATGTCTTTTTTTGCCTGAAGGACGATTTGCATGGCTACATCACGGGATGCATCAATACTAGTCTCTCATTTCAATAACAATGACGTGTGGTTGACATTGAACTCCGCAAAAACATTATGTGCCGAAAACTTTGAACTTTTAAATTGCGTGGAAGGTGAGCTAAATACAGGTAATCGTTTTTTTCGAAGACATTTCATGCAGAAATATGGTACAGAAAACTTGACTGTTCAGCAATGTCCTGGAGAGTGGGCATGGCGGATTGATACTTCAGAGCAACATTTGCGACACTGGAAGCAATCGACGCTTTGCTCGAGTGGGCTTCGGTCTAAGCCAACGAGCTTTCGAGACGAAAAAGAAAGAATTTCCCTTGGAGAGGCCGATAATAAGACAAGGCTAATGTAAGCCATCTATTGTAGAAAAGGTGACAGGCAGTGCAGTTTAGGGTAATCGGCGACGACGTAGCATTATTTGATGGCTTGTATAATTTATCGAATTGGCCATAGGTGTCATAAATAAGCGCATGTCGCTCGTACCAGGAACCTTCGAGGGAGCCCAATGTTATTGTAAAGGCTCCTACATGTGAGCATTGCCGATCCAAATGGTCGTGTCCTAGTGGAACATGCCAGTGCTCTTTTACACTTCCGTCCGAATCCTACGTGTAAAGTTGCTTCAGTTACTTGGCCTGCTAATGTAATTCAGAATATGTGTTAGTTTTGCTCCGGTATGAAAATGTGCGTATTTTTGCAGGACTTTGATTCATTTCTGTGGTTCGGGACACATGATACACTTCTATACATCGCCTTCGCACTCTTTCAAAGGAAGTTAGCTTGAGCGATGTGGTTAACAGGAGACATTTAGCTGGTTTATCTTTCGGTTTGGGTGGAAAAGAAGCACTTTTGCTTTTGTTGTATGCTAATAAACTCGTGTTCTATTTTATGGTGTATGATCATTCAGATACGACTTAGTGTAAGATGAGATGTGTTTTTGCAGATAAGCATTTGTTGTGACCTATCTCATGGCTCACACACTTCAACACTAGGGCGGATGTTTGTTAAATTGCTGTGAAAGTTATAAAGTCTTAATAGTAAAATATACTGACAAACTGAATTACAAGACAAATCTCCAAATAACGAATTTAGGTGAAATAACACTAACTCTTTGATTCGGAAATCTTCAACTGAATATTATTTAAATTGCAGACACGCTGTTGCATAATTCAAGGCACGAGTTATAGATGAAGTAGCCGGTGAGTGAATGCAGTCGGTAATTCATTAACCCTTTAGAGACGAATTTCTTTTTCTAGTTTCTACTTTTAAGCTCACGAAAACCGTCTGTACACTGATGCAATGAAGCATGCTGAGAGCCAGGCAGCCAAAATAACGACGCTGTATGATGCCGCCGCGTTTAAACCTAGTAGCAACCTCATATTGCTCACATATAATATAATTTTAACATAATTAGCATTTTTTCTGATGTTCCCCGTGAGTGCCATACGGCGGTAGAGGGTTAACACGTTGCCTCCGATTGCCTGGCTGGTGTAAATCTTCACTTTGTACACATTATTACTAGAAGGCACTGTAAAATTTACAGAACCTAACCTAAGTGGCCCACATACGTACCACTTCAGAGTCAACGTGTTAAACTAAATCACTTGTCTAACCACTGTACTGTGCACAGCTGTCTCTAGTGATTGTTCTTCTTCAAGCTGCCTCATTGATGTCGGGATGAAAAGAAAGAAACACTTGAAATTTAAACATGAGTGCTGATTTATCTTATTTTTTTCAACTCTCAATATTCTTGGAAACCCAGTGTCTTGTTAGTCAAACATTCTTAATTAATTGAATAATCTTTTTCAAGATTTTATACTATCGTTGTTTTTCTTCATTATTACAGTTTTAAAAGTTGCATACGAATCAGTTAAATTTTTTTTGGTCGATCACATTGTCTCTTTCAAAGCTTTTAATGCACCAGGAAATTAAACAAAGTGTTTATACGAGTATCACATGCACTTGAAAATTATATCAAACGGTGGGCTAATTTTGCGAGAAAGTCGGTTTCTGAATATGATCCAGAGTTTCTACCCCCAATAAAAGCATCTGATCATAATTTTTCACTGAATGGAATCTAAATGTGAACGTAGCTGCAACTTTAACAAAGTGTTTTGCTTCTCCAGCCTCATCGGACCCCTCAATCTTGATCATGATTTTGATGCAAACTAACTGTTCATTCCAAAGACTGTAAATATTCAAAATAACAAGAAGACACTGGCATTAAATCGAATTCTACATGGCAAGGGCAGTCGGAGGTGCCTGGTTCAAATGCACCTTAAAGCATAGTAGTTGAAAAACAGCCTAGCGTTCGGCGATGAACTCCTTTAAGTTTCACGTCACTTGTGTCTCCAGAGTCTCAAATTGATCGATGCTTCTCTATCTGTGATTGGGCTGAGACGTAGCCGCTACTTACACAGCGGTCGTCTGCCTAGGAACTCAGCTGAGTAGCTAGACAGAGGACCAAGTCTATGACCTACGTAAGTTTCTAGTTCCTTTTTCTGTGCAGAAAGCTAGTAGCGCCAATTATTAATATAAAGCAGCCAATGTTATGGTCTGTGAGAGTCGTACGTCCTCATGTTCTTAATTTATTTGAGCTTACTCTTTTCGTGGATGAATTCTTCAGTCAGTTGTTAGTATACAAGGTAGTGCATTTGTGCAATTTGAATGTCTCCATTCACAAAAAAGTATTCAAAGTTATATGTCATAAAACACACATTTTGAAATCATGTATCTGCAAACGGAACAAAATTTTCCACAATTAAGGTATTGTCAAAGATTTCTGGAAGTCTGTGTATCAATAAACGACTCTGCTATGAATAACGTCATCTAGACTCAATTTTAGTAATCAAAAATTGATGAGAACCTCTAGTTTGAGGCTGGTAGTTGTTCATAAAAATGGTGGCAACTTTTCCCCTATGCAAGTGACCCAGCGTAGAGGCAGCAAATCAATATCTTCAGACAAAAGCAATTTGTAGCTTTCTCAATCGGCCTCCCCCTCATCCTCGAGTTTTTCAGCGTAAACCTCTGAACAGCACAGTTTGACGTGACCATGATAACTGGGCGTCTAGCTCATCGTCCTCGCCAGCACCGTGCCTGCAGCAGCTGCATTCCCTGACGCTGGTGCCGTGGTGGTTCACTTCAGATCCCTGACGTGAGGCTCAAGCTGGAACTGCGCGGACGCGTGGGTGGAGAGAAAGTCCGCGATCGATATCGTGCGACTTGCCTCCCGCACAGGCCTCTGATTTTTTTGTATATTATTCCTTATATTTTTTATATGTTATTCCTTTAGGCTTTTAGTACTTTTTTCCGAAAGCAACACCTGGCAGACCCTGCATTCAAGGGCCCTGGTGTTCCAAGGGGAACAGAACACGCAACGTGTCGTCCAGCGACGTGCAGACCCACGTGAGTTGTCATCTCGTCTCGTGTTGACTACACGTGAAGTCAAGAGAAAATTTTTATGCAGTTTTGTTACCACCATAATCTTTTTGGAGCGTATCGGTTTCCAATGTTGTATATACGTATATATATATGTAACACCACTTCAATGGATCAAATAAATTCCGAAAAGAAATTTCAGGCAACTAAGCACTCGAAAAAAATCCAATTGCCACATGCAGAGCTGATCCTGATGAAATAAACAAAAATATCTCATCAGTTTCAGGGAAAGTAGCGAGCCCAAAATCGTTTTGTTAGCCACCTGGTACGAAAACCTGGTTTTGTACTGGCAGCACAAATGCGGCTGTACAACTCCTGAAATCCTGCTCAGTAGTACACGATGTAGTAGTACGCGTACTGCCAGCAGTACACGATGTAGTAGTACTCGTGCTGTCAGCAGTACACGATGTAGTAGTACTCGTGCTGTCAGCAGTACACGATGTAGTAGTACTCGTGCTGTCAGCAGTACACGATGTAGTAGTACTCGTGCTGTCAGCAGTACACGATGTAGTAGTACTCGTGCTGTCAGCAGTACACGATGTAGTAGTACTCGCGCTGTCAGCAGTACACGATGTAGTAGTACTCGTGCTGTCAGCAGTACACGATGTAGTAGTACTCGTGCTGTCAGCAGTACACGATGTAGTAGTACTCGTGCTGTCAGCAGTACACGATGTACTACTCCAGCCATGTCCGTGCAGCAAGCGCTTTATGCGACATCCCTTGCATTAAACAGTAGCCAAAATGACGTGTTGCACCATGCAATGAAGCCAATATCAAACCGAGGACAAAACCGACACTTCTATGCAAGACCCCAGGGATTTTACACTCGTCAAAGCTGACGATATCTGTTCACAAGGCAGGAGCAAGGGGAGTCAATTTCAGCGTTGCTCCGTTTCTCATCGCCAGACTCAGTAAAGATAATTTCAAGAGATGCAAGACATTTTCAGAGCTCAGCATGACATTGAGGCATCTTCCATTCAATACTATTTTGTTCACGACAACCCGGACGTATTTTCGCAGATCATTCTCTAGTGTGATAACACAGTGTGTTTCTATTGGTTATTTATAAATTTACTGGTATTATAAATTAGACTTGACGAGTAGAAGATTCAGAAATCATGAACCGTAGATACGTATTTAAATTAGGAAAATATCAGAAAATATGTCCAGTTATGGTCAACAATCTCTACATATAACAAAATCCAATGTGTTGATGTATTTATATTTATAAATATATTTTGTGTCCCACTTTTTCACAATAATTAGGTACCGTGCCTACATAGCCTCCAAATACAATTTGTCGAACATTATTTACTATATAATTATATCACAAGTTAATCAATATTATATTACTTTACATACCATACAATGAAATTCATCGTGTATTCATTTCTCAGTTGTAGATGAGTAATTTATTTTATATATTAATTAAAGTGCAGTGTGAAGTGTTTTTTTAAGTTGCTGATACTGGTACTACCAAATGTAACTAACTATGATAGTACAATCGAGGGTGAAAATATTCATGTGTTTCTTAATGAACTTTTTTCTTTCGTCAGTCGACGCCGTCTTTTCGAAGGAGTTTCATATTGAAGGGTAAGAGGATAATAACCAAAAAATTGCATATTGTGTAGTATTCCAGTGCCTTCGATATCTGAAACACAAACCTTAAAATACATGTATGTTCATTCCATTTAAAAGTCAATACTTAGTTTAATATGAACGCTTTATTTCAGCTCCTCCTGTAGTAATGGTTCGTTTGAATTTAATTTCTCTATCGACTTCAACAGTGAAGGGGACAAGAAATAGATATATACATAAATGTATACACGATGGCAGATTATTCTTAAATAAAAATATTTTATTGTAGAATTGCTTGAGCTAATTTCTAAAAACTCATAAAAAATTTTGTCAGAGATGTTTCATTCACGGAAAAAGAATAATCCTGTTCGCATTTGGCTTAATTCTCAATACACACGTTGATAAAGAGTTTAAAAACAGATCAATTATGGCTCTATCTCACCAATAGCAATTACTCTCTTTCCGTGTTGTAAATTTTGAAGTGTTGTTGTAAATTTTAAAGATGTAACTACGTATTTCAACTAACGCATTATCGATGAGCAGTTATAATAATAAAGAGGCACTGCAGCGACTTTCCATGAAAGACAAACGACTCCATTTATCACGCTGGTTGAGTGTATTCAGTGCATCTTTAATAATGCTTTCGTCAGCCGGAGACGTACCTGATGACCAGAGACCGCTACATTTATTGAATAGCACTAAGCACGGACAGATGAGGTGCAGTGTAGGTGCTTTTGAAAACAGGCTTCTACATGGTATAACATTTGAGCTCTAAGTTTCTAAATATGCAGTTCAACTTTAATTTCGTTCAATCTGCTTCGGCGCATTACTTTAACGTTACTTAAAACGTATTGTGCACAAATGTCAGACTGTTACTACATAATTGTACAGTATTATATATTTCTAGGGTGCAAATCAATATTAACTACAATGTTCTTACATCTTAGATACTCAAACTATTGTCAGTTGTGCTCTGAAGCATATTCACTTCCATAAAAACAACTAATATGAATACTCTCATATCATTAGAAGTTGTACCTGATCACAAGTTATCCCAATTGCAAACTTGTTTTATACGAGTATGCTTTCATTTAGAATATAAATTGCATGAACGCCAAAATGGTCGGCGTCCAGTGCCGAAACCTGCAGATGTGAACTCAAGTTCGATTGGATGCAATGAAAGTTTTTGAACTTGACAACGGAAACATAATTTCAGTCAGACAGCGTCAGAGACCAGGCAGTGGCGCACTAGACTTTCTGTAGAAGTGAAGGCACGGCAGAGCGTCCATGGAACAAGAGCAGGAAGCACATCATTAACACATACAATGCAGCTCAGTAGGAGGGAATCTAACTGTTCTTCCTGATTTATGTTCTTAGTCAAGCAGAAACCCTTAGTGTTTGGAAATATTCCAAAGTTAAAGCGCACTTAAACGAAATCACAAACATACACTCACTCACCACCGTGCAATAGAACTACGTATACTAGCTAAAACAAAGACTTTTGAAAAATTGAAGTAATTCTGTCGAAACTTTCATGTAGACTTTTATTATGTTACAACCCCATTCATTTTGATCTTACAGTATTGCTATCAATGCTAATAAAGTTCTCATTTCATCTGGTTCCATATCATACGGCTTGTAAATTAAAATGTGATGTAACTTTGCTACTAAGTAAATTTTGAATAATGCTCCTACTCTAAAATGAATTCAAACTTTATATAAATTACTCATTTCAACTGATCATGATATCTTGTTTGACAAAAAAAAATACAGGAAGCACTAGACTTGCAGTTTTTCAGCAGAATAGGTTTATAGCAAAATGAACAGTGAACATAATGTTATTATTCGTCTAGTGCTATTTTAGTGAAGTGTGAAAGGTTTTTCATTTGATGCTCTTAAAAAGAAAGGAATCGGTTCAAAGAACGGCTGTTGCCCCCAGCAACATTCATAAGAAAATACAAGAGCACAAAATCATCAGTTCACCATTTTAAAAGAGCACATAATGTGCAGTTCTGAAAAAGTATTTCGACTTATTTTCGTCGGTATAGCCGGTGTAGAATACCGATATCCAAATTGGCTAAAATTAAGAATTGTTTAGGACTAATAATTTGGCAGACCAAATTTGTGTGGTGCTGATAACGACCAGCATACTCGGCAACCCTCACGTCAAGGACTCTGTGTGGAGCCCACGTACTGAGGAGAGCAATGTTCGCAACCCAAATGTCAATAACGGAATACCTCATGCTAACAGACAGATTACATTTAAAAAGAAGACACGGTCAGTTTGTTCTCCAGTTACCAAAATGACAAGGAACAAAGTTTCTACGGAAATTTGATGCAAAATTTTCAGTTCGTCATAAGCCATTTTGATAGACTGATAACTCAGATAAAATACATATGAGTATATGGTGATCTAATTCTAAGGCAAGGGTAATTTTGTGAGATCAATTAGTATACGATAGTAAAAATTTTGTGATAGTCAAAGTGTCACAAAATGAGTAAGAAATAAGCATGAAAGTAAAATGAACAAATGCAATTTTCTGGTGAAAACCAGCATAATTGAACAAGTTTTTTGAGCATTGGATCCAAGGAACTTGGTAATCGATTCATAATATTTTGCAAGAGCCACAAAAATAACGCCCACATGAACTAGAACACATGTGAAACCTCCATGGACTTTTATCTTGTTATTTTACCAGTTCGTTGGGTTTTGTGATCATTGTGGATGATGAATTTTATTTTTTCTGATCCTTATGCAGCACAGGCTCCAGCAGGGAACGTCACAACAATATACTGTATGTCCAATTTCTTCTAATGCTTCGAAGCGAACGTAGACAGAAAAATTAATGCAGTAAAATATATAAGAATTTTATTTCCTCATTAAGCTGATTTGCCATTCTTGACGTCACAAGTAATTATATAAATCAAGGTCTACATAATGAGGAGGGGTGCAAATTTGTTCTATCAGGCCTATTACACGAGATAAAAATTTATTCTTTGACCGTTAACTTTTCTAGAAATATATACATTTGTAACAGGAGGTACATAGAAAAAAGCGTGATTAATGTTTTATAATGCTTAAACATTGAAAAGCTTAATAAAAACATTGTAAGGCGAACTTTAAAATCCGATTTATAATGAAATGTAATCATTTACAAATGTTTTTAATCGAATAGTACTCGTTGGAAGGAGCGGCACGTTTATTGATGAACTGAAACACCAGCAAGCTATTAAGTGAAGCTGACAATGGAAACCAGAGCGGGGCATAAAAGTTTATAAATATTAGCAGGAAAATTAAATTTACAATAGCATCATTAAGAAAATGGATATGTAAAAATCATTCTTACTCGACTCGTATAGAAAACGAGAGATTTGTTTAAAAAGGAAAGTAAGATGCATTTCTGAGAAGCATACAAATGAACATCATTTACTGAAGCTTTTGAATTGTTAAAATTACAGAAAACAATCATTACCACATTGAAAGGAAAACCGCTGTTATGCGTAAAGACTTGCGTGCATTTGTGGATGATGTAAGGCTATGATCTACATATATATTAGAGAATGCATCTCCATCTTTCTGTATCTGTGTGTGTCCCTCCCATTAGCTCGTATCTATTACTGAAGAAAAATTATTGAATCAGAACGGGTACGCATGTATTCTAAGCATTGTATTGTGGATACCAATGCCCCCGGATCACTACAAAATACTTCATTTTTCCGTTATTAGCTTTTTTCTCTTACACGGTCATGTTATCGGTTGAAAAGATACAAAATAAAAGTTCTGTATGTATTCATGAAAAACATTCAGATTCTGGTAGCACCACGGGTAAAATTTAAAATTTGATTTATTTTATAGATCCTTAATTTTATCACTTTTAAATCGAGAAATTTCAACGGGTACTATCTGGGCCATGTTATCGGTAGATAAGAAACAGAATGGACGTTCTGTATATATTAATGAAAAGTATTCATTTAAAACCCAATAATTTGTCGTAAATCTTTAATACATTTATCTCTATAATAATTACAGATTAATAAAAAATATCGTGAAATTTCCACGGGATTTGCCTAGTTTCATTATAATTAAGGCTGTGAATTCTGCAACAGCTTTCAATTCAAGGAGCACTGAATTCTTTCATGCAAACACAAGTTGACTAACCAAGAGAGCTATCTTCCATACATATACACTTTAGAGTCACTTAAAAAAAATCTTGAAATTTTATGGTTTTGGTTTTCTTAGTTGTCTTACTTTGAATTAGAATTATTTACAATTTCCAGCTTGATTTAGGCTGAATGTCAATGTTCAGATTCTTAAAAATGTTTTATTTTATCATAAATTGTTTATACCTCCAGCTAGCAGGTTTATGGTCACGTTGGGGTTCAACACTTAACTTTCATTCTTTTTAAAGCTTTTATTTCTTTACAAACCTGAAACTACGCTTTAGTTGGGCTAATCATCTATAACACTGACGGACGCTTCATGTATCAACTAGTACCGCTAAGCTCTCAATTTAATTCAATTTTTCGCTCCACGGGGACTTCTCAGATGCAGAGCCCTTCTCTGAGATGTTTGATAGTCGCATTCATTCTGACCATAACACTTCGTCGCCTTCGCGGTAGCCAGAGATATAATATAACTCTTACATGCACCATAATGTACAACAGATGAGGGATACGGTAGACACTTTACCTAAAGAACTCATTGTTCATTTATTAATTTATTTTGTTCTGTTGTGGAGTTCGTCGACAATTCGGCCTCTAATACAATTGTATATTCTTCAATTTTATACATCATCTCACTTCGCTTTTTGTTTCCTAGATACGTGCCAATGCTACGTTGTCATTGGAACGCTAATTCATTGATCAAGCAGCACGTCATTGAATTTCACCGAGAACATCACTGAAAGCGCACAGAATAGGAATTGAGCATGCAATTTAAAAGTAATTACCTATAATGAACGCGTCCAAGGTGTGTTTCAGATATAAAATCAACAAAATTAACAGGGAAGGAAATCGTTTATTTCTCTTAATTCTAGTCAAAAGCTTTTTATGGCTGCAAGATAGTTTAGAGTAATTTAGGAGAGTTTAGATCAGTTAAAATGTTACTTGTCATTATAATTAAATTTTTACAACGAACAAAGTTAGGATCAGATTAACAGTATCATAACAGTTTTTAGTTTCAAATGAACAATTTTAATTTTATAACAAGAATACAGGTTTACTTTTTATGAACTATGTAAATTTGGTTCGCTCCCATAAATTCAGTGCTACAAATGTCTTCTACGTAGATGGTGAGGAGGTTAACTAATATGAGCATGACTGTAGCAGGCTACTCAAGTCAATAAAGAAATATGCACCAGAAATCCATCAATCTCCCGCTGGGAAGATAAACAACTAAGTGCCAGTTTGCTTGAAAATGACTTATTGCTCATCCGAACCATCAGAAGCCCAGAAATTCTCCAGAATTGAGGTATTAACAAGCTAAAAAGTAGAATTTCCAACACTGATTCAATTTAAACTGCTCATACGTTCAATAAAAAAGCTTCTGACGCTTTTTACATGTATATAAGTTCTCTGTACTACAACTTTATTAATACCTACTCACATCTCTTGATGTTTACCTCTAATTACATCTTATGCTTGCAACGTTCATTTTCGAAACACTCCTATGCCTTTTTAACTTTAAATTTTATTCGTACAATAAAATTTTCACCTAGTTAAGGTACTACCGCAAGTTTTCTATGATTGTCGTCAAACATGAAGAGTAAGAACCTGATGTTTGATTCTTTACCTTCAATTACACGCATTTTTAATTCAAAGTATTACTTCTTGTACTTCTACCTAAAATGGGCATCATGATGATATTATCCACAGAACATGCACCACTAGAAAATTAAAAAAAGTATTTAATAACCACCTCGGTATTGCCTTGACATTGTTAATAGGCAGAAAAATTGTTTATCTTTTTCTCTTCTAATGAACAATAATTTTCCAGATAATTTTCTATCAATAAACCATGTATTCACATGTTTCCAGAACCTAACTCAGAAAGTTGCTATTCACTAAGAATTGGTGCCTGAAGACTTGTTATGACAGCTCTCTAGTTGCCGTGTTTGGGAAATAATGCCTGACTCGCCTGGACCTCCAACAGTGCAACAGAATAGCCTCTTTTCTTCAATAGTTGGGGTGTCCAGGACAGTCTTCCAAAGAAAATGACTTGTTTGCGAATTGAGGCAACATACGAATGGAAATTCAATTTAATCATAAGGTGTTATATACAAATACTGATAACTAATTTTTCCTTTTATGTGAGAACCGATGCCACGACAAATAATGTACTTAACAAGTGTTTTCAGGTATAGTTTTGAATTTTTTAAAGTATTTTAGTCTCGATCTGGTACTTGAATGGTATTTGAAATGATTAAATCTTAAGTCCACGTCGCTTGCTTGATGTACTTCAAAATCAGGAAAAAATCACAGCAAGTAAAGTCTATGTTTAGAATTTAGAATTAAAAGCATGACTTTTATTAAATTCTTCACAGCAAATTTAGGTGAAGCTTTCGAATGATGTTCACACACAAAATAGAAAAACGTTGAGAAAAGCTAATGATTCACCCCTTCACTTTAGCTAAAGTTCTTTTTTCATTGGATTTCTAAAATTAAAATACGTCTTATCGAGAGCATCGAACTACACAATACGAAGCATACGATGGTAAAAACTTTGATGGGCCCCATAATTGAGTTACAAGAACTAGCAACGCTTGAAATTTAAGGTAAGGCATCAAATACAGATAAATGATACGACGAGGAAAGCTATGATGATAGAGCGGTAATACGATGATAAAGTTCAATATTAACACACTTCTGAACATGTTGAAGGCGATTACCATAACCATCAATTTTATTAAGGCAATAGCAGCTGTGACGATAATTGAGTCATCGATGACGAACATGCACTAGTAAGATGATTCTTATTATATAACAGTACTGTGTAACTGAATGGTAATTTCGGAGCTGGCAGAATTCTGGCGGCATACGTGCACCTGGTCCTCACACCGCCTGCCGCAGGGCAGCATGTGTGCATCACTGTGTCCCAATGCTTTGACACCTACAACAGCATGGCAAAGGTCAGAGAAAATAAGTTAAGTTCAATTTACTGCAGAAGGCTTCAATATTCTTTGTTTCGTTTATGAATGGTAAATTAACAAGAAAGATTAAAACTATAACTAAATTCCGAATAAGTAAATAAAACTGTAAATTTTGAATACATTTTTGCATCCGTTTTAATTTGTAGTCATTTTATTTCACTTATTTTTCTGTTGGTAAAAACTCCCAATTAATATGCACAGTTGATAAAAACCATTAATTTAAAATCACACTTAAAATTTGAGCACTAATTTATGTTTTTGTTCAAAATATAGAGTCTACATCATTATATTACAGAATTAACTAACAAAATCGAAGACCTGTTTCAACTCTTTTTCGCGTCACGATCCTGCAGGACATTTTGAAAGCATCTTCTCGGTCACGTTGATGGCAGCAAAAGCCGTCGTCCGAAGCCTGCTTACCATTCAGCAGAGCTCTCTCCATCCGAACCAATATTACAACCAAAAAGAACTTGACGGTACCAGTTTTCAGAATGGGAAGCAGCCTCAGGATCGCAGGTTATGAATGCAAAGTGATTGAAGATAATCCAATAAATGGGGGAGCCTTGACTGAAAATATTGCAGCGCGACAAGCAAGTGATCCAAAGCAAAATAAAAAGATGAGGTCTTGAAGAGGCGATCTTGCAAGGCCTTGCTGGGTCTGAGACAGACAATGCTATCCCGCCGTCTCTGTACCATGTGTTGAATTCCTACTCAGCCAGCCTCCAATGTATATCATCTAACATATGAATTCCCACTCAGCGAGCCTCGAATGGTATATCATCTAACATACTTTAGGTCGATCGACCCCATGATAGAGCAAAGATATTTATCTGTATTGGCGACCATGGTTTCAGATATGGACGAGCGTTGTGTCGCACTCTGGGTGTCCTCACTGTTTTTTGCCCCCGTGACCCCAGCGGTGTGGGCTAGTTATGCGTTTGTGTGTAGCTTGCACTCACAGGATGAAGTTATGTCCCTAACATATTATTTACGCTAATAAGCGGCTGGAGGTGTGAATGTTAACTAGCTTCGAAATAACAAGTTTCATATAACGCACTTTTGAATACACACTAAAATTACGTTCTGCTAAATTATATAAGAATCACATGTGTATGTAAAAAAAATTCTATATTTTTCTTCTCATCAAATCAATTTTACAAATGTGAATAACGTAAAAAACGGATCATTGCTTAACGAGACAAAAACTCTCGAAAAAACGTCAATCTCCGAGCATTGAAAACAGATAAGGAACAATCAAAATTGATTTGCCTTTAAATATTAGTCACACATCTTGCTGATGAAATTGCCCCGTTGGAAAACAAAGATGTCCTCCGTACCAGACGTGGGTGAGGCAGACTCGCTGTATTTGCTTTGCTGAGGATAATCATTTAGTGCCTGAAAGCCCTAGCACACGTGTGATCTCCTCGCCGCCATTCACGCCACCAAAAACGTCTCCCGCATTCTCGTTTGACAGTACAACCTCAGTAAATAAATAAAGCAATATAGGGCGGCCCATAAAGAGGCAAATCACATGGTGTGTTTCCATATTTTACGACAGTCTAATTTTCACACCTGCCTCTGAGGTGACAACGCAAACACAAGTGAAGGCTTTCTTATCTTGGACAGCGCTGCTCTCATCTTGGCGAGAGATGAGGCCAGAGATGAGACCTGACGAGAAAAGTAGTACAATTTTACAGTTAAATGCTACCAGATTTCCCTCAGCCGGTCTGATGCGGCTAAAGAAATCTTGCTTACTGACTATCCGCACAGACATTATTAAACACATTATGTTATTAAAACATTAATTCAGGAGACTAACTTCATATCTCGATCGCTAGACGAATATTGCAAATTTTGAGCTAACAAGTGAAGTTATTTGTAGCATGGCTACTGTGAAAGTAAATAACATTACAAAATGATGCCAGATTGTTTATTTAATTGTTATATGGTGGAAAAATTTCGGCAGTTAACATACACGTAGGCTACACAACAAATGGGAAATCTAATGCCAGCTGTTGTTTTAGGGCTAACCAGGGCCGAACAAAGAAAGATGGTGATGTTATCGCTGCCAGGTGTACCAGTATATATTTTAGCAATGCAATAACGCTATTTACTCGGCAGTATTTTAGTGGGCAAAGTGAGTGGTAAGCGGTGCGATCTGCGAGCGCGATAGCGGCCGTCCTTCCACTCAGTATTGATGACATTGTCTGCAGAGGCTCCCTAATAAAGTAGGACGGTCTCCTCAGCGCGGCAGCCGCTAACATTCAAGTATTTATAGCTACACTCCATATCATTGAAGGCTCAACTACGCATCCACACACAGTTGTGCTTAGCAATAGTGCTTCTCCTGTGTGAGTGCTGTCACACTCTGAGTAAGAATCACTGTAAATGCGTCCCTTTCCAAGAAGAAACTTCTTTTCAGCAGCATGTATCACAAACGATCAAGAAAATCTATTCTTTTCACTTTGCGCCGCGTGCTGTACAGACACAATTTTCATGTACAGACACTGAGGCTACACTAATTCACAAACAAACGGCTTGTTCAAAACAGAAAGTATTGATTTAAAATTTTAAAGCTCTTTAATTTTTATGATCTATTAATATCTGTCTTTTACGCATGGCCTAATTTTATCCTAATCTTTTGGGGCCCATTAAATGATTGACTGAAGTTTGAAAACCATCAATCCTGCTCTACGTGCGTGGGACAGATGATTCAACAATTTTTAAAGACAAATTCAATCCCTTGATGCTTAACTTCTAAGCAGGATCAGGCAGAGACGATGCGAACAATTTGTGACGAGTTCATCCAATTCACAACGCTTTTGCAGATGAAAGACTACTTTGGCATTTGAAAATTTACAACACACAGTGTATTATATTGTACTGCGCTTGTATATGCGGCGATTAAAGAAAGGCGTAGGTACTGAGATAATACTACCAGCTTGGTCAACTGGTGAGCGAACTCGCTTGCGGTGCGAAAAGACTCGTGTTCGAGACCCGCTGCCACCGTGGTCAGTTTGTGTATGACCATCGCTTGGGTAGAATTAGGGGTATGGGACTTGGGTACCAACCCAAGAATGGGTCAAAAAGGCTTGTTCTCATCGCCTCATTCTATTCTGCTCGAACTACTCATATCATTTACTGTTACCAAAACGAACATCTCAGTGCACGTTTATTCATCGATGAGGGAAGGGAGAGCGCTCATGACTAACGACTGTGATGCATTCATGCCTTATATATACGTCACTGGAAACCGATGTAGCAACATCATTGGAAATATACTCTGCTATCAGAGCAGCTGTTGTATTTTAATTCTGTAGGACGAAGTTGATGCATCAAAAGTTGTATTTTGAAATCTTATTGACCGAGAGCATGTGTTCTCAGACTGTGTCCTCCGACTGATGCAGGAAATAATAAGGCGCACCGAGTTCCAAGCTCACCAGAGGAGAATTAAGATAGGTTCATGGTAAAGTTATGAGAGATCCATGATATACATAGTTATGATAGAAGCACGCCATTATACATGTTACTAGGTTATCTCCTCAAATTAAGTCCTTTACAGGCATGAATTGACATGTATTTCGATGGCTTGCAGAACTATGAACTTCATCTTGCACTCCATCCTTGAATGGTGATTGATGCAAGAATTTGAAGTTATCCTAATATGATAAGCGACACGTAAATGGTGAGTAGCACTTGAATGGGTAGATGCAGTTCAATGAAGAGTCACATTTTCACATACTTCGTGCATCTCAACGTAGATGAAATCTCACGGCCATGCACGGAAGCCCTTCAGTTATGACGCATGACTCGCTACAATGAGGATGATGCCTAATACATGACTGCGGTCAGCACCACGACGAAAATATACACATCCAATTCTGAAAAGTAAATACCGAAACACCTATCATTCGGTCTTCGAAGAATGAAGCAACAAAGACACCATGAATCTTCACTGAAGAATTATGTAGTACATCGTTCTGTGCAAAACTGCTTCGGCTTGGAGGTACCAGAGATCCTGCGGATGAGAAGAGACAGAAATTGGAAAACAATAAGTTCTCTTGTAGGTATGGTGGTTTTCAGCAATGTCGGGCATTCATTTTCAGCACCTTGATATTAAATCAACTCCATATGTGCTGAAGTTGCTGCAATGATGAGCAGGCCCTTTCCCGTTGCAGAATGTCATTTGAAGCAGAATTTCCACTCAACCTAACTCATACTGCGGTCAACATGACATCACATGTTTCATGTAGGTTATTAAACTGTTTTTTAGAACTTGTATTAACGAAGAATCATAATTGTACACTGATGAACCCTTGTAAGTGTTTCTATGCTTGATGCCATCAGTGTTGGTTAATAAGTTTTTTTCGACAAGAATTTGTGCAATGGAGATATGATGCCCTATGAATACTGCAGTAATAACAACCCCATAAGAATACAGTTACATCATGTTTTAATACTATCATTATTTCATTTTAACAACATTAAATAATAACAGAAATCTTGCTGTTTCCTTCAGTAGGTAAACAATGATGATGTCTCTCATCAGTCTCTTAATTTTGTTTTGAAAGGAGATGATGACAGCAGCTATGTCTGAGCTAAGCTTTATTCTCTGAAGTAGAATGAACAAGAAGCCTTTAATTGCACTACAATTCTCTTTGCTTTAGGAGTGCACCTTGTGCTACGTCGGTGTGTTATACGACGGAAATCTTGAATGCGTATTTTACAAATTTCATTTTTATGTAATGAAGTTCACGAAATTTATTATTTTTTCATAACAGCGGAAATAAGACTTCTGATATAATATAACTTCATGGGTAAGAGATATTTCAAAATAAAGATTTCAGTCTGTATTTTATAAAACATTCTAAACTTACTAGTGTCATTTTTGTAATTTTAGCTATTTATTTTATTCATGTTAAAAATTTACAACGAATTACAGTATTATTTCGAACTTCTGCAATTGACGTTATTATTTCATAAAAAAGCATGAAGCTGTTAGATTTTTAGCTTTAAGTGACATGTCTGTAATTCTAAATTATTCTGTTCTAAATGTGTCCTGTCCACGCCACTCTTAAATTGTCCGCAGAAATGCAGTACATGACAATTTCAATAATAGGCTTCAAAAACAATCGTGTTTTTTCATGTATCAGCTATGATGAAAATAAAAGTTTTTCTTTTTTTTCTTTCTTGAGGCTAAGGAGCGTCACTGAGGTCATAAGCGTCACTGAGGATAAAAAAATTCTTCTGAGAAAGCGCTTTAGCTGATCAGAAGCTTCAATTACGAGACTTCAACGAACAACGGCAGCCATTTGCCACTATTACTTTGCGTTCAAAATAGATAGGAGACCCTGCAAAAAATAACGCTGAAAAGCATCCGCTTTGCAACCAGCGTGGAGCCTCCCGTCTCTCTCCAATAAAATTCTTCTGATAATTCCGTGATGATTCCGCTGATAATTCTGAGACCTCATCATTGTAATGTACAATCGGGCACACAGTGTACGAGAAGGCACTGCAAAAAGCATGAAGAAAGCACTTCTAGGAGTACAAGAAGCATCTTGAAGGTAGTAAGGGAGAGAACACAATTTTTGAAATCCTATTGCCTCGAGCGCCAGTGTAACGCAACAACCATGAATATGATGGAGTCGTGCGCGCAGCACATGATTATGCTAAGTTACCTGCTGTCACATCGTCAATTTGAGACGTTGAGACGTCAACTTGTTGTTGTTTAAACTTAAAACTTGTTTGACGTTTTAAACTTAATATTCCACATAAAAGTTCAAAATAGGAAACGAAGTTTAAACTTCCATAAAAAAGTGGATGAAGTTGTGCAAACACGACGATGTGGGGATTCAATAAATTAGAGCTTGAAGGTTCAATGCATAAACACGTAGCGCTCAAAATGCTTCAAAAGTATTCTATTATCAATACAGAATATACAAGAGGCACATTAACGTTACATCCTATTTCCTAAAAAAAGAGTGACATTTCTTCACAAGCATCTCACAACAAACAACGATGAATGCCCTGCAACACAAAGCATTATCTTTCTTTTGAGCTCAGTCAGCCTCTTTCTAGGTCATTCCTGAATTGGCATACAACACCCCTCTGCTGTCCGCAAAATTTTTAAACTTTTATTTTATCGTAGGCTCCAGCATTTTGCAAGGACTTCTTACTCCCCCACGCGAAGTTTTACAAGTTTGCTGCTGTAGAATATTTTTAACTCTAAAATTTCTTAGTAGAGTCAGGACAAGTGTTTGTGGAAAGTCATCTGGAATGTAAGTTAATTAATGTTCAACACTTTTCGAGGCAAGGAATTGCCAAATAGAACATTTGATTCAAGGATTGAAGATTATATCTATTGGTGAAGAATTATTGACAATACGTTCCCACAAAAAGATTAATAATGTACTTTATGAAGTTCGCCCGATCTGGAGACTGATAGTCGTGTGGAAGGAGCATATTACCAGCTTGGTCGACTGGTGAGCGAGTCTGCTTGCGAGCGGAAAGACCCGGGTTCGAATCCCGCTGCCGACATGGTTGACGCGGCTAGAAATACGGCATGGGACTTGGGTAAAACAAACGAATAATTATCGAAGTAATTATCCGACCCAAGAATGGGCCAGAAGGCTCGTTCCTATAGCCCGATTCTATTCTATTCTTACCCATAAGAGAGGCTTCTCGCTTCTCTGGGAGGCCGTTAATTATACAATCACATCAGAACGCATTATTATACCATAACGCTATTGTGGGGAAGCTTTTGCTGAGTTCAACTTAACACGTTAAGAGCTGAACTTCTCTATGACTTCGACATCGGCACCAGTACTCTTTCCTAAAACTACAAGCCATGAAGAAGCATACTCATATTTTTCTTTCTGGACAGGAGTATAGAAAATGCACGACAATAAAAAGTAAAATTTAAATAGAGTAACAACATTTGAAGATTTGGGAAAATTAATTAGCACGAGCAAGGGAGAGCAAAAGAGTTCGTGAATTGGTAAAACGTGACAAACTTAACCATTAATCTATTTTGCCTTCAAAATTTTTCAGGTTTTGGAAACATGACCAAAGCGTAGTTATGATGACTGTAAAATAGGCATTATCTCTTTAGTTGGTTATTTCTATGAATACATGGTAAGTATTCTGTGTAATAACAAAAATAGATTCATTCGTTATGTATTTATGTATGATTATGTTAATTATTGTGAATAATCACGAAAAAGCATATGTAACAGCCATTCATTTGAATGAAAAGAAAATAACCAGTGATCAATTATAGTCAAATTTCTTTCGAAGTTTCGGTCGCATATGATTAATTTACTGATTCTCACACTTTTTAGCTTACTGAATTCAAATCTTGAATTGATTATTTACTACATGCTCTAGTTTTAATGCAATTTCGAGTAATGCGTTATAGATAATGGCGGTCACATTAATTACTCAGACTTTCATTTTATCGCCAAAGGTATAAAATTGCTGTATCGCTTTTTCAGATCTGATTATTGCTATAATGAGACATCAATGTGAGAACAAGTCGAACGCTTGCTGTCACATCGCGGAGGTTTGACGCTTGTTCGTCACAGGCGTAGTAGTGTAGTGCCGTTTGAGAGGCGGGTTTCTAAAGCATACTTTGACCGTACTTGCAGCGGCCAAGACAAGAAATGTGACCCACGTACTGTGTGCCATAACTGTGAGTGACTGCTGCGTGACTGGATAAAAAGGAAATGTAAGGATTTGCCTTACGGAATTGCCATGACTTGGCGAGAACGAAAGAATCACAAAAATGATGATTCCTATTATTTTCTTATGATAAATTCAAAGGGTATTGGGGTGGAAAACGCATAAAATCTCATACCCTAGAATTACCTGAATAATGTGACATACTCTGCACTTTAATGACCTACCAATTCAAGTTTTCAAAGAATTTTTTGATCTGAATATGTAGGGAGCGAGTTAGAGAAATTGACATATGATGAGAATCAAAAAATACTTTCAGAATACCTCCTCCTTATCACACCCCAGAGTCAGGAATTTCTCAGCAGTTTAGCCAAGTCACTATGTGCGTGATTTGGAGCTCTCCAAGGACACTACTGAAGAGTTAGCTTTTAAATTGAAAGAAATGAATCTACTGGACGATGCAACAAAGTTTTATATTTCCGAAAGTAGAAACTGCTGTTTGTGCCATTTTTTACGGAGGAGAATAAGTGCGTTCATTGTCATAATATTTTAGACTTTCTCCAGGAATAAGAGATTCTTGCTTAGTCCAAATGGTTAGTGAATATTTCTAGACAGTTTTAAGCGTAGTATAAGCTGTGTTTTAGTCCATCGTGGCAATGCATGTACAGCTGTTCCACTTTGTTATTCTGTGCATTTACGAGAGTTGCGTGATGACATTAAAACTGTGACTGACCTGCTAAAATACCACAAGCGCAACTGGACAATTTGCAGGGACTGCAAATAAATACTACCCTTTTAGGTCAAGAAAGAGAATTTACAAAGTATCCCTGATATCACTTCATGTGGGAGAACCGATCTCGAAAAAAAAAACAATGTAACCAGAAGCAGTGGCCTACGCGTGAAACTCTGGAAGAATGCATGCCAAATATTGCCTACGATCCAATTGTCAGTCAAGAAGAGTTCATTTTCTATCGACTTTGCATAAAACTCTCCCTGCTATGTCATTCGAGGAGATCAAAGCAACTGTGTTTGATGGACCGCAGATTCGTGTACATGCGCGTGATCAAGAATTGGCTCTTAAGATAAACGACTAGTGAAGGACATCATGTCTCCCATTCAAGACGATGATGAAAAGCTGTCTCAGTAATACAAAGGTTGACGTCTATGGAACTTTTGTAGCTAATATGTTGTCTGCGCTTCGTGTTCTTATATGTGTCATGAGCATGACATGAGTATGACAACTGCATTTCCTGCACAGTCATCTTGATAAGGTTACTTGAATACCCAGGAGCAGTATGTGATGAACAAGATGCTCAGGATTTCAAGACCATGGAAAGCGCTTCCAAGGGATGCCAGACCAACATATGAGAGCAGAATGCTGTTGGAGCATCAGGTGAGGCTGCCCTAAGACAATCCACGAAAGCAAGAGCTTCAAGAGCCAATTCTTCCCTAAATAGACTACAATTGAGCTTTACCTCCTCACAATAGTCGATGTCTTATCCATGAATCAGTCACATATTAACTTTCATCTTTGGTTCTTATGGAAAGTATTTCCTAGTGTGATCTTCAATAAATTTAAACCATCTTTCATTTCTTGTTTATTTTACAGCTTATGTGAAAAGAATTTAATCACAAATTCCTCCAAATGAACTACGACGTCAATGTATTGAAGGCAAAAATGGAATACTTTGAAATATCTCGATTGCATAAGTTACGCAATTGTAGATAAAAAACGAACTTTGAATAAGAAAATAGCACACTCAACATAGATAGTGGTAAGTATTGGCCTCAGAGCAACAAAACATTTTATGACCATCAAGTCATGCGAGTACTGTAACAGCGTCAGAGCAATTACACTCTATTGCAACTGCTTAACAAAACGAAAACTCAAAACGTTTAATAACATCTTCACACCTTCAAGTATACATTTTGTTGTCTGTGATATGCTCTAGTTTGTAGCTTGAAAGAAGTTACACGTATGCTAAGCATAGCAGTAACGGAAATTGCCTTATCGTACCTATACCACCTTCGTCAACACGTTCCTCTTGGATCTCTTTTGTCACACATCAATAATGGGTTTCTTAGAAAGTTTTGATCGTGAATGACACGTAGTATCCATACATGCTGGATGAAGATTGTCTTTAAGGACGATGTTTAGCAGCACCACGTTCCTGAAAAATTTGCATTTTCAGAGTTCGAGTGAAAATTCACGTACTGTGAATGAACTAAGTGTTAGTCTTAATATCGTTGTTTGCTACTTATTTGGTATGATGACAATTTGGAGGTGCCACAGTGAAGTGACAATCTCAGACCGCCTCTGACAGGTCTGGTCTCTTTCTCTATTGCATCTCGGGGCGAGGGTTTCTTCTGAGTCCAGTGCTACCGGCGTCCAAAAGTTTCAAGACTTTTATTGAAGTTTTTAGCGAAAAACTTTGTTTACTTTGTGACCGAATGGGAAATGACTCTTCAAGAGGTTGAGGCGAGCGTACGATTTTTTTATCCCAAGAGGTAAAAAGTATGAAAATTGCAGTTTGTCTCACACTAGCAGAAAAGTTGCGTTCAATGAAGTTTCACCTATATAGGTATGTAGACCAAAAAAATGCTGCTTTCAATACACTCATTTTTTTGCAAAATTCAGTTTATGTTTTATGATAACGTGAAATTTTCATAGTTCTCACGAAATACGAACACAGAGTTTTCAACAATGTCCCACAACAAATTTTAATGACCCAGCTTTTTTAGACACTTATCTCTACTTGCGAGTTTCTGTAAATAGAAATGTCTATTAAAATTATGTATATTACATTACATTGTAGGGAAGAATAGTAGTCTGAATTTACAATACTTTTGAGTGACCTACAATGTGACCTCTGAGAGGCTGAAGTTACAAATCAACCACGTAATACAATTAGCCAATTACTTTTCAATTTCATACAAAGTTAGAGAGACAAAAAATTTATTAGAAATATGCTCTTTAGAGTAAAAACTAGGACATTTAAGTTTATATGTGAGCCTGCGATAGTTATATTCTCTTAAAAAACAAGTTTATTTGATAGATCACATTTTAGATCTGTTGGAATAGAATAGATCAACTCTGCCCACTAACTTTTGCCGTCACGAATACAAGTTGAAAATTTAAAATATCAGTTAAGAGTAGAGCGGGAGTGATTCTAAATATATTATCCTACAAATGAAAAACAATATGAAATAGACTTTACGGACTTGAAGTATCACCTACAATTCGTTTGAACTCGGGAATACCTAATTAAGGCTTTTGAGCCCCTTTAAACAAACATCTTGTAAAGATAAGGTGGCATGAAATTAATTTAAATGTGTAATCAGAAACTATGAAAGAGAGCTCAGAAAATTTTAATAACATTCAGCACACCTAAAGTTTACTTGTGTCTTAATTTTAGTGACTGTAGAATGTCCCTAAAGATTCGCTGATCAGAACATAAGCGAGGGGCGAAATGTCCAAAATCTCATGAGATTTCACTCTTTGTCTGTCGGGATTATTAAAAAAATAACAAAATTTGTGACTTTATCTGTAAGTTGAAAGGAGTTGACGACTTCAATTCATCAACTAACTTCGAACAAAAGTAAAAGTCAGGTGAAGCGTCAGTATCATGATTCTAACGTTGCGTTTCCGGACGCACTAATTTCAAGAGTCTTTCTTGAAATCATAAATTGCCCAAATTAGAGTCTTCAGATGTAGCACTGAATCCTAGACATTTCCAACACACAGTTTTCTTGGTTAGGTCATTTTTTATTAAAAATCAGTTCATTAAGATGACTGGAATAATTCTCTGAAGGGATTTACGTTGACTCATTGCAATCAGAACGTGGACAAAGGAGCGAATTGAAATTCTCGATTGTACGAGTGCTAAGGTAAGTCATTCACGGCTCATTAGTTGAAGTCTATATTATGCTTCAAAAGAGTCGCTGTATCAAATAAATTTTCTTTTATTATCTACTGTTTATGTCGTTGTCAATGGGCATCGAATCTTTTGTGCGGCGAAAAACGCCCTAACTGAGCTTTTCGATAACATTGCATGGATTTCTCCGGAGAATTTGTAGAGCCCCAAAACATGTCTCCTGGAGATGCGCATTGGCTCGACGTGAAGCGAGTTCTTATGAGAATAATAATGGTATGCCACCAACAGCTTGCTTCAGTATTTCTGCAGTCTGATTGAATGCGTTTTGGTGGATGGAGCAGCAGCACCACCAGCGCAGCGGTCTTCCTTCCTTCTGTTGCCGCCAATATAGCGTTCGAACGTGGCATCTTTATACGCCTTTTCACTTCTGCTTTGTGTTTGCATTGGGCCATTGTATAGGCAGGCATGGCTAAGCTTCAGTGGTTCCTAAAGAAATAGACTAGAAATAAACTATCAGTCTTTTCTACGATGCAACCAGGACGGCCGTCTCGGCAGAAATATCCAGCTTTCTGTCCGCGTACATCTTTCGAAATTCCCTCGATTACAATGCCACCTTTTCGTTGATCACATCCACACATTCCAGCTTTATTGTTACTAAGAAAAACTTCATTTTGACTATTTTAAAAAGAATAGTAATTCTATGATCGAGAGGTAGAACGTCTGAATATAAAGGCGAATTATTCAACTGTATAAATCACCCCCAAGAATAACACTATAAGGGGATTTAATATTCTAGACGAAGGTATTCGTTCTAAGAAGAATAGCTATTTTACCTGTGATATTTAAGAAAGTAATGCACGAATAAGAATTTGAATACTAAGTTGATTGTTATCTCTGAACACATGATTGAAGGTTTCTAAGTACAGCCTGTTGATAATATATCCTAAATCAATGATTTCAAATATTCATGCAGAATATTCCACACTAAATTAGACTACCAAGAGTGTGTAAGTTTATCCTAAGTTCCGATCGCTCACAATTACATTGACAATTGACTCTGGTCAAAGCCATCACTTTGTAATTCAATAAATTTCTACTTGATCGGTACGATTGAGCGTCCTAAAGAGCTATGAATTATGCTATGGCTTTCATCTCATCACATTATTCAAATTATTCGGAAAGGCATAACATTAAATTTTATGAGCTGGGTAAATCGAAGGTTCTAGCGTGACTGATCATGAAGCCATGATGACCGCTTCACATCGCGCTCAATAAAAGCGTCGGCTATGAAGAACAGTTCTATAGAATATGCTAAGTTATGCCAGTTTGGTGAATTGGAAAATATTCTCTTCTGAATACTGTATTTACCAAATCCCAAGTAATGATAAGGTGACACTTATACATACAGGCCTCTTCTTGAGAGTTGATATGAAAATTTCATCTCAAGAATGACACTTGACCAACACTGCTGTATTAGCTTAAGATGTAAATTTTAATCAGATAGGACCTAGGTTTGAACTTGACACTGGCTTTGTGGTATTCCTGATCTGTGTGAGACGATGTTAGGCACGGAGACACAACAGGTCACCTGGAGTAGCTAGGCAGAACCAGGCAGGGATCGTGACAAAACTATTCCAGATATACAGGTGGTGGACAAAATAATGGAAACACCTTCAAAAATCAACAAATTATAATTTAATATGGTGTATGTCCGCCTTTTGCGGCAATTACAGCTTCAATTCTCCTAGGTATTGATTCATACAACTTGTGAATTGTTTCCAAAGGAATTGCAAGCCATTCTTCAGTTA
>VCRD01000112.1:193604-279541 GCA_006783055.1 Trinorchestia longiramus
ATATATATATATATACATATATACGTGCACATATAAATGTATACATGTACATACATTTACGCACGTACGCAGTATCCAATAATTAAAGCTACAAGTTGTAGAGTCCATGGTTATTGAACAAACAGATGAGTACAAATACCACAGAAAAATGGAAGTTAAATAAGGAATAATTGAAAATTGACACATTTTATTCAACACGCCTACAACCTGCGTCAAGAACTAACAAAAGACGCTTAGAGAATAACCTGCACGAATCACCGATTACTCGAACATAGAGAAATGATAGAAGAAACTAGGAGAGGAAAAGCACTTGGCGATCACAGCAAGTTAAATAAGATACCTATTATTTCAACAACGAGGCTATCAGTCCGATCATTCACATGTCATTCCATCACACTTTCTGAAATTTCATGGTCGAAACTCATTTTCAGTTCGCAGTTTGCTGTTGGAGTACAATATTCTCCGAAAATGATTCGTTCCTTCTCTTAGAAAATTGCTCCGCTAATTCCCCCGAAAAAAAGAAAAGTAATTTTTAAAAAGTAATTTCGAGAAAAAGGAATGAATTTTTCTTAAAATGGTCTCCAGCAACAGAAAAATTTGCACCCCATCTTAAATAATATTTTTACTATGGTCCCAATATGCGTGTATTGAAACTTACATCAATCCCACTCTCCCAACGCAAATGTTTAAAATTGAATTATTCATGCACTGAACAAGGTCATCAAACATCCATTCATTTTTAGTATGAACTCTGATTAAGTTGTACTAATAAAATATATCTTATATGTCTTTCTACTGCATATTTTAAGGATGAATAACAGAAAGGCAAGTCTCTGCATTAACACCCCATACTTGTTTATGCATTCTAGATGCAAAATTTTGATGATTTGAAGATATCTATCTAGTTCTTATTGAAACCAGAATATCAGAGAGCAAAATTGAGAGAGGCAGGTGAAAGCTAAATGGTATTGAAAAATAGTGGAACGAATTTCTATCAGGCTTGGCTATTGATCGAAAATCATTCAGGGTGGTTTGGTCAGCATTGTTATCTGAGGCGCTAAATACCACTAGGGCAACGATGCTAAAAACAAATTTTGAGAAAGCGCCATACAAAGTTTACAAAATGGAAATTCCCATAACATAATGAATCATGTACACATCAGAGTGTTCTTGGTCTCATTTTGTAGGTTAACTACAGAAATCAAGCTCGGCTGTGAGACTCCGGAACCCTAGAAAACTGATTTTTTAGGTGGTGGTCTCTTTTCCCTTGTGGCACGGATTCCCTCATGCGATTTTTTTATTGATTCCTATTTTTGTGCATAATTGAGAGAAGCGTCAACATTTCTTAAGAACATTTCCCTCTTAAATTTCATGTAATTTAGTGCACACAGGAATAATGACAAAACAACGCGTTGTATGGTGAAACTTCAACCCCTGATAGAAACCCCTATTCAACCCCTAATTCTAGCGATTACAATCGCTCAACTTTGAGGGAAAGACACACCGAACTCTATTGTAATGAACATTTCACAGATCGAATACCCTCTGAGACTATGAAAAGCTGCAATTAAAGGACCAATGGTCAGCAATGAAACTTATTGTCTTTGACGAGAAGGTCACTGATTTCGATGTACACTTTTTAACGAGGGATTTTAAACAGTAATGAACCTCGATGAAGTGCGCTAGAGCTTCAGTTTGCATAAGATATTAGCAATTTGTAGTATCAATGTCTCATTTTCCATATTAAAACGTTTAGCATTAAATTTTAAAACGAAATTACTAAGAAAAGCTGATTTGAATGCAAATCAATGCAGCGAAGCCCGAAATAATGCGGCATAAATCAGAATTTTCACTTTATAAAAGTTCGGGTTCTCCTTCTATTCTGAAGGGCTGTAATATTAGCCGACTTAATTGTGCTCACTCTTGACCAGCAGACAATCTGGTTCAAGATAAACTGCACAAGATTTTAGATAATCACATAATTTAGAAGTATGATCAATGCTGCCAGAACCTCGAGTTAAAGAAGCATTTTTAAATTCACCGCTCCACAGAAGTGTAATGATGACAAATATAGGTAGTCGTGGAAGCAAAGCCTCGAAATATTTAGTTTTCAATTCTCTTCATGATTGCCAATGCGCTCGTTAAAACAAGAAGATACAAGCTTCAGCTATGCGCGTCTTAACGTTGAAACGGACGTGCATCAACAAGTGAGACACCTGAATTGCTTCGAAGGTGCGTGAAATATCAATGTACTTGAACACTAATCGCAAATTGCTCAGTCGTATCTGAGTAAATTGTACCTTGTGTTCTTGATTTACTTTGTGAGCTCAATTACCTGTTCAGATACACGGATGTTTATTGAAACAACTGACTTAAAATATCAGCGAATTGAGGGTATTTAAAAAAAATTCTGCAAAGAAATAAGCTCACCCATTACTTCACTGGAATTTTTAGCAAGATTTAGATCCTTATCTACTAACTTGAGATTCGACTTTAATGAGCTGCATTATTTCACAAGCTCTGAAAATTAAACTACACGACACTGAGCGATCTGACGCCAACTGAATATCTGCTCATTATCAGATAGCACCAAAATCGATTTCTTTTTCAGTTAAATCAAAACATTTCTTACCGAACACTCAAGGTAATAATAGCAACGACTCAAGAAAGTAACGAACGACAACTCACTTGATTAGTTCAAAATTAGAACAAGTAAATTCATTTACAGTTATCCAAATAAGCACGAGAAGTTTAGATTTGACTTGCGGTTTCACTAACAGGCATCGATCATCCAGTCTCTGCTTAATGTCTAACAAATTCTTCTTGAGATTTACTTCAACAGGATTTTGGAAATACCTTCCTAATTATCTGGACATGAAGAGAAATATATTGTGTCCGAGCACCTGCGGAACTTTCGTTGGAAATAGTTAACGCTGCAAAGTGGGAACTACTGTGGGTGCTGCGCTTGCACTCCACCTTCATGTGCCTACATAATGCACTCACGTATTCTTTCCTTGATTTTTTACACTATTGTTTGGGTTTGATGAGTTTTCATTACAATTATTAGCATGCAGGGTTTTTGCTGTGGCTCAGAGTATGCTACTAATTTATTAACTCACTGGGTGCTTTAATTAGTTTAGTAAATTCCCTTAAAAGTTGGTTCACTGAAAGGTTGCTTGATAAAAATGTACGTAGAAGTAATACGACCACAAAGGGAAAATTACTTCCTGGTAGCTTCTTATGTGATTGTAAGCCATCTTTGTTCATTGATCAGCAGCGATTAATCAAGGCGATCACATGAGAGGTTCCAAGCGGGCTCTATTCTTTGACCTTAACACGATAATCATTGCTTGCATTTCAGTTTCGTGACCGTTTCTTGATCTTGCACTCTGCGCTTGTCAAGGATGGTTCAACCGCATAACATCTTTAAAGAACGGATTTTCGTTAAAGATATACATTTGTATCATTCTGTTTATCTTAAATAGAAACATGCATTTAACTGCTTAGATCACGAAACCCCACGCATTTTCGAAGTGTTGTACATTTGGAAGAAAAATCTATAGAGATGAAATATACTTAAGGCATATTTTGCACAGAAAATCGTAGCTGCTGGATGAATCACAGGTCATTCTCCAATAATTCGTAAGCCGAAAGCTGTTTTAATTTTTTGACTTTCCATCGATTTGCGTGTCTTAAGAATGCATTAATTGGCATGTGATGCTATGTAATTACTACTTTCATTGAAAATTCTTCGATATTAATGATCACGTATCAAAGCAGTTAATACAATGATAGAATTTTGTCCTCTTCTGAGATCTACAGTAAATGCAATGTCCTGTAATAACACTTAGTATTGCTAACAGAAGTCGTTTATTCATAAAAACCACCTTTCTAAGCGAAAAACATTCGCAAAATTCAACCCACTGTAAATTCGGTGACTCTGATATTCTTTATGTCCTATTGCTGGGACAAAAAATTAAATCTATTGCAGTGCACACATTTTTATCAGTAATAACAATAATTCCATTGTACGATGCAGTGAAGCATCTCCCCACAACAGACTGACCGTTAACGCAAAGGAGTGGTTCTGTCTTTTGCCCCAACACAACTGCTCAACAAACAGGGACAACCACGTGGACGAGCAAACTGGTGTGACGTTTCTATCGTAACTCTATAGCAAAGCCTAAGCAGCGAGAGAACTGAGAAGCGTCTTATTTTGTTAATTCCTGTGTAGAAATTACTTTACCTGAAAATACTAGTATAGTGTGTTAAATTTTGTATGTTACAGTTGCATCCAGATTTCGTGATTTCAAAAATTCATAATTTTCCTTATTTGCTTCCGTGATTCTATAATACTGATTAGTCGAAGGCTAGAAAATCTCACGCGTAAGACAAAACCAAAAATCAATGTTAAAGGAAACAATTATAATAGGAAGCATTACGAAGTGTAAATATTTTATCTTAAGTGCAGCTGGATGGGTCTGGTACAAGAGTACAAGAAAATCCAACCATGAACTGTGCAGAAAATAAAGACAGAAAATCATACATTTGTCTTTATAACCTAAAATCTAATAAATCAAGACAATCCAACCATGAACTGTGCAGAAAATAAAGACAGAAAACCATACATTTGTCTTTATAACCTAAAATCTAATAAATCAAGACAATCCAACCATGAACTGTGCAGAAAATAAAGACAGAAAACCATACATTTGTCTCTATAACCTAAAATCTAATTTTATTAGATTTGAGAACACATTCTAATGAGGACCTACTATCATACGCTCACATAAACATATACACATACACAACTATGCTAGGAGGTTCCCCCAATGCATAATATGATATCACTACGGTTTTTATCTTTTTTTGTTTTGTTTACAGGAAGCCAGCATTCACTAGTCTGTAACCTAATTATTTCAATTGTTAATGATAAGTATGCGTAAAATTTTTACAGTTACTTTACTGTATCAAGCATACCACATTTGTAACACTAGTGAAATATTTTACCCTGAAATTTAGTATATTAAAAACCTATTAGGTCGAATACAAGTACCTACAATTTTTAATCTGCAGTCAACTTAAAAAATTCCCAAGTAAAAAATGGTGTCCTTTTGCTGTGAGCTTGAGCTCCACAGAGCGGACGTTATAAGTGGAGCTGCCATTCATGCGCTATATACGGAATTGAAGAAAGGACAGTTATCTTTGGTCCGAAGGCTTTTTATTTTAGTCGACATCCAAGGGTTGACGATTGAATGATTACCTATGGAGTGAATGTGTCTATTTTTGTAAGTGTGATTACGACATGTTGTCTAACTAAAGAAATATTAAATTTTAGTAGTTATCAGACAGTCAATGTTCAGGACTTCCGTATAACCTTGGCCGCCCATTCGTCTCAGCATCTCAGTCAGCAGTAAGGTCTAACTACCTAAATTTCAATGTTCAACCATTCATTTAAGTCTGCGAATTTTGTAAACCTCAGTTTAGCATATGATGAGCAAGGCCCTCGGAGTTTAGCATCACTTTCTACATTTATCCATAAACTAACTTCAACAATTAGCGAAGTGCTATCACATAATTCATTACTTACACCTACTGATATACAAGTAGTCATGTGTGCGTGTCCGACTACGTGAGAGTTGATGCGGGTTAGAATGTGTTCTTGAATATAAGAATATTGGATATTAGGCCATAAGAACAAATGTGTTTCTCTGTTCTTATTTTCGGCGGATTTAAAAATTGTTCTCTCGTGTTTGAACACTAAGGATAGAATCTTGCCATTTCGGAACGTTTCCGAATAAAACGTTTATCTAACTTTAGTTTTTCGTTTTAACTTCCCTGAATTTGATGAAACTAATTTTGTTCTATAAATTAAGCCGTTGAAATTGAATAAATTAGCCTAAAATAAATTAATAAAAAGCTATTGTAGAAATAAGTATACCAAATCTCCATGCAGGAGTTGGAAAAAATCTCTCAAGGGAACAATATATTGCCATGAAGCATTACCAAGACGTTCAAAGAGAGAGACTGAGCGGAAAAGAACCTGGTCAAGGTCGCTTCACAACTGCCTTTTTTTCAATCGGGAGCACCGTGGCCAAAACTGCAGCCGTTAGTCGAAAACTTGACGAAAGAGGCGAAGATGATGTTAGAATCACAGTTAAATATTCTCCACCTGAACCTCAAAGTGGTATCGTTGAAACAAGAAAACCAATTCTTTCGTTTTCCTCTGTCGGAAAACGGTAGACCAAGTCCACCTCTGCAGTCTTCATCGTGGCACTAGCACAAATATATATTTTGACTGATAAAAAATTTTATGTCGTAGGATTCCAAAGATTAAAAGCAGGGCGTTTCGTATAAAAGTTGGAGTACTGTGCACTGGAGATTTTAGAATGATTGCAAAGGCCGCTGTGACAGTCTGGAAGATGTCCCCTGGTATTCATGGAGCCAAAAGAGAAGCTTAGAGATTTCATCAGGGTAATTTGAAAGTATTTGCTGGTATAATATAAAGGGCACATGAGGTTATCAGAGCAAACCCTAGTCATTTCCGATACACTCAGCACCTTCTCACTTGGCAAAACACTCAGGACTATTAAAACGCTTACATTTCTTTCTTCCTCCCGAAGAAGGAACAGACCTATCTACTCCAGTCTGAAATTCAAGACTCGTATATGTATTGTTTCCTATAAACAAAGTTTCCGTAAAACTTAGCTGACTTGAAGGACTCTACAGTCAAAATTTGTGAGAATATTAGCGAAAGTCCGTAAAAAGTTGCATAATGCTGGTCATGCTGATGGCGTCTTCCACAAGTTGTACGAGTTAGCAGTGGCCTTGTGGGGTTGGGTAAGCAGGATTTAAATCTAATCTACGAATACAACTTTACGAATAATAATTGTTACTATCGTAACTCTTTGGGGATATATGTATGTCAGTGAAACTTTCTGTAGCACTAGGTACGGAATACTCCGAACACTGTAATGTAACATACACTATACAATATATGAGCAAGGTAAGAGAATTGGATTCTTGTTGTTAATTGTACATTCTTATGTTAGATTAATACTAGATTTTAGTCACGAAATCAATTAAGAGTATTTAACGATTTACAATAATTTTTTATTTTTTTCACAAACGAAAAATTCAAAAATGAGAGTGCCCTTGAACAATATACACGATACTGAAATAAATCAAACATTAAGAAATGCATAAAACTCAACGCATTATCATGGATAAAACCTGTGCCTCTTATCAATGACACAAATTGAAAAACCAAGATATACTTTTAATCACCAGCTTGGTCGACTGGTGAGCGAATCTGCTTGCGAGCGGAAAGACCCGGGTTCGAATCCCGCTGCCGACATAGTGGACGCGGCTAGAAATACGGCATGGGACTTGGGTAAACAACCGAATAATTATCGAAGTAATTATCCGACCCAAGAATGGGCCCGTAGGTTCGTTCCTATAGCCTCATTCTATTCTATTCCAAACCATCCCCGTGTTCTGGAAGTAGCCGCCTATAAAAGAAGGAGTTCGTACATAGTAAGGGGCTTCTCAGTTCCTCCACTTCTGGTCCTCTTAAACAAGAACTGCACCAGAGAGAGCTACAGCATATGACGATCTAACTTTCTCAACTAATGATCAGAGTTGGAACAGCAATAATTCGAGCTGTAGTTTCGCAGTAAAGCGCAATTAGGAACTGCAGCACTCTGTCAGTTGAAGGAATTTCCAGTCACGAACTGGGTGCCGAGGGCACAAACATTTTTAAGCGCGCATTACACGTAGCTGTTCTCCTCGTGAAGAAAAAGCTACAAGTATATTTACCAACATTTGCAAAGCCTAAAATTGACCGGCTATAGCAACTGAGGACGAGTATAGTGCAAAGATGATCATCATCAATGTCTTGTCATTTGACTTTGTCAGTTTCACAACGATGGATTATTGTGATCAATTCCGTAGTAGTCGCTGTTGGTATCAGCGCTGAATCATTTTTCCGTGGGTGATCAAGAGTGTTTAAATCACTGTAGGGCTAAATTAAATTACTTGATCAGCTCATGAACGATTTATACATCGATCTCTATTGTTGTGTAAGTAAATAAACATTCAAATGCATTCTGATTTTGCCATTTTTGGACACTAATTTTTGGTTATACGTTTTGCATTGTGTTTATGCAACGATGCTCGTAAATTTTTTGTCTAAAGATTTATTCTTCGAAATAATTTAAGGTGTATAAGCTTAGGTAAATTATTAGCATAAATAAACGACAAAAACCTGAATTAGTTTTTGCTCGTTTTTACTTGTATTTGCATAAACAACCGCACCTTGTAGGTCTATAAATGTCGCTTTGAAGACTTTTGAAGTCGCAATATCCGACGTGTAGCACACGTATAAATAAACTGAGTTAATTTAAAGACACTCAGTCATCATTTTATCGACCCGATCTTCCGTAATTACGCTAGCTTTCCTTATCCTCCACCACCACCGCTGCTGCTGCCACGTTTTTCTCAGCTCAGGCCACGACCATTGTGCTCAATGATTCCCTGGTTGTCACAAACAAATTAGAGATTTGACCGTCTGCTTTAATTTGAAGAGGCAGTCGCGTGACACCTCCTCATTACAGCTGGCAGTCACTGCCTGGGTTGTTCAAAATATTGCCTTTGGAAACTCGTGCATGAGGCCCACCAAAAATGCCTGCACGAGATTTTAAAAGTGAACTGATGGATTGCAATTTGTGAGGCTGCAAATTTGGTGAGAGAACGAGGAGGATAATTTTCCTGCGTAACGTGAAAATTTGAACCAAGAACAGAGTCGGAGGCAAACGTGTGACCATTTTCCACACTGCTGGGATTTTCAGTCGGGAAATAAATGAGCGTAGTCTAGCGAAAAAATTTTTTTAATAATCAAAACGACTCAATTATAAAAATCCGATGTGAATTAAGATGTAAAAAGGTAAGCAAGCCATCATTAAACGTTCTAATTATCACTTTTCTCTGACGTGAATCGCAAACTTATTTGCTACACTCAGCTAGAAATTATTTGCCACTGCATACCGATTTCTCTCTCGTCGACTTTGTTTTACAGTAAATAAGAGACGCACTGCAACCATTGCACGTGAAGAATGGGACTGGTGAGAGCGAGGAAGTAAGTGCTGCATTACAATTGATTGGTACACAAAGAAAGGAATAGTGATGCAGTTCGATCTAATACAATTAAGGGACTGTCTCTGCCACCTATTGTTATTTCTGATGAATGCAATAAGGGCAGAGAGAGAAGAGCATGTGATTGCTCACGGTCAACCAAATTGTCATTCTGCAACCCATTTGTCAGTTTCTAATTAATTTTTTATTACTTTCGACGAATTAGGGAACTATAGAAACACGTAATTTTGTTTCGTAGGGCTGGATGCACTCTAATGTCTGTGGTAACATCCATGAGAGGAAGCATTGGAATTCTTCTATTTACTTAAAGCAGCCACTTTCCAGTGAATGATAAACTACAAAATAGAGTCTCTTCACTTGTGAGAAATGGGATCACTCTGTGGTAGATCGATCCGTGAGGTGCGGCAGGTGTTCGCTGTACACATTACACTTGCTTGTGTATGCGATAGGCCGACAATGCCAGCTACTACTCATGAGTCCTATTTCACGTGCCGTAATAAAGTAAATTAGTATTATTGATCTTCTATTGATAGCTGTATAGAGGTGATAGTGAACAACACAAACAAAGTACCAAGACTTGATAATTTCATTGGGACAGCTAATGCTGTTATTTAGGATTAGTATATTGCCAATAAAAATAGGAAGCTGTAGTTAATTGACATTTAGCATTTACTCGTGCTGCTTTGACAAGTGTTGTACTATTGCAATATGAGAGAGACCTATTAGTCTTTCTAAATTTTTTGACAAAGATTTAGATGGTTGAGCCATTGTAAGTTAATAAGCAATTGTAGTTTGTTGTGCGGAAACTAATGTAGAAGTAATCATATCATAACAGAACCACTGATACCAAATCGAAACAATTTTCTATATGAATGACATGAACAAAATTTTTTGAGAAAACTCAACCATATTACATCAATTCCATTCAACTTGCGGAGGTTCACTACGAAGCAGAGAACTTTTTCGAAATTCTTGTCTAACGTCCTGTACAAGTTGTTCCTTTTCTATACTCCTTGATTAAAGGCAAACGAAGAAAAGTAAAAAATACGAAGGTGAGAGTATTACTATGGAAAGTATTCTTCTCGCTCCACGTAGCTTTTAGCCCGAACAAATGAGAATAATCTCAGCTGTCCCTGAGAACTCGTACATATAAATATTAATAGAAATTAAAACTAGAAGTGTCATCAATCAGTTAGATTACATGTATCCATTTTGTGACACAGTTTTTGGATTCTCTGGACACGTTGTTCTCCTTGCATAAATTGCACACGCCCCAGAGGTTATAAATGTCATCGATCAACGTCAGTTTTATTCTTCAGTCGCTCTGAGATGCGTTCATTGAGAGATCGAAGCCGTCGAAGTAACAGCATTTGTCATGCAAAGCTCGCTGTCCAGCTCGGGAAGCCACAAACCTGCTCTCATCATCTGATCTCGTTTCAATAAGCTTAGAAGAACAAGCGGACACTTTTCATTCCATTATTGGGTTGTAAGGTACTAGCTCATGACGCAACGAAACACAAACCCGCAGCAAATACGCAAAATAAAAAAAATGATTATATTGATTGCATATTTCAGGAAAGTTGGGAAATTCTGCAAAAAAATATGTTGTCAGTGTCAGTCCAGAAGGCCACCTTGTATCAAATAGACGATGCAGCTGAACCAATTGAGAGTAAGTTCTGAAAATAAAATCCCAATTCTCATAGATTGCTAAAATTCAATCTCTAAAATCCAATAGGAAAGTATAGTTGAGCTTAGCCTCGTACTTGTATTGGCACTCTTAAAATTTTCCCCATAAGTAACACCTTCAGTACTTTTGCAATGAATGAAGCCTCATGTTTTTCCAACAGTCTACAACTGCTATGATTACAGATCCTTCACAGGTCATTAGCTAGCCCGATTTGACAACGATACCTAGCGAGCCAATAGACTTCTGAGAAGCGCATTCAACGAGCCTCCTCCGCTGTGAAGGCTTTCATGCGCCGCTGCCTCTCATTGAAAAGCTGTTAACCCTTTCACTGGAGCCCTTCAATGGACTTTTTATATCGCATCATCCGTGCCGCAGAGCAAACAACTGAACTGAGCAGTCGCGTGCCGTTGAATTTTTTTGCACGGGCCTGTTAGTTAACAGGTGCGAGTATGGTAATGAAGAGGGTAAACCGAGGTCGGGGCAGCTGGACTATACATAATCGTAACATGGGAATGATGAGAGAAATCTTACTTGAGTACAATCACTAAAGACGGCGTTTTTGATGTTCTACGCAGAATAATTCAACATCTCGGCTCATTGTATCAGGACAGTTTGGTTTTAATTGATTTTGATTGAGTCTTTAAACGCTCACAGAAGTGAGTCATGCAAATTTTCTTTTCCTTTTATATGAATGGGAAATTTTCTACCATAGTGTAATATTCAACGTGTCAAAACATCATCAATGAATAAAAAGTTTCGCTTTGCGACAATGCAGGAATGCGTTTTAACTTTTTTAATTGCACTACGATGTCGAATCACGTATAATAATATACGTGACATATTTCTGCCACGGAATAATTACAATCTAATTTGTTCAATCTAACTTTGATATTTTCAGCCAAAGGCCTATGCCGTCACGTATTTGTGAGAGTCAAAGCCAACAGAAAAAAACCTGCGTTCGATTTGACATGAAAGAATAATGGTATGAGGCTCTCAGTGCTGGACTCATTTTAATTTGGTTAATGTTTGTTTGGAAGAACATTAAAGCTTCGCAACACAATGGATGGCAGGTCGTGCCGAGGCCAAGTCGTGATTGAAATTCCCGGAATGAGGAGCGACTTGCGTATGCAATAGGAGAAGTTTTGAGCGCGCGCACGGCCGGTTTGCTGCGCGCAACTGCTCTGATTGATGGTCCTGCTCCACAGCGCACACACTAGGCCTGCTGCGGATAAAAAGTTCTCTATGTTTACAGTAGTGTTAAATTCAGGAATTTGCTTCAGAATGCGGTTTTGAGAAACTGACTTTGAATTTTGGTATTCAGAATGGCGTGAAATGAACAGATTTTTCAGATCAAGAGATTGTGCGAATGAAAAATTCGAAAAGGACATATCTCCTTTTGCAATAAATGTGCAATAGTTTGATCAATTTTCTCATGCTCTAAGACGATGCACATGAAATAATCTAAGAACATATTATTTAAAATCAGAATCGAGACTAGACGACACTCAAAAATGTGTTTGCACTTCACCCACATACTTCCCTGAAGTTGTTATGGTACATGACATAAAATTCCATGAGAATTGAAATATTGTACACTTCCTCTAAATGCTTATGCATTAAAAAGACTAATTAGCTATAATTAACAGCTTTGATTGGTGGCACTTATATTATTGAATGCATGTGCTATGATTATGTTTTTTATTTAATGACATGTATGTACATACTCCCTGGAATAACTTGAAGTGAAGCATGATAAAGCCTCGGGCGCGTGCACCCTGGCATCGAGTGAAGTCGCTGCATGGGGTCGATACTTGAACGAGTTATAATAAGACAGGTCAGGTGTTGACTACTCTGACACTACCTCACATCTGCGCTGTGTTCATCAATAAATAATAATTTAGCTTAATATGAATCTCTTCTAGCCCAGCAACTACTGTATATGCGCCTCGATAATGTTACTTGACGTTTACGTCTTGAACCAATGACTGACATACTGCGTTTTCTGATCCAGCACAATATTTTACTCCTCATGCAGTCACTCCAACTAATATACTAATAAGCGTTCATGCTACTGTTTAAAAATCGATTTCAACAGGCAACCAGAATTTATTGTCACGCAATTGGGCGATAAAACGTTTACCGATAAATAAATAATGAGGTTCTATTACTGATTCAATCGAAGCTCACATAAAATTAGGAAGGAACCTTCTTCACTGATCTCTTACAAATTAGCCTTAAGCTTCTTACTTCGGTGATTGATTGGAAGTCTATGTTGTCTCCACGCCATAATTCTGGTCTGACTTGTCAATCTCGTTGATATTAAATTTTTCTGGGACATCCTTGCGTAATGACGACGACTCTTCACAAAAGTATTGCCCTCGAGGCGGCGCTGCTCGTTCACACAAGCATTTTGCAACGATTTTCGCACAAGTTCCTCACTGATGATTTTCTTCTTTGGTGCAAATCGTCAAAGTTGGCTGAGGTGCGCTCCTACACGTGTGAATTGCAAGCAACTCTGCCAAACTTGCCAAGTATTTAATCTTGAGCGCAGAATTTTAGAAAGACAGCAAGACGATGACGAAATTGGAAGAATAACGTCAATCTATGGTTCAAACGTTTTCCTCAATACAAAAATCATAAAATAAACGTTTAATAATTCATTAAAATATACTCAAATTGCAAAAATTGAAAATATTTCTACTACCGATTTTCAATTTTTTCGGCAGAAATTGATGCTTGACGAACCCTGCCTGCACAATCTGGCACGGTTTATTGATAGGTCCCGTCCTTTCGGTATTGGAGCTGTGTCCTCAACTATAATATACATTGGAACTCTTCGAAGTGCATGCAGAATAGACATACTTTCAAATCCTAATTTAAAGAACAACAAAATGATTTGAGCGTTTATTTACTTTTCGGAAGGGTCATTTAGCCCCGAGAACATGAGCAATTAATCGGTTTGACAGAGTAATTTGTCGATCGTATGCCTCACTACTACTGTGATTGACGGATCGTCTTAACGATCACTCTGCCATTTACGAGTCGTAGTTTGACTGCCAAGTAAGGCCGTTATGCGAAGTCAATTTCAAGTAAAGTAATAAGTCGCAGAGTTGCTCCTGCTCCCACCAGAGTGAGAAGATAACCCTGAGGACACAGGCGGCCGAGATGGCTTAGGTCTTACACTCCTTTGTAATACAATAGGAAAGTGAGCGAAATAACAGCATGAATGTGCATTTCATTATTGGACTGAAACCCTCCATTCTCATGATATGAACTTATGAATTTATTACGAACTTGAAGTTTCTTTTCCTGGTCTGGACGTTAGAAACGTAAATACCATACATTTAGGACTTATAGGACATTTAATTAGCAGAGAATGTTCTCAAAGTTCTTGGTTGAGAAAATGTAATTTTTCACTACGTTTCTGTTTTGAAGCACTCTTTCTAGCACAATTTTGTTATTCTAATTTAGGCCTTTTTTAGCTTGTTATTGTAATGCAGAATCCAATTAGATTCAAACTTCGCCCTTAAATATCTTGAAGCCAGAACGATGATTGAACACACATATTGAGCACGTAACTACAGGGCGGTCTATAAGTGATATTTCACTTTGGAAAATCAATAAATGGGATACTAAGCTAGGTACAAATATTTGAACCATTGTAAGCAATAAAAGGTGACTAAAATCCACGGATGTGTATCGATTTTCTGATAGTCATGACATACTATTATTATACTGTTAAAATTTAATTTTAAAAATGGTGCGTAAATGGAGAACAGAAAGCGGAAATTGTGAAACTTCTCTTCGAATAGAATGGCTCCATAGTAACAGTACTGAGAAATTATAGAAACATTCTTAATGGTGAAAGTAATAACAAAATTGCAAAAAACAATGGTTACTAAATTCAGAGAAGCGGGTTCAACAGAAAGGAATAGATGAACATGCTCAGAAAAGTCTTTCTACATAGATTAATTTCGCGTTATGGTGACGTTCCGTTACCACACGATCTATAAATAAGAATTCTCTAAAAAATTTCCTCTAAGGGCAAGTAAAGAGTAAGGAGGAACTACATTGGAGGATGCTCTGGAGGAACTAAAATAAGAACTGGAGGAACGAAATCTGATGCGTAGATTCAAGTAAACTACAAAACTAAGTTTGGAAAAGATACCTCCATCACAGCTGTCAATTCGTGCATGGCACAAAAAATATGAAAACAGGGACAGTGTTGAATAAAGGGAGAAGTGAGGGACCAAGAACATCTAAGGAAAGTATTGATAATTATGTAAGAAAAGATTTTTCTCGTTCTCGCTCGAAGTCCGTCCACACTCCTAGTAGACTGTGAGAGCTACCACGTTCAACAGAGCACAAGGTCCTACATATGAGGTCGAATGGTACGCTTATAGAGTACAACTCTTATAGGTACTCCTGCTAAATGATAAACATGTGTTTTCAGTTAACATACTGGAATGGTTTCTTAGGTTGAAACATTCCTCACACGAGTTTGTTTTAGTGACGAGTCAACGTTCAATGTGTCAGGAAAACTGAACACATGTGTGGCGTGGGATCATGTGCAACTGAATCAATTATCTAATTTCTTTCAGCAAAAGAGTAAAAACTTCAGTATTTTAGTCTCATTTGATAGCAATTTCCACACATGTATCTTATTATTGGCTTTTGTAATGAAATTGTTCAATTTAAAAAAAATTAAATACACTGGGAAGTATTTTTTTAATGAAATCAATGTGGCCATACACCACAATAAAATATTGGTTAAATTAAGACATTTTAACTTTATATTACTATTTATATTTGAAAGAGGAGAAAAAATTTAGGAAATTTTATAGACTCAGAAGTCGTAGCATTTCAGAACTTTTCAGTGCTACATGTTTCCATGAATTACATTGAAAATATGATCTTCTCACAGAGAAATTCGGTATAGAATTAGAGTTTATGTTTGTTTTATGTTACAAAGTGGAGAAGTAGTTCGGAATGAGTGCTAGGTAGAATAATAAAGTAAAAGTCTTTAATTAATAATCTGAACTTTGTTTCTCTGCAAGGAACTTCAGAGACCACTGCATGGGAGCATGAAGTGCACCAGGAGAATTGATGTTCTTTCGAAATTTGGCCTCGCTTCATGCTATGTTGTCATGATCCCTCAAAAATGAACTTAATGTAAAAACAGCAGATAAATTGGACATCCTGAGTTCTCTGTAGAGTCGTTCACTACAGCGAGGTCATGTATTTACAAAATAACGACTTTCACTCGAACAGTCCCCGCTATCGTGCAGTGTAGGCCCTTCAACTTTCCCGGCAGTTGCCGTCTTTTATGGAATGGAGTTTATAGGCAGTATTTTTATATTGCTTGTAAAATTTTCCATTCGGGTGGTGTATTGTGGAGGAGTTTAGTGAGCCGTTACTTGAGCTAGTGGCGATGCTAACGGCTCTAATGATATTTTAACGAACGCCAGCACAGGCCTTATAGCTTCTCGTAAGGTTCTCCATCAAGGCAGCACCATTCAAAATGAGCCCCAAAACCATCTCAAGATGACTGCTGTGGAAGCGCAAGACGATGTGTCCACAGAATTCCTTCAAAATGATACAGTGAACTTGAAATCATGTGAGTCACAGCAATTAGTTAATATAAATCATTATTATTATACTGTTATGATATATTCGATACTGTGAAGCAAAAAAATAAAATATAATAGAGTACAATTTTTTAAACTATTAGTTCATCATATTATAAATACTTTTCTCCAAAATGCAGCTTCCTTTTACGGTAATTTCATAAAAAAAATAATAATTTTGTCTAACAGTATTCCAAAAAAGAAAAAATCGACGTTTCTCTCTATTAACGAATATATGCTTGCAATACACTGATGAATCATTAAACCACTCTGCTCGGTTGAAGTACAACAAGACAAGTTACAACGAGATTGTATTTATTCGAGGAATCTAGCAAATTTAAATTCTATTGATCCGTTTTTCATTTTTACTCAAATTCAGGTAGCAAATGGGACAATTTTCAACTTCATACTGCAGCAGTAGAAAAAATCGAGTCAGCCTACCTCTGGATTGTTGCTTTGTGAGGTTTTCAACATTATCTGCTAGTTACTTCCTATCTTCTTTTGTAACTTACTTTCTTATCATCTGATTGCACCCTACAACACAGAGGTGTCGGCAATCGATACTTAATATTCCAAAGCGAAGGGAAACTTGAATGTTCGGACTAAATACCGTAGACTAAATCAAAAGATTCATATGACGTCATGGAACAACTATGAGCTCTAGTGAAGTGCCATGTGGACCTTTTGAACTGTCAATTCTGCGGATTGTCACTGTTACCTACGCACGCATCAGGCTAAAGAAATAAAAAACGAATTTCGTTAGTGATCACTGGAAATGAGCTCGAATGCTGAGGGCAATGTTCTGTCTGCTTCTTCCAAACAAAGCTACCCAGCAAAGCACTAAAAGATCAAATTGCTGACATGAACGTCATTACTGCAGTATAATAAAGTTCATCGATAAAACGTGACACATTTTTAATTAAACTGCAGCACCCAAATGACCAAGGGACTTTTATCTGCAGTAAAGCGGCGGTACAGTGGCCATTACGGGACTAGGCAGGTGGTGCTGCAGCTACTACTGTGTTGCTGCAGTTGTCTCTTGTGCTGCTCTTGTTCCGGTTGTGTTGCAATTTCTTCATTTACTGCTATTACTTCTTCTCTTACTTAACAGTGATAGAATGTGTGGAGATATCTGGGAATAACTTTATTGTTGTAAGTTCCATAACAGTGCAAATAAAGAGTTACGAAACAGCAGATCCTGATGAAACTTGAGTTTAGACGTCATAAAATACGAACCGTGGACTATTTTACTTCTTTTCATCATCTCAAGAGTAGGCCCAAAAAGCTTAGTGCCAAAATTATCTCGCTTAAGAAAGTAATACTCGTATATGCACGCATGAATTATAGGTTACCAAGTATCAACTTTCATTCATCCTAAGGTCAGTGTTCGCTAGTCTGTTAACTTACCAAAAGCCATTAAATACATCATAAATAATTTTCAGTGCAGTTTTTGATGAAAGCTGTTAGGATATCAAGTTTCATAAACTTTAGTGAAATTTTCTATGAGGAAATACGGATAGATGATGAAAAACTACGTAAATATGGTGTAAATTCTTCATGTAGAATTTCTTTATTTTTTCTAGAGAACGACAATGCTCGCATCCATGACCCGAAACAGACAATCTCCATAATTTCCTCATTACTACTGAATGAACTTGCCTTTCATTGTCTTACCTTAAACAACAACTTTAATTCGTAGCTCAAAATTAATTCCGCTTTCTGAAGAAGTCCATTGTTTCGGTGCGATAAAACAAACACTGCTTCTCAGGAAACTTGCAGACTTCTGAACCTCTGGTCAAAATGAAAAATAGATGAAGCTTGAACTCTTGTGTCTTGGGTCGAGTAATGCCTGTAATTAAGCTACGCCCTGTGAGTCCTCAAAAAGCTTTGAAATAAATAACTGCAATGAGACTTGAAGATGTTGCATGATTTTTCTTGCTGACAGCTATTTCATCAGAACATGTTAAATTCCAATACTTATTACTGCTGTGTAATTCTTGTTAGGTCAATTAGTAATCAATATATGTATGGGCATTAGGCGATAGAAAAGATAGCGACTTTAAAATTGCAAATAACTGTTCAATTTAAAATTATATAAAATCAGATAGTATAACGCTAGATACGCCTTCCTCTACAACCTAAAGAGACAAGCTTCATAGTTATGTATAGAAGAAGTTGTACTCGTATTGTACACTTCTGTAATTTCCAATAATACTGTCTTTATCATTTAGACATACTTAGAATTATGGTAATGAGAGTCTGGAAAATTTGGATGCATAGAAACTGCAATAGAACATTTACAGCATAATACACATACAGTAAACAAATAAATCGAAAGCATAACTCACCATTACTCACCCTCAGCGCTAAACATGTGAAGGAAATAAAGGTCAGCGTCAGTTGAAATTAAAATCATGTGGTTTTAACGCATTACTGTGTTTCTAAGACCATCATAATGGAAAACCTCTTTAATTAGGTCATTAAGACACTATGGAGGGAAGTACACCAAAGAACTTCTATTCATGCAATACAACGCATGTTATTCCGACGACTCCCGACACAGACTTGCCTGTAGACCACAGAGGCGTTACCATTTGTGAAGTGCTCATCTTGCGATTAGAAAACAATGCAATCTCCAGGAAAGTTGGAAATGAGTAAAGTTTTCCTCATATGCGTGCACCTCGCGAGAATATATGTCAGTGAAACGCTCGTCAGCGGATGGACGTCCTAGATCTGTACATTACTGACCCCATGCAATCAAGCGATATTTCATTACCTCAGCACTGTTGGTTCCGGAGAAAAATAGTGACGAATTTTATCGGTCTAATAGGAAGGTTCATTAGGAATGGCTCTTCAGATTCCAAGTCAATAAAGAAAGGCTGTTTGGATCAGCTTATCTTATCTAGGGTGCGTGACTTGTGCAAAGTCAATGCAATCATGCGCTCCACTCCCATTTTCGTGCCATATGCTAGGAATTTAACGCGCCTAGAAGTATTGACAATCATAGTGAACGTCCTTCAAATATAATAATAATAAAGGTTCTGTAAATTATTATCCATGCATTTTACGGCTTTCCATTTGATCACTTCCTGTTTGAGTTCACCAGTTCTCGGATATATAACGAACTTTAAGTCATTCAAGTTTATGATTGATGTAGATCAAGGATCAGATTTTTCCACCCCTTGCGAAAACTCCGATTTTGCTCCCCAGAAAACAGTCGTGAGCATTATTTAAAGTTCGTGTTTCACCTCGTAACTCAAGGTCAATAAAGGCAAGTCAGTATAGCTAACTGAAAAGAGCAATCCTTGAGAGCTAAAAAAGAAAATACGTGGAACATGTGTTAAAAAAAATATTTAGGGAGCGCAAAGAGGCTTACAAGGAATACACCAGAAGCAGATTTCACAAATTTATCTGTAGAGCATGTACGTGAGATTCTTAAATATAGAGCTAGAGATTGTTTTCGACTATTCTCACTTTGATACCGATTTGGAAGTGGCTTGAAGCCATTACTTGTAACTACAGTACACATATATTCTCGTGTCAGTATGATAAAGAAGCTGTGGCACATGGGTAAGCCACCCATATTTTGCAGTTGTGGGTCTGTACATCAGGACAAGAAGTGGCTTATCTGCATTCAACTCGAATTAAGAATGAGAGCGTCTTACTATTCTGTATTCCAAGCCGTACGTTCCTTTCTTTTCGTTCATTGTAGTCCTCAATAATGTGATACAGCTCCCTTCCCAATACAGTCGGGTACAGATAGTATGCTTGCACATCCATAGAAATTGATTTTATCCACACGTTTGAAAAACCTTTCAAATGTTTAAGAAGTTACATTTGAAGGCATTAAGTGTTGCAATACAACTTGGAAAGTGAAAAGTTTGTAAATCTGTTCAATGCATTTCGTGCCCAGCTCTGAAAATTAGTTTCACGAGAAATACTTCCATTATGTACACCATGAAATGCTGAAATTCTTTTACATGGGACTTTTACCGATAGCAAAATGATATAGATTAGCTAGCAAGGGACGAAGAGTAGCAACTATAAAACGGTGTAAAACTCCTCGTTTCCTCGTTCCTAATACTGAAGACTGGGATGTCATCCTGAAAGGCGATACAGATGTAATTTAAAGTAATAACACTTGAAAAATTCGTTGAAATTTATATTATTTCTCATGCACTGTAATTGAAATCGAATGTTTGAAAGTCAAACGAAAACATAGCGGTCCTATGGAAGGTTAAATTTGCTCTGGAATGAACGATAGCAAAAATCGTTCCGGTAATTCAAAGAAACCATTTTTTCAAAACACATAATCATTCATCCTGTTATACGGAGCATCATCAGTGGACAAGATTAGTATGATCACTCAAACTTTGCAACTCGGACTATTTTGGCGACGTTAAATTAGTCGAAAACTACCACCCAAATTTTTCCCTACTCCCACATCAAATTTTTTGTAAATATAAATGTTGTTTAATTTCATGTTGTACAAACTTTATGGAATTTTTCCTCCGTAAGCCCAATTCTTCAAGCACACATTTGCACTCTAAGGCAAATGATCAGCTCACATGCGCTCATCTGTAAATTATGGCGAGTCAGCGATGAGCTTTGTTCCAGCATAATGAAGACGTTGACATGTCGTTGAGCTCAGCCATAAAAATGCGCCAGCTCAAGTCATTTTCTTGAACGTTGAGTGCAAGAGCAGAAGTAAAACTGTTCTTCCCTATTCACAGAACAATATGCGACTGTTTCAATTATAGAGACGGAATGTCCCATAATCGAGGACAAATCACCCAACGCCCAGACCATGAAGCACTACCAGTGTTTTGCTTGCAAACACCAAGAAACGAATGGAATAAATAAGAATAGCGGCTTCACCTGCGCTTTATGACTTCATCGAACCGTCAGAGGTTACGACACGAGGCGCCTTATAATTGCATGTGAAACTGACACTCGTCGAGGACTGCACAAGTTAATGGTTCACTAAATCAACACCGTTGAGGCTCTGTGACACATGACGATCGAGCATCAACTTCCACCAGGATATTGACGCCAAAACTTAATGACACGATATGGTGGTGCGTTGCTCCCTAGATATTACAAAAGCACCGCATTTCCACTGCTGTGAAACACATGATATAATGAAAAATTGCCAATATAAATTGTAAATATGGTTAAGATAAGAATTTCCTACGAGTAGTTTTATACCTCGTCACTAAAACGATATTAAAACTATTCTGTACTCTTGTGCTTTCTTGAGTACCCTGAGCCTGGTGGGACACGGTGGCAATGTTCAATAACTTTTCCCATCTCGTATCGATTATTCCCACCGTGTCTCACGTTTTACTTTCTCTAGAACAACATCCGCGCGTCTAAAATATCAAACTATGAAGGTTTTGTCTGATGTGAGAATAATATTTCCGACTCTGCCAGATCTTTTTTCAAGAAACAAATACAGATGAGGGGAACCTCAGGCATTTCGCCCCAGACTTTTTAGCATTTTCCACGACTTGAAGGTAAAACAGTTGGGTCTTTTCTAGATTTTCATGATTTTGAAAGTCTTTGAGTAGTTGCAACCTATAACCCGAGAATCAAAATTGTACAAATGTAAAATTCATTTACAAATTTGACAGTCTCAGTTTAAAGTGAAATGTAACCTTAGTACGAACATTGATTATTTGAAGAACGATTTGAAAAAAATTGAAATTCGTGTTGTAGTGTACGATTTTTCACCTTTAACTTTCCACTGATGTTTTACTTGAATTCAACCTTGATAACAAAAGAGCAAAAACGAGCAAACTAATCTTCCTATCTAAAACTATTTTACCTGAAACAGTAGTTAAAACGACTCATAACTCGACATGAATCTCACATCTTTGAATAGCGAGGCTACCTCGAAATGTCTGCCCGTACCACGACCTCTAGAAGTCAGCAGTGAGGCCGAGAGCCGTCATTTAGCCTCCTCGGACTCCGGAGCGACGCGGCTGGGCCGCCCGCCATCATCCGTGGTCGCCTAATACAGACTCTAATGGAGCGCCTCGGTCTGGCGGCTCTCGGCCTCTTCGTCCCAATTCCCGATTTGAACAATTTCTCGGAGCGCCATAAAGTGTATACGAGCGGCTCATTGAGATTTTAGGAGGTCGTAACAGTCTGCGGATTTCCCAAATTTCATCAAACTGGATGATTGGTGAAATACGTTCCTTCAGGGTGGGACCATGACGCAAGATGACAAATAAAATTAGATATCTCCATGTAGACTGAGGGAAAACGCAGATTTTGGAGGCTTTTGGCACACGACCTTAATCTCACTGTTATTTATACCTGTTCATGTTTAGATTGAAGTGACTATGATAATCGTATGACATAAAAAGTACTGTATGTTGCTTTGTAAACAATGTCTTGAAAAACTGATATCAATAAGATTTTCAAGTTTTCTGAAAATTGTGCTCACAATTTTCAGTATTACATTACAATTGATAATGCTAACACCAAAACCCATTTTAAGTATTAATTACTAGTTATTAGCATATGTCTGACTTGATATCTCTTCAACGCAATGTTCAAAAAACAAATTTCAATAGTGTCTACAGCTGTAATTTTGAACAAGAATCCGAAATGGCTGCACGAGAGTATTCGTCCACGCCGTCCATCAGCTATCGAGCAGTTTGGAGGATTCTTCTATTCTCTATATTGGGCTGTTTCGAGTCCAGTAAGAGCACATTTAATTTTTGCTTTAGTGCCACTGAAGGACGTAAAGTCGGCAGTAACTGGGAGTGCGAGGCAAGGGGTCGCTGTGAGTTAGGGTCAGTCAAGCGGCAGTGGGCAGTTCAATATCGTGGTGGGCTTCACGAGGTGTGCTCCCACTGCGCCCTAAATAATTCCCGAGAATGGCTCGCAAAAGTGCTTAATCATAGGCCGTGCACTTTGCGCTCCTGCGTTGTCTCTTCGACACGGCATTTTAACCGAGCACCTCGAAGTGACACAGTAACATGTAGCTCTCTTAACAAATTAACTAGCGGCCATGTAGGTCTGTTGGTATACCTAATAAAATTTCCAGTGTAATTTTAAGAAAATTATTCAGATATAGACCTTTATAATATAATCATTAAGTAGAATTCCTAGAATAGCACAGCTCAAAAATGTATTACGGCCATAGTTATACACAAGTACCTCAAATCTGCTAATGAAATGTTACATAAAAAATAATAATTTATATCATAGAGCTACAACATTTCACCTAAGAAAACAAAGAAATGATTAATTTGGTAGCTCTACCTCCCCCCCTCCTACGTGCTCCCTAGAAAAATCTTCGCATAAAAAAGACTATTAACTTCGCTCTCAATCATAATAAAGTCTGGAAAGAGGAGTAGAGGAAGAAAACGAGTTCTTGTGAAGAGTCACGTCGTCAACAGTGTAAAAAGGAGGCAATAGTGAGTGTAAACAAGAGTCAACACGCCTCCGACACAAGTCAATCTAGAAAGAGACGTGACCGAATCCGCCAAGCTTGTTATCTTTCCGTTCCCCAAAACACCACACACGTCCCAGAACATTTGCTTCTTAGAACTTACTCGAAAATTAATCATGCATTAAAGACTTGTTGATACACTGACTGTCCCTTACGGTTTTGGCTTTTGGCTTTAACAGATGACTTTTCCAGACAAATAAACAAAATATCAGAAGTTTGCATCCAGCCGTGAATGTACATTGGGCAAAGAAGAATTCAACTATATATTTCCATTTCTACATTATGAAGCTTGTAAAATAAAATTTGTACTCCATATCTCGTTGTAAAATATTATAAGTACATATGTTAATCATTCACCTACATATGAAAACGGTATGTTCATGATATTTTGTCACCAATGTCGAACACAATCCCTGTGACTGCGCAACAATTAAAATTCCTTATACGCCATTCAGGACTTTTGTCGAAAGTAGTAAGTGAATCATGGATTTAGAGCAAATAAACATGAGCATCACCATACTGGAAAATTTTGTGCAATGATCTTAAGATAAATTTATGCACACACATAAATGAGACGTGCAATGCATATTACATCGCAGACACTCGATCAGTTCGTGATGATTGTATGACATGCAGTAACATTATGAGTGAATACGTACTCATTCACGTGAGACTGCATGAGATAAGAGTGTTTATCTTAATTCCTGAAGACACTCTGAGGGGCCCTGAGACGAGGAGAGGCACATTCGTGGTCGCACATCAAGGTAATGGGGTGCGCTGCGCTGCTCGGCCCCGGCTGCTATTGGGTACCTTGCAGCTTCATTACAATAATTTTCATCATAACAGAGTGACACTCATCATGACGACCACACAAAGCAATTGGCCGATGTGCCGCCAGTTTGCGATAAGCATTTGATGGCGGGCACTTCGCCTCATTAGCTTTTCATTTCTGTACTCTATTAAATGGAAGCCATGAGTTTCTTCTTCTATTCGATGGAAGACATACGAGCCTTTTGTTGTCGCAATAGGTAAGTCTTTTATTCTGATGATAACATGCCATTATTGAATTGATAAGCTAGTGGTTACTTGAGAGTCACACTACGTAATAGAAAATTTGCAGTACATTGAAATCTCAGGTATAATTAATATACTTGAATTTATTAATGATAACGTGATATTAACGTGATATTTCATACAGTAAGTAGACCGTTAAAGTTTCTTCCGCTGAAAATGGTTCAATGAGCGGATATCAAACTTTGTACATGGTTGTTGAACATTCACACTGCCGTTTAGTCATCATTTTTTATTTCGCCAGTGTACACAAAAAGGAGAAATCAATGAAATTCTACCAAGGAAACTCAAACATAAGAATCACTAACTTCCCTATTTTAAACGCTGTATATCCGAAGTGTGTTTCACATACGAGAAGACCATTTTTATAACTCAGTATTCCTTGATTTTTAACGTGAGTTGGATTAGACTGAGACGTCAACGTAGAGTGAAGTGAAGAAAAAGAGATAATATTTCGCTAAATAATAAAGCGCACTTTCATTCTCAGCAGTCTGAACTTCTGTTAGTTATTTTCGAGCATGTTGTGAAAACAGCGTTTACTGTCGCCAGCCATTGCCATCAAATTCCTCGTTACTGTTACTTAAAAAACAGGCAAATTTATATTCAAGGAAAAGTAACTGCAATTTATAATGCACAGTCCCAGTTCAAGATTTTTAGCTGCATCTAGTCTTGAGAAAAATTACTGTAGTGCCAAGTTCCTAAACATCCTCTGAAACATTTTACTTTGATTTAACTGTTAGTATATATAGGAGATATCGTGTTCTACCTTTCAATGTTGCAACACAGGTATACGTAAACGTCTCAAAAAAGTTAATTTCATGTTGCCCTTTTCATCGTTCAATTACCATAGACACCCTAACTTCCTTATGTAATATTTGGTCTAATGTTTAACGCCATGCAAGTATTTCCAAATCAATTCATCAATAAAGTTACGCATCGTAGCTAGGAAAACTGTAACGCTCAAAGGTCACTTCCAAAATTTACGTTGGAAAGAGAATGGTTGATGAAGTTTTATATAATATTTCCTGAACAGTCTAATTTGATCAACTGGACAATAACTGTTTGTAACATTGTCTAACTGTCCATAGTTTATCAGCTTTTAGGAAATTTGACCAGCCTAGCTGGGAAAAGTATGAAAAATTTTCTTTATCTAGAGCTAACGACTGAAGGCTGTCACAAAATGAAGTTTCAGAATTGCATTATTCCTCTGATGAGACGGGAAAGTTGCTCTAACTTGAACATGAGGCTGCACAATGATACTTGAAGTACCTCCTCTACTTGTAAAAAGTGGAATGAATCACTTGCAAAGAATAAACTGTATTTTGCTTTCAACAATAATTACCCCGTATCCATAAAAGAAATTTTAACATAAGGCACTTTTATCGTAAGAATTTAAAAAGTTACTTCTACACAGTATTAAAAAGCAACTGAAACTTTACAAGGTTAAAGCAACGACACCAGGAGCAAAGTAAGCAGTGATTGAGCGTGCTTGGAAATTCTTTAATGTCTATGAATGTTCTTCTTAATGTGAATATCAGATTATAGATGAATAGGCAAAAAAATCAGCCAATAACTGCAAGGATATACGGTACAATGTCTTTGTGAACTCTTCACTAAGAGAGAACATTCCTGTTTTGTAGCTACGCAGACATGACTCCACCAAAACCAGGTAAGGAAGAGTCGAGCTGGTGTTGGCAGGAGGGTACAGCGACGGTCAGGAGCATGTCAAGATCTAATATAGGTCTGGCCTTGCTATTACGACCGGACCAAAGCTTTGCTCGGAAACAATTGCTCCACATCGGTCGTGTGACGAACTTCAATCTTTCGTTTTTGACGGGAGGTCGTGCTTCTTCCTTCAGTGCTCAAGGAAATGTCTTTCAGTCCTTCTTATTACAGTCAGAGAGCTTTGCAAACACTGACCCATTGCCTCTCTGGCCGATCAAACAAATTTCCCCGACCAAAGAGCCAGTTGTGTCCTGAATCTTCTGAAAAAAATACGAGAAAAGCAGTAAAAACCTGCGTCGCCATCTAATGAGTCAGCCTACACAACTGGCTAGTGCGGGGGTACTGAATATCGCAGAATTTCAGTTTCTCTGAGATATGATATAGAGGCATAGATAACCGGACATCATTTATCCTCAAACAATATGAGGTTCGATTAGTGATATATAGCAATTCAGGAAAACGATGTGGATTTTCAAACCATATTCAAATGGAAGTATTTTTAATCACGAAGTAATTCATTCTGCATTCTCGTTCATATAAATAGAATATTTTAAATAATGTACTAAAGAAGTGCTTTAATCCTTCTATAGGTTAATTTTTTCTACGTAGAGCCAATTCCTGTAATGGAAAGCTATTCCACTCAAACTGAATTAAAACTGTTCTATAATGAAATAATGATTTTCAAAGTAGCAAAACGTATCCGTTACATATCGAACGTATCGAAGGCGTTCCTAATAAAAACAGTCTGCCAAAATAGAACTGTTGTGAAAATACACCCCCCAATATTACTAAGCAGACCAATAAGTCCTTGAGACGGAACTTATAATTGCAATAGTGCTAACATTACGCAAATAAAATGAGAACTAATTCTGAGTAGAAAATTTGGAGAAGTTTTACCTTCCGAACTCACAATTCTTTAAACACAATTTCATTAATGCCGCCGGGCTCTACATATCATTGAAATACATGGACAGCAGTTAGAACAAGCCGACCGAATGTTGGTCTTCAGATTAAATTCACAATGTAAAATTTCAGGCGAGAAATCAATTGTTACGTATTTCAATTATAATTTCCCCTCGCATGGAAGTAAAATTCTTGTCAATGTTAAGTTTCCAACTCAATTCCTACTTTGTTCAAACTAACACTCGTACATTTTTATACGACCATTTCTTCTGAGGAGCAGAATTGAAGACAGCGTTGAGGTCATTGAGTGAGCAAGAAAAATGAGAGCGCATTGACACTTGGCTTTGAGTGGCAGCATGGTTGGAGGACCTGACGAAGGAAGCCTCGATACACGCTGCCTGTGTCGGAGCATTGATGCCGTTCCTCTGTGTGTATAGAGCTCACATTGTCGCCACGAGGGCAGCCCGCAGGTATCGACTTTATTGGGTGCAGCACAGCGCACAGGCATCACACATGGGCTCGCTTCGTCTCTAGGTGTGAGGGGAACCAGAGTTTGTTTTGCCTCATAAATATATGCACATGTTTAGCACTAAAATTGCAGCTTCCGTGTGAATTTCAACGTCTTTGTCACCATGTACCTACAATATTCCAGAGGAAAAAGATACCAGACTCCTATATTTTAAACCTTTTTACGAAAACATGAAAACCAAGCAACTTTATTTCGAATTCCAATATTTCATATTCTTAAAGTATATTCATTACTGTCCTTCGAAATACAGGAACCAATTACAGAGGATGACAAAATATTTAAGATAGCCTGAATTAAGCTCATTGAGAGCCCCTGATAATGGTAAGATGCACTATTAAATTTTCTGCCTAAATTAAAAAGACAGCCACTGCTGTGGACAGGCTCCAACACGAGGATAACTATGACATGTTTCAAACTCCACACCCTCTCCACATAGCGTGCAACAGAACAGTGCTTTATTAGCGCAAACGCGGGTTCACTCGTGATCATACAGCGGGTTTGTGTCGCACAGCACACGCGTCGACAAAAAATAATTAAAAATAAATGATCGTGACCTACCACCCAAATCAAACTTACACTCTGAAGCACATTTGTATTCTTCAGAGCAGAGTTTGACAAAAATTTGCCGCTAAATTGAGTTGAAACGTTACGCAGTTTGGTCTTCAAAGGGCATGATGAAATCCTAGGCAATACTTTGCACTGAAAATGATATATGAACCCAAAGTGCAAACGATACAGTTCACATGACAGATGAGGTCTGCAACTTCAGATCAATCAGAAAATTACGGTGCTACGCTGAATGGATACGTAGCGATACTGAGTGATGCGTCCTCCCTCAAAGAGTTCAGAAAAGATCAAACTAAATCTTACTAAGTCCATTGCGTGGTAACTCGTGCAGAATTTAGTAAATTAGGAAGAAAGACAACCAAAAACAATCGGTGCTAAAATTTCTGAGTTGAGATACTCTACAAAAATTGTTCAATCTAATCCAATTCTTGTTATTGTTATCCTCGTTTCACGCACGTCCATCGAATGCTTCATGGGAATATTATGCTTTGATGAAGCTCTAAAAGATTCAGTAAGATAAATTGAGCATCAACAATGAACCATTGTAATATTACACTTATCAGATGCTATGTTTAGCAGGTAAAATGTAAAAAAAATCTTCAAGGAAAAAACGAAAGAGCAATGCGTAACAAATGCGTAACAAAAATTCATTACAGTCACAAGATCTAGCAACGGACAAAAAATAGATATCAAAAAGAAAGAGAACCCAGTTACAAACTTTTTCAAACAGGAGTTTAAGAATTTCTTGTTTTTCCGTAGAAAACTTTTTATCGAGTCTCTGATTAATTACCCCAAAAGCTAGATAATTGAAGCTTCAGGCACGACGAGTCTCAAGCGAGGAAAAAAGTACTGGTTAAGTATGGGAAGTTTATTTGGAGTAGTTGAGTGCTCACACCTTACACTGAAGAGAGAGTGTATTGTTTGTTAATGGACCCAGGCGGCAGCTAGATGCGAGATGCACCTGTGCACCAAATGCGGGTTTTGACAAAGCTTCCTGTCGCCTTCCTGTATTGATTGCTCCCGCACATGCTGCCTGCTACGAGTTCAAGAGTGTGAATGTGCGTCACTCAAACCTTACATACAGAACACGCCTCAAGTGAGTTGTAGCGAGCGATTATTTATGTCCTGTGATGTACATTCTAAATGTGCTGAACTAACAGATTAGGAAACAAATTGGAGAACTCAAGTTCATTGACAATGCAAAGGATTATGCAAATGCACTAAATCACTCATTTTTCGATTTACTAATGACATTTTAGAGATGACAGCTAAGACAACAGTGTTCGTTAGTCTAAATCCATTAACTAGTTAAATGCATGAACAAATTGAGGTGAATTTCATTTTGCAAAGTTTCACTAAACGTTGCAAACTAAGACATGATCTAGTAAACGCGAGCATGATATCTCAATAGTTAATGTAACAGAAAAATCAAAGCAATTGTCCAATGAAAAGAAAGAAGATCGCTTAAAACTAATGGCGGCAGATCACTGCAAAAGCCGTTATTATCCCAGAAAGGTAGCCAAAATCTCTTGAAAGTGAATTCAGTCTCAGTATCCAGTCCAGTGTAAATAAAAAGACCTAACATTCTGACCAGATGAATTCCAAAACTGAAGTGGAGAGCCAAACTTGAGAGTAATATATTTAATCAGCAAAGATTGGTAGGGTAAGTAGAGTAATGTATTTAGTAGGACATACACACTTTCTGGAACATGAACAGCAGTTCTGAACAATTATGAAGTAAGACACATACTCGTGAAACCATTTCATTCATCGAGTGACCTATTAGATTAAATAGCTAATGTTTACAGGTGACTTTTGAAATTGACACAGTTTTGAGTTTACACCGACAGAAAATATCATATTTTTGCTAACTGAGTAGCGAAATCGAAAACCTTGTCACCATTTCATCTTCCCTTCGATTCTGCCTCATTATTAAAGAATGCACGGACTACTATAAATAACGTCTGCACATTTTCGTCGAATACGATGAAAAGATGAACCCAATTTTTTAACTCTTTGGCCACCAATTGTGATCCCATCTTAGTTGTCTTATCAAAAATAATAGATGCTGTGAATACAAACTTAAGATGCGCAGTGACATACACAAGTTTTTTTCATTCAAGTTCTGAGAACCAGTGCAAAATACGCAAGCCGTCATTTGCACGCACAGTCCTCCTATCACTTCAACAAGTCGACATGATCACGTGCTCGTACGAACGAACAAAAGCTCTACTCATTTCCATGCGTTATTCCTGTTTCCAGTCCAGTGCCGTCAACCGGTGTACAGAACGCAAACATTCATTTGAGTTCAGAACTGCATTCACATATTTACCTTCATAGATGGTGTGAAACATTCGTAAGGTCAGGAATAAATCAAAAGAGATTTTGCATTTCAGTGTGATGTTAAGTTAATTTCAAGACCTACGCCTAAAAATACCTAGTGTATGTATAAGTAATTGAAATATTTCAAACAATAAAAAATTCGACACTGGAATTTTCTAGTGAATCTGTTATATCAAAGTATAAGCAGTTTAACGGTACATATCAGACATTTAATGTAGTGTCTATGATTTCAGATGGGGCTTATTAATTATAATTGAATTCAAATGTAACTTCAAACATTTACACTAACATTCCATTCCCTTTGCAATTTTCGTCTATCAACGAAGTTATATGCTTTCCATGTATAATATTTATTGTAATAGCTGAAGATTTAGATAAAAAATTACCTATTTCATAGTTGCATTAGGTACAAAAATCTCGAACATATATTACAAACACTTTAAAAGTTAACAGAATGCTCGTCTGGTGAACTTTGAACTGGTACAGAGAGACTGAATGACTAAAAAAATGAAAGGATGTAGTAGTCCTCGGACTACAAGAACTTCAAAACGGGCAAAACTCACCAGAGAAAAACGGAAGAAATTCAAAGACATTCCTCTGAAAGCAATCAAAAGAGGGGAATGTCCGTCTGAACCATGTCCACCATTCTCCACAAAGTCTTGAATATCTCTCCTTACAAACATTAAAACAAACAACTGTTATCTGTAAAAACAGTAGCCAAACGTCTTACTTGAAGTGAAATCCATCTTTCTCGTGCCTGCGAAGGATTACTATCAAGTCTCGTGTTCAGTGACAAAAAAATTGTGCCAGCAAAAATTTATTGTACAAAAATAGTCGATTTGGTCTGGAACTGGTGAGATTGATACCTGGGTAGTCATTCGAAGACAATGGGCGGCGTCAATAGTCGTTTGATCAGCGATCATTCAAACCAGAACAAGTTAATTGTTTTATTGTGAGAGAAGGAATTAAAATTAACCAAGAATATTAAAAGCAGCGATATTCTTGCATAGATAGTGTTGCTTCGGGCTAAAATTCATTACAAAAAAACACCAGTGGTCATTTCAGCACAACTTGTCACCCTTACATGGAGCCAAAAAAATACAAGATTGTTTAGCATCAAGTGTTCACCACTTCATTTCGAAAGAGGAATGCCCTCCTTCATCGTCAAATCTGGATCCTTTCGACTACGGCATCTGGTCCACTCTAAAGAATACGGTTTCAGCTATAAATCATCAAAATTTGAGAGAACTGAAGTCAAAACTAAAAAGGAAAGAAGTCAACACTCTTCTAAAAGTTATTTGTGACTCTTGTAGCCCATTTTTTTATGAGTTTTTAGCTTGTTATGGACGTAGACGCGGCTCATATTGAATAAAATATATTAATTCTCAACTATTTCATATTAAACTATTATTCTCTTTTTGTTATGTTATGACAATACGAGTAAACTAATTATTAATAGATCTAAATTACAACTAATTTCAAAGGGTGAGGTTATTCGTAGGATTGAGCAGCAGCGATTGAACGATCATCTCGTCGAGACGAATACAATCCACGAGTTTATGCTAAGCATACGCTAGGCATCCTTGCTGAGTGGTTCCTGACTCTATCAATAAACCTAGAATGAAAGTCTGATGATGTGATGCATACAAAAGAACTGCAGCTACTGCAATGTGGGTAAAACCAATCAACACCAGCCAAGATGTATGGAAAGTAAAGCTCTGAGCTTGCAAGATTTTGGAGCGCTCTGCATGGTGAGCCCATTAGTGGTCTCCATTAATGCTACCCATTACGGGCCTTATGGAAGACCGCAGCACAACAACGCCTTTCAAAAACCTTCTCTATTTTCGTCTCATATCCATCAGAAAGGAAATATTTCTTGACGCAATTCAGCTTCCTGCCGAAATAGGGTGAATATCCCGTTTGTTAATCTTACACTTTTTTGTTTTCATGCAAAGAGAAACTTTATTGAAAAGATAATAAATAAACACTCATTATGTCTACGTAATTACACAAAACAGAAAATCAACAAATTCTAGATATTTTATTAAACTTGAACGTAAGAACTTTAATAAGAGAAAGAGATCACTGGAAAGCATTTGAATTTTAGAACACGATTGCAAAAAAAGTTTTGCTCAATTTTTATAGCAGACTATGACAGGAATGTTTCTAATTCTTGTGTATGTTGGAGAGGAGATTGTGAGGTTTTCGTTATGTTATTGAAAGATAAGATTAAATATGTACTCAAACTTGTGTAGGGTAATACAGATTTCGGATCCAAGGTGTAGTTAATGAGGCATTTATGGAGGATACGCTGGATCCAGAGCATCGTAAATGCTAAGAAGTATGCAGTATGGCATGAAGCTAATTAATGAAGTACCCATAGCAGCGCTATTGCAGTCAGCTCAGCAGCCTGCTGCCTCTGCAAGCCTGGGCACCGCTCCGCTGGTGCGTGTGCCCTTTGTGCAGCAGTGAAATATTCTTTTATTTTCTGATGAATCATCATTGATACCGACTAATTAGAGTTAAATTTGTAAGAGTTTAAGACAAGGTTCATATGTTATGTAGTTGTATCGTTCCTATCAATAATTTAAGTAAATCATCCAGTCTTTGGAAAATACATATTGACGGTCTAAAAGAGGACGTCCACACATGCGATGTCAAATGTCAGTGATTTACAATCATTGTAGAAGTGATTGAAAATTAATGAACAATCATTAAACCTTCAAAAACTATGCAAGTTCATTAGCTACTCAAACAACAGGCTTTAGTTATGTTATGAAAATAATTGAAGCAAATTGTTATTTTGAGGCATTCCATCGTAGAAGGAAAAACGAAAAGCAATTCTAGAAAATGATTCATCTGATTACAAAAATATATTATTTCGGATCTATCGTGTCTAAGTAGTTGAGCGTGATTCACAAGATTTTTCTCTCCAACTCATGGAGTTTTATCCAACATGTTCCGTGTACACTACGGACCCAAAATACACACTTGTCAAATTTTGCCCATTTAACGAGGACACTATTTTTGCAAAACATTACAGGAAAGAAAAGCGTTCAGTTTATCATATCTGGATTCCTAATGGGCAAATTGCTTTTCGTCCTAAGAATTCGTTTATATTAGAGTTACTGAATATTCCTCTCAGATTTGTCAGGCTAGCTCGGCATGTGCCACGCTCATCACTACAAACAATTTAATTCTTGGAATTCTAACTGCATACTTCCTCCGTATCAGTTCTACCAGTACTGATAGTTACGGTTAATTTCACTATATAATACATAATACAGTTTGTTGCTTGCTAGCTTGGTTCGTCTTTCTGTCACTTTCTTAAGGATTTAGATAAAAGAAAATTCGGTAAGGTATACATGTATTGTAAGCATTGTATTATGGATACCGACGGCACATCCTTCAATGGGGAACTCCTTCGCAAAGCCCGTGTCCACTGGTAATTCAAACGAAACGATCAATAAAAAACACGTGAATTTTCACGTGCGGGTCTACTAGCGTTTTCATTAAATTTGATGTGTGCGGCAGGCGGGCAACTTGGTAACGTGTGCAGGTGCGCAAGCGTAAGTCAGCCTGTCCTGCTCTGTGCATGTTCTGGTGTCGTGCTCACGAGCTGGTCGTCGCGGTAGCCACGAGAGGACTCGCAGGACGCAGCCGCGGTGATAACGTGCGTCATAAAACGTGTTAATGTCGCAGCCCCTTTGTCATCTGTCTAATTGAGACGCTACGACTTCTCTTCAGTTGGCAAAGGCGTTGCTAAAATTCGCACGGATATATTCTGAGCATTCAACAGTCATGTATGCGCAGTAAAAAGACACTATCCAACGAAAGTTCATGATAATTTTGAGAACATAAAACGGTTCAAGTACCAGTTTCTTCAAACGGGCAGAATTTTCCAATAGAAAATCGTAGCAATGCCCCCACGAGAACAAATTACATGTCAATCACCATAGGTATTTTTGAGGAGACTAAACAAGAGCGTTGAAAGTGGTATGTCCACCTATGCTGCTAAACATATTTCATCGAATTGACAACGAATGTGATAACTTTTTGATTGAATGTTCAGAAAGTCACTATATGAATGAAGGCTCACAATATTAATTTTTGACGTCAGTGAGTTGTATTGCTGTACAATAAGTTGTTACTTTACATTCCTACGAGAGAAACAGAGAATAGAATACAGAAAGCTCGAGTCCTAAAAACTTAGGAAAGAAGAGACTCCAACACCGAGCGTTCCGTAGTCAGTAGACGAGTACTGACAATCACTGATTTTACAACTCGCGCTCTGACAAGAATACACGACAATCATTCGTCCTCATGCACGGCATGTACTCTAGAATCTTACGTAACTCACTGGAGAACTACAGTGAACGACCAAATTATTAGTGTCTCTTTCCTATGTTCAATACTTAGAGCTATTTCTCAGAATTGAATACTAGTTTAATTCCAAACTTTTTGGATATTGCTAAGTACATGAAAAGGAAAAACAAGAAAAAAATAAATTTAACAAGCGCATCACTACAAAACTGAAGTGACAAAAATAAATGTTGAAACTTTAATGTTGCTTACTGTAAGTCGCACTGGAGGGCTGTCCTCACTAGCACTAGCCCTGGGAAACCAAATTGTTAAATTGACTGCTTAGCTTTACCTCATCAACAGGAATGAAGCCAAAGTTTTCTAAACGAGAAAAGTACATCAGAGGTTTCGTTTAAGATGTGGAGTCTTTAAGTTAAACTATAAAGAAAAAAATTACAAATTGACTTTGATATTTCATACTGGTTCATACAAATTTCATTGCCAGAAATGTAAATATTTGTCATATATTACCTCTTTTTTCGAATGGAGACCAAAATCCTATTTTTCAGATGGATGATATTTGCAACCTCAAGGCGATCCCAGCTACTTTGCACCATTAGGGGAGAGCTCAAGTAACAGTGATTCCAAGAATCTGGAGTTCTTCAGAGAAACAAATGGAGAACGGAAACATTAGCTTCAGAAATGCATCAACTCACACGAATATTATATCCATTGAGACAGAATAGTAAACTTTTTGTTATATTGATTTGTAATAAAAAAACTGTCATTTTGCAGCAAAACTTTCTGACTATGCGTCGGATATTGTTTCGCAGTGATCAGCAGTGGAAATATACGCAGATGTCGGCAAAAATGTACAGCAAAACCAAGATCCAAAAATAAGAAAGAAAGAAGAATCTGCGCAAGGATATATAATCCTATACAACAAATAAGCGCGCTGAAATTATAGATTCAAAAGAATATTTGTAAAAATACTTAGGAGAACTTTACAATTCCATCTACCACGTCAAATTTTGTTGTTATTTGGACATAGGCCGTAGGAGCGCGTTTAATTGTATTCTTTATTTTCTCACTAAAATTATTTTACGGTATCGTAACTCAAATGACCTCACTTTTCAAATGCATGCACAGGGAAGACTTTTGACTGATAGCCAATGATTTTTATCATGAATTGTTTATTTTCTTTTATTAGTTGGGGCTGAGTGCTTGCTGACACAATACAAGTCTGTACTACTATTTGGATTGGCGAAATATTTTAACGGTTATTACCCACATCATCTCAACATTAACAGTTGGGATTATTTAATTAAAAAGAGCTTATAGCAAACCTAAGAAACTACTTTTGGGACGTTCCTGTATTGGGTAAGTAAAATCTATGTCCTAAGGCCTTTTTTACAAAATAAATTTCGAGATCTTACATGGGATTTACATGAAACGCCATAATAGTTGACCGGTTGAATAAACACTTAGGATGTATTAAAAATACTCAAGCAACCCCTGGATAATATAGAATCACGAAATTTCTAATGAATTATACTCCTTGTGAAATAGTGTTGGACAATAATTTGTCACCTGCAACGTGACGTAGCTTACGGTGCGATATAAAAAGTCAAGCAACTGTGCTGATTGATACATTGTAGCCATGCATGCAATGAATAAATACTGCAGCGTTTTTATAATAACTTATATTGTGTAAGATAACTGCACTCGACAATAACCAACATTGTGTAGGAACACAAGGGTTTCGACCGGACTCAAAAATAAAATCTGAACGTGCGAAGCCAGACTATCAATAATTTGAGTTTATGTATTGTGTTTTTAAACTCTGAAGCAATTTAACCCTTTAGCGACCAAGTGGACTATTCGGTCGCCTTTCACGGTCTTTGGGAGAATTGTTCTAATAATTAAACAGTGAGCAATATGAGGTTGCTACTAGGTTTGAACACTTCGGCATGTTACAGCGTCGTTCTTTTGGCTGCCTGGCTCTCAGCGTGCTTCATTGCATCAGTGTACAGACGGTCTTTGTGAGCTTAGACGTACAAACTAGAAAAACAAATTGGTCGCTAAAGGGTTAAACATTTAACCCTAAGCCTTTTTTTCAATCCTGTATTCAGTGAGCGAAAAAATGTTTACCAAATCCCAACATCAGCTCTGGTTGGAAACAGACGTTCGTTACTCACACAAGATCCTCCTAATTCACAGAAGCTTGGGATTCTTTCTTAGGATTTTTTATTCACCAGACATTTCAGCACCTCAGGATCACGATATGGACCAATAATTCACAGAAATTCTAATTGAAATTTAATAACAGCCCATTATACGCACATTTAGCAGAATCGAAATAAAAAATAGTCATTTCTTTTTGCGATTATTGTACTTCCATTGAGTATTTCAAACTCGGAGCTAAATCTATAAAAATATAATTCTTAAAATCTGTGACATAAAAGATTCTGATAAAACTTATCGTCGATAACAGCCTATTTATAGATGCATTAAAACTAATGATTTTTAAATTATATTCTCATATTTTTTCATGTCTCGACATTTTTGCTTTAGCTTTGTTGATCACAAATATTTGAATTCATAATATTAGTGTGCATTTATTCATAATCAATGGGCTTTTCGAGTACTTCCTGACCATAAACATGTAAAAGGAACAAAATCCGCCTCATATGGTAGTGCATCCTAATTCGTTTACATTTTCAGATCTAACCTTCATCGAATTATGAAAACCGTGTAATTTTTCTGAAGTTTAGGAGTTTTTCCCATTTCATCTAAATTCATTTCCCCTTAGTTTTTCGCCGCGTTTGCAAGAGAATTTGGTAGGGTGCAGTACTGCCAAGACAGTACCTCCACGACTACCTCGGAGAAACAACACCAAGAAGCAGTTGAAGAACCAAGAAGTCCTGGCTGCCCCCTAGCGAGACCTGCACCAACTTCATTACCACCCAGCCAATCGACCTCCAATTAAACTCCAAACAAAATTGGAAAGGGAAAATTGGATGCTCCAAATGACGGCTGCTTCGGAATAACGGACTTCTGTGGCTATCGGTCGACGCCATGTTAGAAAAGTAGCCTTAAATCGGCCACCACAGCACTATAAGTACGGCCAACGAGCAGCCGGTCAAGACTGCATCTGCAGTAGTCCACTTATTAGTAATTTAATGGGATATTCTTTGCGGCTTGGAAAAGAACAAATGTTTCGGGTGAAGAGTTTCTCGGTTTTATCTTATATTTTTTCCAACTCTAGTCTCCGACTGATGTTTGTTTTAATTACACGAGAGCTCGAAATAAGCAACAGAAGCTTTTTCTCCAGTTTTAATTAAGATGGCAAATTGGCTCTGAAGGTAAGCCTACGTTAGATGTTTGAACAGAAAAACTACGTTCCAAGCAACCAAAAACGTAGGTGTTTTCAGAGTACGTTTTACGCTGTTTTTTAAACCGTTAGAAACGTTCGAAACAGTTATTAAGAATGTACAATGTGTACTGTCTTAAAAAGCTGTAGAATATTAATTACTATTTAAATTTAGACGGTAGTTAATTTAGAAGTGATCAGACACTTGGAAATTAGTTCAACCAGCAAAGATGTGCTCTGTTTTTGTCCCCTAAATGACTAAAGCAACAGAAGACTAAGGCCGAATGCTACCAGGGTCTAATTGTGTCCAAACTTGTAAGCTTGTTTACAACATGCTTTTTGCCAAAACTAAGAAATGTAAGACTGCCGTCTTAGGAATATCTAATACAATATTTGACATTCAATTAAATATATAAAAATGAGTAAGACCTGCAGTGCACCTGAGCACTCGTTAAAAATATTTGTGTTTACGTCTTTTTGTTCCGTATTTAAATTCAGATTTAGTAAGCACTAGCGCCTTAAAAAAATACTAGGAGCAGATCAAATAAACAGGAGACTATATAAAAGCTATTCAGATCTTCAAGTCAGAACTGACATGGCCAGCGAATTTACAGCACGTTGTTTTCCATCCAGTGAGCATATCAAATGAAATCTCGAGGCTTCTCTCTCTCCAGCTCCCAGTCTTGTCACTTTCGTAATTGTCACTCAATACTAATGGCAGACTGTCTGCCCAATGATACAAATTCATTCGGCGTTTTCTCGTCCAAATATATGTTATTTAATAGCCTCGCTTCATTTTGAATAATCCAACCTGATACTTTGATCCCACCTTCAGATCTGGGAAATACATTTGTTAGCGTACGGAAAAGCTTAAAAAAGTAAACCTGATTTTTCGAGAATTTAGTGAACTGCTTCATTGTACATCTGTAGGTAATGTGAGCTGCGGCTACGTCAATTCCTTTAAATTTATAGACGAGCCTGTCGTGACCTTCTAGTACGAGTATCGTAGAAATGGTGTGTTAAGCAGCAAGTATTTTCAGAGGTTCACGTTTTCCCCGCGGTCCATGAAGGTTTCGACGTAGCGCCATAGACGTCCTCAAATGGCCAAAAGAGTCGTCATGTTGCCTCGAGGGTTGCGAAATGTTCCCAATAAATGGCGAGGATACAGCAATGGTTGCTTTGTTATTAGAATCAGTGTGAAATAAAGCGGCTCCTCTCGTCTTCAGTAATAAGCTTCGTTTGGGCCGTTTTGCCACCATTGTGTCGTAAAAAGAAACTTCGAAAAGAGACTTTAGGGTCGGAGCTGCAGACATGATGGTTGCTCTCGCGAACGCAGAGATGTTCCTCTAGGGATCTCGACAGTTGAAGGGAGTAACTTGGACATCAAAACATTTGCGATAAGCACCTACTTAGAACACATAAATGGCGTCAAAAACAGCAATTTGAAACAATTTCTAAGTTTCCTATGAGTAAAAAGTGTAGAATCAAGATCATGCATAAGAATACTCCTCGATAGACTATAACTCCAAGCAGAATCAATTCTGATGTCCAGTAGTCCTCAGAAATCGTGAATTCTTGCATTTAACCGAACAGATAAATCGACACCTGAAACCTGTTTTCAACATTTTTCATTACTAATTTAAGGAACTATTTGAAAAGACATCTGAAATGACGAAAGAATACACAGAAAAGAGAGAAGAAAATTTTGATTCTAGTGAATAATTCTTGAACATAAACAATAGCTGGATTATTTTAAAATTTTGAATAATGTGAAACCATTGCAATGTCGAGATTTATTTATTCTAGTACATATGGGACACAAAAATATTCGTAAATTTTATTGTAACGCAAGGACAGTGTAATATAAAATTAAAGCTTTGTAATCTGCTACACCAATTTGATACAATATTTTCCTACATTTATTTTAATAGTTACATGTATGTGTGACAGGTAATCATTGTGTCAGCCAATTCGACCTGTCTGCACTCTTACGTTGGTTAATGCTGATGCAAAATTACTATTCGAATATTTGAAAAACCATAAGGCGGCTGTGTTACATGCCTTGACTGCTGGTGACAACGTTATTGTTCTTTGTTGTTCTGTCGTCCCCACAAAGTGTTTTCCATAAAACACTGATGCCACTACAGGTGATACAGTGATGCGGAAAATATCTACAGAATTTTTTTAACGAAAAAAGTGACGACGTAAACATAACTTAATGTTGAATAATTATCAACAACACCATGTAAAAATGAGTACAGGAACACATTGTCGTGAGCACACTCGTGAGTCTCAAAAATATTTAGACCGGGTACTTTAAAAGATTTACGGAATGTTTCAGAGTAAAATCAAATCAGTCTAAACTTCCACGTGAAGAAAAAGAAAATATTTTTAGTTATACGGAAATTATAATGTTACCTTTGCTCTGTTACCTGCTACATTAATGGTCATAATGTCAGACGTTATGAACGGATACCATTCGCTAGAAGCTTTCTCTTATTTAAGTAATTAAGTCTCTAATTTTACCACCCAAGTGAATTCTCTTTAGAAATTCACAGTTTTATGAGGGGGAAGACCATTACTTTCATGAATGGTTCATATATGTGAAAGAAATTTAAAATTTCTGGCATAAAAAATGAAATTCTATCGAATCCCTGAGTCTAGCATGTACGAAGCTTAGCGTAAATCTAAGGCTACGGAGATCAGAAAGCTGAAAATGTTGGACGAATGCATGCGAGCTTCAGCGGAAAGAGAAGATGAAATGAGTTGTGAATTTAAAATGAAAGCATCTAAATGTAAAAATGAAAGGACATAAGAAAAAATTCTTCATAGAGTTTGCACAAGAGCAGCAGGTAAACAGCAGAGTAAATGTTTTTGAAGAGTTGAGAGTTACGCATCATATTATAAAGAAGATCTTAACAGAGTGGTATTCCAACAGTTTTACGTGGGCTGAAGACTAGGTCTGGGAGTGGCGAAGAGGCTGAGAACAGATGTAGTATGAACTAAGGACGCGACTAGTAAGGTTTAATACATAGCACAATTCTATGGAGCGTGTGAAGTACAAGAGACGACTGACGCAGTGCGAACTGCCGAGTAAAGTTCACAACTTCACCTATGAAAGTAATCGTGAGTTACGAATAAATGTCGTGGTCTGGGATTACGTGAAAGATAATTGAATAGTCATTGCGCTTGGTTAGATGGAGACTGAAGTCATTCACAGAAGCAAGACGTCTATAGGCAGATAGTCATCAGGAACAAAGTATGAGCAGAACACGGTGCCACAGTCAATTTACCTATGTCAACAGAAATAGCAATGAGGCCGGAGGTCGTAAAAAATGAAGAATGTGACTGTTTCGGCGGAAGTTTTGATGTAGCTGTAGCGGAGCTGTGTCCTGCACCAGCCTGCTCACTTGAAGAATTGGTGAGTAAAACCTTTGCTGGCAACATGAAATGGCATCGGTAACCTAAATATGCAGCGGGGATTAAGGCACCTCACAAAACACCTAAAATAGATTGCTGTGGACCTCCGGCAGCGGTGATCACTTGGAATGGTCGTACTCATCGGCTGCTTTCTAACTGGAATGGTAAGTAGTTCACAATATAGTCTCTAGACTGTTATTAATCATGGTCCAAAGGGTATAAAATGGATACTAATACGAGAGAGCTGTTTTCCCGTGTTGTATAAAATAACTGAAGAAATCATATTAAAAATATTTTTCGATGAGTTTACAACTAGACTGTTGCACCTATTGGTCACACACTCATTAACAGTGGATTAGGTCCAGTAGTTTCAAAAATTCAGAATGGACTTGTACTGTTATTGTAACACAACGAAATGTAATACAAATCAGTTAAGAAAACTGTGCAAATCAGTTTGATTTCATTACAACAAACGGGAAGAATGGAATTAAAATGGCGTGGAAGAAGGTGGGATATCCTTCATTGCACCAGCATGCTCACAGATTTTCTAATTTCGGGGTTTCCCTTTACGACGACGGACTTTTTTTATGGAATCACGGAACGCACTTGGGCCTACAAACCAGGGGCGAACTCTTTAGGCAACACATGGCCAGATTCCATAAGCCTAACTCTGCTAAAAGTATTCTTCTGTTCGCTACTCGAGTGAATATTTAATCTCTATGGGGGTCGGATGAGGGCCTCTCGTTAACATCTCTCCTTAATAGGCGCTCCGGACCTCAGCACTCAACCAGAACTGCTGCGACCCCTCGAGCTGCACCCTGTTCACCACAACTCTACCTTCTTTAACTGAACACATCTTAGCATAACCTTCAACAGAATACAAATATGATAACTATTCGAAAAATTTAGCTCTTTTAAAGCCAGTTTAAAAATTTTTCGCTATTAGTTATGAAATTTTTTAGCTGAAATGTGTTTCCCAAAACGTGAACGCCGTTATGTTGAATGGGATCTAGGAGAGCGTATCTAATGTACATGATGTCTTTTGAATAGTTCTGGTGTACCAACCAAAGAGGGATAATTCTCTAGTCAGGATTTCAACATTGCATTGGGTTTGGGGCAATCGTTTCCAAGTATGGAAACTAATATAGGAAGTTTGAGACTAATTATCAACATGAATCCATTGTAGTGAAAGTATTAATATGTGACACTGGAATACAGGAAATCTCATTCTCAAAAGTCGTCAGAATAGTGAATGGAAAAGAATGGTTATGAATGAGCGAAAGAATTAACGAGCGTACCCAGTCTAACTTCACAGCGGGTTTCGTGAGCATTAAATCATGACGTCGCGGACAAAAATCTGTACTGCATTTATCTAACGAGAAAGTTTGACTTATGGGATGTGGGTTTTGCTAAATTTAGAGACACTCAGCTGTGTGTTGTGATCCTTCATGCATAATTCGCGCAGTTATAGGCTTAACCTTAAAGTGTTCAGCCATAATGCACAATAAATATCAGTATTGTCAGTTTACTGACTGTTATATGCAATTCACCTGGTGCAGAGTATTGAAACTTACATTTTTAATTATCACTAAGTCTTATCTTGCATGATGGATCCTACAATCGCAGCCCAACAGTATGCACCGCCCAGTGGCGCGTGAATACCGTATGTATGATAAACACTTAGGCTTAAAAATATTTATCGCATTAAATTTCTGTTAGTACAGAGTGAAGAAGCAAGACTTACAAACTTTGGTAAAAAATTATAATCATTCATAGGAGATTCATTTTTTATTCAAAGACAAAATAATGGCTTCTACATAGAAGTACAGAATAAATGAAACTTTGATATTCAATATGTCCTCCTTTTTTATCAATTACTGCTTCCACGCGCCCCAGGAACCTTTAAGAACTCTTTATTCAAAAATGAGTGGATATCTAAGCTCACTCTTCATTGATGACAGCCTTAAGCGAGTTAGTATTAGGATGGGAGGTTTTGTTGGTGGCATGCTACAGAACGCGCAAAACAGCATAGTCCAAAGGGATGAGATCTGGGCTGGGATAGGGCCAGAAATATGATGGCCAAAAATCAGCAAAGTTTGATTTGTATAAATTCTGTACTTTCTTGGCTGTGCGCAGGAGCATCATCCTGGGTCCACACATAGTTGTCCTGCGGATAGTTGGCTTTGAGCCATGGTAACACATGGTATTTCAGCGTCCTGTGGTAGGCATCACCTCCTACTTTTTCTCCAGATTTGTTGAAGAACAAAGGTATCTTTTTACCATCGGAGGCCACAACTCCAAAAGCCATTACTTGAGATGGATGCTTCGTTCTGAAGGTGCTCTTGACCTCATCTATGGACTGCACAATAAATCTGTCATTTCTGCGGTTCAAAACAGCATCAACAGTAAAGATTTACTGGTCCGAACTTTTTTTACAGTGGACGAGTTATTCTTAAGATATGTAAAAACTTTTTTGCACTTCTCCAATCTTATAGTCTTCATGCGTCCTGTCAGTAGGTGTCTTCGTGTCCTGGTGTAAGATTTCATACTCAAATCACCTTTCACTGCTGCTCTGATTGTTTTGTGGGACAAATCAAGTTCAAAAGCCAGTTGTCTCATGGATTTGGTTGGGTGCTTTGATATTTTTAAACAGAGGGTGTGCATGAAATTTTTATTGCGTTTTATTTTCACTGCACTGCTGCCAGATTTTTTCTCTATGCTCTTGTTCGGAGCAATTCTCTTCTTAACGTTATAAACTTAAGGATACTCCAACTATGCTTGAAATTACCATTGGAGCAACTCCTGCGGCGAGCATATCAAATAGCATTTAGCGTTTATTTTCCTGCACACTCGTGTTATGCAAAATTCTCTGAAAAACTATGGACAATTGCTAGGTATAAATGCAGTATTAAATTGTATTAGGTTTCAAAAAATTTGGTTGAATGGTTAATAAGTGAAATCAGTGAAACTTTTGCTACAAGTTTGGCTTCCCCACCCTGTAGTCATACCAACCTACCCTCAAAACGTTCAGGTACAATATTTAAAGACAATGCCTGTATTCTCGATTAGCTTATGACATTTATTGCTTAATTTCTGAAATTCCGTAATTCGTACAAGCCTGTCCAGAGAAAATCGCAAAAATGGCAGATGCAAAACTCTGGCACGAGCTACGGCATCGATTTTTTAGCTCGTCGACGTTACAGTGTGGGCTCCCCAGCAATAAAATAAAATTATCGCATGGAGTTAGAGAGGGTGGAATACACCCTGTTCTGAATTTGTGCTTAACTTCACTGGTGACTTACGCTCATGCAGATGGAATCTTATGCTGTGCCAGAAGAGCGAGTGTGTTGCCTCTTCGTGATGGAAGTCTCGTTTTCGTTTCCCTAGTTGATTGTCAACCGGTTGAGTCTGACTTTAACCAATTGCCAATAAGCAGAGAATATTTCTGCTTTATAAGAGTAGCCACCTAATTTGCCAGCTCATATTCATTAAGTCAAATACTTTTCTCAATGGAGTAAACAGTCTATTATAGAGTACATCAATTAATCATTAAATTTACGCATTACCAATTAAGAAACTGACAACTTGGAAAGCATGAAGTAGTAAATTACGCCCTGTATAAGATAAATCAGCTCTCCATTTTAATGACATCATGATAACAGTGAGCGGCATCCGTTCGCTTGAAATGAATGAACGTAAATTATTTCACTAAAAAAAAGTTTGAACACAAACTGAGTTTTAACTAATGGAAATTGCCAGTGACAGTCATTATGCAGCCAATAAAAAACCGCTTGCATACTAGTGAAATCCTGAAAAGCAGATGAGCTCCGATTCACTATTATAGTATGAAGTTAAACGCCATAAAGTCCAAATTAAGAGACTGAGGATCTAACCCTCCCACAATGAGGACTTTTCAAGGATTGAATGCAATAGAATAGGATAAAATAGAATATGACAAAAGAAATGAGTCGTTTGATCCATTCTTAGGTTGCCACACTAGTCCCATGCCGTCTAAAGTTAAGGCATTAATGATGCACGTGTCCCTCAATCACGCACAGATATTTCAGTCACGTGCTCACACTGCAATCACACACAGGCCCCAGGAGTTAAGAAGGGTATAGAATCAGTACTTCATAATACATGAGGGTTGTTTATCTAATATTAATCAAGACGATTTTTGAACGTGTTCACAGTGCCAGCAAAAACGCATTTTTCAGGTACATTGTGTCAGGTTCCAGTAATTTTAACCGGAAAGCAGTTTAGTGCTTGGAGGGGCTTGAAGTTTTATTATTAGTTTTAGTCCATTATTTCTGGCTCGCACGTTATCGTCTCTGGCGAAAAGCCCTTCTAGTGTACCACTGTAAAAACTCTGATGTTCGTAGGTATCCACGACGAGGAGTCTTATGGTAAACTAACCTAGTTTCTAGATCTCACTTGATAAATGAGTTTTTTCGGACACTGGGAAAGTTAATGTTTTGAATGACAATGTATTAAATCGCCGTTCATGAAAATTAGTAGGTCAAACCATCTAGATCATTTACATAAATAGTGATGGAAAAATATTTTTGAGTTTTATGCAATACAGTTTTCATTTAAAGTGCATAAAAAAGAACATGATTAGCTACACGTTGATTTTATGACCACAAACGCTAAAGCTTTCGTCAAACATCGATTCAATATCCAAATGCGTCAAAAAACAGTGATTGAATCATAATTTAATTAATTATACTTTGCATACTTATATACATTTTTACAGTCACTTATAAAATGCATGGGAACATGCAATGCCAGTTCGTACATTATTTTCCTCCATTGCTGATTAATTTCAATTTAAAGTGAAGAATAAATTTAAATTCAGCCAGCTAAAGCTTTCTGTGAGAAGGCTTCCACTAGCGGCCATGTATCACAACGAAATATACTAACGATCCTCTCGCCAGTCTGACGGCAAGTAATTAAATTAAATCAATTAACAACTGAAAAAGTTTTCAGATATTGGCGAACCTATTGATCATAATCACTTTGACATAGGAAGTCAGCTTGATCCGTTTTTTTACTGTTAGAAGAAATATACACTAATTTGCACTTATAAAAAGATTATCGAGAAGACTTTTGCTCGTTTCTACAAAGCTGGTTCTGGTTGACTAAGTAGGAAAAATTACAATAATCTTACGGGAAGATGGAACACAGTAGTCTGCATTTGGTGACCAAAAATCTATGTCCCCAAAAAGAAGCGAAAAAGAAACGTGACTGCTCACTTATATTGCCTACATATTGTGGTGCAGCTAAAGATTTTCACATAAAATGGAACTTGGATCCATCAAAAGCAGTGGGCTTGTGAATGGTTCACCCTTTATTTACCCTTGCACTCACAAATCCTACGCGGGATTCACGGCAGTGCTGCCAATGTTTGAGAAGCTCCCCCTGCTGCCCAACCCTTCTTCGGGGACTGCGCGGACCCCTGGGACAGACTCCCAGCAGCAAGGGTAGGAGATGAAGCTCTGTCAGCTCACCCTGCCGCCACACAAACTCTCACACTTAAACTGCCTTGTGTACAGAAATAGAAAATGAAACCCAAAGTACGGAAGTCCAGCTCAAGCTGGAAAAAACAATTTCTGCGGTTGAACAGAGGCTTGGTTGAAAGAGGGAGATGAAGTTCATTGCAGTAAATGAAGTCTACACGTAGTGCAAGCAGCAGCATGCGGCTTAATAGGAGATCAGATGAAAGCACCACTTATTTAAAATGGATAGAGTATATTGTAGAAGATAAAGCTTAGAGAAAGGAAATCTAGCGAAGAAGATGAAATCAATGGTACACGATGAAATCGTATGTCGAAAAAGTCACGTTTACAAAACCAAGTCTAGTGTATGTAATACATTCATGAAAGTATAGCGGTGGGAGACACAATTGACTGAGGTATAATGAGCATCGCAGTGGATGACGTTTATTAGATAAAAGAACAAATTTAGCGTAACAAATAAATTATAGCGGATGCGATGAGTTCCTAAAATTCGACATGACGGTCCGAGCAGCAATACGAGATATGATGTACAGTAATAACTGCCCGTTGTGTGCAGCGAGATCGCGTGTACAGCAGACTACAATAAACTTCAAAAAACAGGACTGTGCATAATGAGGCTGATGGAATAATCTTTCCACTTGATATCCTGAGCAGTAAAGAACGAATTTCAAACTTTACTTAAAGTCCACCAGTTGAAGTAAGGGGATCTTGCTTCAGAAAGAGACAATTATATACGCTCGATGAGGATGAGAACTCAGCATACCTGAAGTGAGAATTCTTTAGAGGTATAGTGAGTGAACGTCTTCGCTCAATTAAAACTTGCATGAGATGCATAGGAAACTGATCACTTTCAAAAATAATCGGCCTCTTTAATCAATTCGTTAGAGTGACGGGAAAATATTTCACCTCATCAAGACGTCTGAACGAAAATAATAAAAGCATGTTTGTCATGCAGGTATGGGAACAAATAATTTTCTAGTTCTTTATTGATTATTGATAGAACTTAAAACCTAATTGGACTCTTTTTTGTATAGCTCAGATTCAAAATTATAAGTAGAAGCACGGGTCGCTAAACTACTTTTTTACGTATTTGGGTTTCCATTTCATTTAAAATGCCGCCATTTTGAAGTAAGTTTTATTTCAGCAATTAAAGTTCAAAAAGCGTCGGTGGTGCCAGACAAAAACTGAGAGCAGGGAAGACGGAGCTTCCCTAGCCTGTGGCTGCCAATACGAGGGTGAGCGCCACACTCCATTGTTTGCTAGCATCCCTCTTGCAGGCTGCACTCCGCCCCTCCGTCTCACACAACCCGCAGCCCTTTCTCTCTTTCCACAAGCCCCGACTGTTTATCTACAAGCCTCGTCATCCATTTGACAGCCCTTTTTCCTCTACTGTAAACCCCTTCTTTTGTCGTTATAAACTCACCATCACCCGTCAGACAATCTTCTGTCTCCTCCTACAAACTGCTACTTCTTTCATACTAACATCATTCATTAGGTAGCTTTATCTCTATTTCCAGAAGTACCTTCTCTTTTTCAAACCCGTCTCACAACCTATTTGACAATATTTTCATCAATATACATCCTAGCTGTTTTCTGAATTGCAAAACCTATTTCACTCGATTCACTCATTTCACAAATTCTCCTAATTCTTCCGTGTATACTATTCCTGTTCTGCAAGTTTCCCTGAATATTTCAGATATTTCTATAGCTGTATTATAATGGTACTACTTAACATCATGTGCGAGAAAACTGCTCACCAGCTCAGTAAAATCATTTCAACTTGAAAAAAACGTATTTTACTGTTTGGGTAGAGTTTATTTTCAATCTGCGAATTCTGTCACATCGTTCACAAGTCCTTTATAGTATTGGTCGCCACAAACCTGTTCATAAGTCTGTCACTGCCTCTTTAGTGCGATGCAAGGCTTCTTACCTCCCCCTCGATTCCTTTTATTCATTCCCTTTAAAATTATTTCCTAAAATCATCAGTAATTTCACCCCTCATATAACGTTACCTTTAAGTTAAAAAATGTACATATTTTCAAAGCTTTACCTCTTCGTGCTACTCAAAGCTAGTGGCCTGAAGTATTTTGTAAAACATTTTGATGAAAAATGTTTTTTAGGATTAGAATAGAAATTTAAAATTGAAGCACTCGAAATCTTAGATCCCAGGGTACTTGATCGTAACTGTTGTTGATTAACACTGAATATCACGAGGTGTGCAATGACTACATGCATGTCATAACTAATTTTACCACAAACAAACGTTGAATGAAAGTTATCTTATGGCAAAATGAATATGAACTCAATCAAACCTGATTATTAAAGCGTTTTTAATTAGTTAAAATAAAATTTCGCCTTAATTGTTTTTTTCAGATATCAAAACATGTGTTTCACCACTCAAGAAGTTTATTTGAGTCACAATAACACTCTAGCACAACGTGTGCCTAAACTGCTGCACAGATGAAGCGTAATAAACAATGCACGACTACAATCACAGATGACGGCCTGCATGCCATCAATATTCATTCGTGTGTTTTGCTGCGAACGAACTGCCGTTCGGGACTCACCGCTCTCACAATATCATAAAAGGATCAAATCAAGAAATTGTGATATTTTTTGCGTTGGAACACGTGGCGTGTACAATAAATCGATATGAGTGGAAGTATAAGCCAGAGAGTGTCATCAAATATGGGGCCCTCGTCGAAGTGAGGAACCGCTCCAGAGAACAGAGACTGTCGCTCTAGTGAAATGGTAAGGGTTGTGGAGTGCTTGTTGCTGTACTCCTTAATCGACGTCATGTTAGGCAATGAGTGAAAATGTAACCAAGTATTCTTATTTTGAAAGTCAAATGCAGCGAGAAAAGGCAATGAAGAACTCCCAAACATTCAAAATTTGTTGATGAAAAACACCCATAGAATTTAACAATTCTGAAAACCAAACAGCGACACTTTGGTTTATTGCACTATTTATTTGAAACAGAGTCTTTTCCAGTTTATCATCCGGGTTAATTTGTTAAAAGTTTTGTTTCTGTGGGATTGATTACGCATGCTATACCAATAAATTTTGTAGATTGTTAAAAATTTCATGCAAAAAAAATTTGAAGACGATTCAAAATAAAACGCCACTTCTTTTGTCCTTTCTATTACAAGGCCTGGACATATGGAACAATACAAAACAAGCAAGTACATCTTTTGAACAGGCTAACCAATTGACAACATTTTAGCACGAAGACTTCATTTGAATCTTAAACAATTGTCTATTTGCTTTCACCGTATGCGTTATCCTTAAAACAAAACTCGCTCCGTTATTCTTGTGCTGTGGAGACCAAGAGCTGTACAGTCTAAGAATTCGTTCAGAAAGTCGATACTCGTTGCTTGAAAGTAATAGTTCATATGTATGCATACATTGTAACAAAACTGAACAACTGAAATTTTTATTTTATTAAATCACTCTTCAGTGTCACCATTTTCTCACCTGGGTCGGCAAGCATCATCAGTAAATATCCAAAGGAAGTAAGACTAATTTAACTACGTTAGAGCTCCTTGAAGAAAATTACATCATTTGAAAAGTTACTTCAAGCAATTAAATGTGCCCCGTTGATTCATCATAAAAAGTGTGATATAAGTCTACATTAAGGCCCGTTGTAAGACTGGAGGGCACCTCATGCCAGGCGTGCTGATAAAATGTGCCAGTGATGGCCTGGCCCCCAGCATGGCATGCACCAGGAACGCCTGGTTAAGTCTCCTGTGTGGCCTGCATTTCCCATCGTCTGCTCAGAGAACATTAACGCTCAGGTTATTTGTTTTTAACACTAATGGCCTGCGTGCCTTACACGAGGAGTCCGTCGTAAAACTGTCCTTCCTTCTTCTTCAAGTCTCTTCCCGTCACAACGGCAAATTCCTAGAGCATTTACCGAGTCGTCCCTCCGAAACTTTAAATGTATCCCCCGCTAAATATAATTGTGAGTTAAGTATTTCACTTTCGTTTCTAGAGCAAATACAAGATGAAATTTTAATCATGGAGATGATGTTTCGATTTTTTATCCGATTTTTACCCCTTTTCAGAGATCTTTGGAACTTACTGTTGGAAAACTGAACGCGCTCAATGTACTCTTAATTGCAAAATTAGTAGAATTTGCAATTTTCAGCTCGAATAATCATCACATTCTCTCAAAGTTACGAATAAAATCAAAGAATGATAAATTTTACGAATAATATGAAATTTATGCTTGAAGTTTTATTATATGTGGTTTATAACACATGTTATAAAACTAGGAATTCAGTAGGAGAGCCGTTGTAGGCATTAACTTCCAGCAGACGTTCATTACTAAAAGCGGAGAATGAAGAGTGTGGTAGTATGACGAATTTAAGGTTAGAATATGGCGACAGGAACAAGCAGAATGATGCATTCTCAAGTTAAAATGGGTCATAAAATACAATCTTTAGTGATAGTTTATTGGCTTCTCTATCACTAAATAAATGTTAATAGTCCAACAAAGTAAAATTTACCTAAAATTTAATTTCACAAATGAAAAATGTATTGGATACTTCGAATTAAGCGCAATGTATTTCTGGCCGACTGACTGATATGGGTGAGGTGTGCCGCCTTCCACGGTGCAGAAGTACAGCGTCATAGTATTTCAAAAATGCCTTTTTCCGCAAGACCGGTGGTTACGATTTTCTATTTTGTCATAGAAGTGCAATAGACGAGATAATATACATGAATTTTGTACTGTGCAGTAAATGTAATTGTTTTTTTCACTGCAATAGAATAAATCCTCAAGTCACTGAAAGATTGAGCCAATCAATGCAAGGGTTTTGAAATACTTGCAGTTTCTAAAAATCATCAAAGGCAAGATAAACTACAACCCCATTACCTTATTTCCTTGAAAAAGAAGGAAAAGCTCAATTAAACAAAGACAAAATATCTGTCCAACACTAAATACGCCACAGAAACAAATGAAGAAATATTCTTTTGTCCTCCAGTGCTTCCGGATTAAAGGCTTAGTTTACCTGCAGTCAATTTAAAGCTCCAGCAACCAGGTGAGAAGTCGATCTACTGTAAGAAGTAGCAGAAGCAGATAGTAAATCATGAGGGTGGATGTGATCCGAAGTTTAATTTACAAGGACGGTTTGAACAGCGTCAGCTCCACGCGCCCACAAAATTTGTCCGGGATTAAAGGCCTGCGGACACGCGATGCTCTCGGCCTCGCTGCGCTCACGCCAACACTCCAGCGAGCGTCAAGGTTTGTGTCTTGAATGCAATGAATTTAGAGCTATTGTCCTGTAGCTGCTCCTCTTATGGGGAAGATGTAGGCTTTTGCATTGTAGTACATACTATGGTGCAGACCTCTATGATGTACGCTACAGTGTGGAATATCTAATACCAGTAGACCCAAACGTGAAAATTTTTTCGCTGATTTGCCAGTAGAGGCAGGCTTTGCAGAAGAGTTTCTACATTGAAGGATGTGCCTCTGATATCTACAATACAATGCTTACAATACATGTATATCCTATGGAATTTTCCTCTATTTAAATCCTTATGAGGGTGACAGAGAGACGGATCAAGCAAGCAAGCAACAAACTGTGTATTATTATATAGTGGGATAATCTTTTTATCCAGGATGATTCATTCATCTTCCTTCATCAACGTCAAAAATTCATCAATGTTATGCATCAACAAAGATTGGTATTTTTATCACAATAATTCCTCAATGTAAAACAGAGGACGTTCGATATAGTAATAAATTTTTTCTTCTGTTCGCCGTTGTCCCTTCATTGACAAATTTAAGCATCATTGATACAGTAGTCTAGACACTTGCAAGAGGAACGCAAGCAGATCCAACTGTTCGAGTAAGATCTGTTATTTTGAAGTGTGGTCTTTTGTGTCCCAGATTGAAGGTAGAAAAGCATATTTTCCCCACTTTAAAACCCAGGTCACCAAGGATCGAAAATTGCTTTGCTTCTATTAATAACCATTCAGCCGGAAATGGAATTGAATGAATTGAATAGAGAACTGAAAGGAATCGAAAATTGTGCGTTTGGTCAATTTATACGTAATCGTAGTTATGTTTTCCAGCCGTAAAACTGTTAACGTAGCTACAAAGACACATTTACCACAGAACTTTTCTGACGCTCTACTCTGCTTTCATCATGACCAGAGACCATGGATAGAGAACACCTCACGTGCACACAACTGGCGAATGGGAGCACGGAGTATAACCGCACCAAATTAAGGCTGAATTTTTAGCACCGCTATAAATACATTACAAACAGTTTCTAACTTAGATCCTAACTTACTCACCGTGCCTCATGCTTTTATGCCGGTACTGCATGTAGGGCAGCAACAAATGCTACAGTTTTTCTAACCACATTTTTTTCAGAATAGGGCTCTTAGCTCTGTGACCAACCCCCTATTTGAGAGAACAAGCAATTTAGTTTGACTTCTGCTTCTCGTAGATAGACTGCATACCAAGGACGTTAAATTTAAAATTGAACTTGTCTATTAGAATTCAATAAATAGTTGCCACTAAGCGGTTGAGTTTTTTTCTTTTTCTTTCAAGTCCTCGCGCTGCTAGATTTTTCCAAAAATTTCCTGTTGAGAACTTTTGACCTTTCCTGATAATTTTGTGTTGACTTAATGCACTTCTTAATTCTATCTGTGATTTACTGATTTTCTTGCCTGACTTAATTTGCGACCAATTGCTTGTCCATCATTTTATGTTATAATTTTTATTTGGCGGAAAATGATCTAAACGGTCCACTCTAAATGCGGGTATCTTTGCCCAGAAATTCTTGCTCTGTAAGCTTACAAATTACTTTAAGTATTTCTTTATTGATGGAGTCAGACACGAATTAGGGACTCACACTTCTCATCTTGTTGAACAAACCCTCAGCAATTATGGTAACATTGGACTATAGCAGGTATTATATTCTAAATCAATGCCTGTTTAGTATCTGAAAAAGAATAATTACCAGTGTTTGACGTCAGCAGCGAGAATAACGATCACTGTTGATCACAGTAATTGTATAAATTACAAGACTATATCAGCTGACTGTAAGTTGGGCTCACCAAGTGTTTGAACTGCACTATCAGTTTGCTTCTGTCATGTCTACACAATTTAATTATTTCTATTCAACAACAATTCTCTTCCGTAATAAGTGGGTTAGCAACAGAAACTCTAAGTTTGTTCACACTTACCAAATAAATTACTCGATTTTAATTTATCCAAAATTCATTGTAGAATGGTTGATCAAAACCAATCTAAAAATATATTTCCCACGTAATCTAAATCCTCAAAGACAGTAAACATAGTCATAAAAATGAAGTTGAGTTGAATTTTGCTTCATTGTTACATGATCCACAAAAATTTGATGTTGTGAGCCTATAATGTTCAATGACCTCATTTGCTGAGGAATTTGCTCAATTTGCTGACCTCATTTGCTACTGACCTCATTTGCTGAGGAATGGCAGCTTTCAAGAATCATTGATCTTTGAGTGCTGGAGATCCACAGGCTCTTCAATGGTAGGTCGTTTAGATTAGTCAGAATATTAACAATGCATTTGAATTATTCTTCGATCTCACGACCGAGGAAGTAAAATCCTATCGTCCCGTTCTTGCACATCCTTTTTGTCTACGCATCAGCTGCCGTAGCTGTTGTGATACAAACCGCCCAGATAATAAACACTGGGCTTGAACTCTTGGAATTACCCTTCAATTCAGCATCAATTATTCCCGATGACGGAGGCAAATCTAGAGCAGAGCCGCTTTATATTCTGCGTACAGCCGATCTTGCACGCACGTGAGCAGCAAAGGCTGTTGTTTGGTGGCCGCCGAGAAGACGTGTAAGCGCTGCTGCATGAACTTCAGTTGAGGAAGGGGGCGGCTCTGGGGAGACCTCACTCACTATGCTGCTAACGTTTGCCTCTTATATTGCTTCGTCCAGGAATATCCAGAACGTGGCTTACCGAAGAAATGGACCGCCGATCCCCAGGCCTTATTTGCATATTTGAAGAATATTGCCTCAGGAAGAGCTTGCTGCAGCTTTGTTATGGACTGAAGAGCCTTTCGATAGCAGCCATGTTGACTTAGATATTCAGTCGGCTGGGACCTTCACTGCCGCAAACATTCCAGCATGAATGACCACTTGAATGAGAGACTAAATATGGAAAACATTCCACATGAACAACTAGCTGCATGAGAACCTAAAAGTGGTATGCATTTTGCTCTGGATGAACATGCAAATTGAGATGATCCGGTAACCAAATGCTGTAAATACCCAGATAAGACGTCGAATAGGAATCTATGTGCACCACTTTAGCGGGTTTTAGTCGTGCAGCAATTACACTAAACTTGGACCGTATTCGGAGAGACTCAATATCCAAGCAAACTAAATGAGAGCACATTAAATAGTAACCGTGGAGTCACAAGCATTATTATGACTGAGGTGTTACATTTGCAGTCAAATACAGCACATATGGTTATAAACGTAAAATTCACACGGTATAATGACTGTGACACATGTTCTGTGTACGCATCAATATTGTTAGGAATAAATTCACATTGTATTGAAGAACTATCAAGAATAAATATGTCGATCTGAAACAGGTGCCTTTGACTATTGTAGCTTGAGGAAATTCTAATCAAAAATTCTAATCGAAATTCTAATGGCAAAAAATTCTAATCGAGAGCGATAAATATTTAAGAGAAATGAGTAATAGTTAGGGAGAAATACGTGATAGTTAGGGATTACGTATCTGAACAAATGACAGTTGCGAAGCTCGGATGCTTGAGGTGCTGCACGGCTGTATGAATGAAAACGTCCCGTCCAATAATGTTGGTAGTACCGTATTTCCAATCGCATAGGCCTTCAAAATTTCACGTATTTAATCCTTAAAAATGTTTTTTGAGCAAATGAGCGAAAACTCGCGTGAAATACATTTTTTCAAGAAGAAACATTAAGATTTTTATAACATAAACACATGTGTATACCAAAATTGGTTGTGTAGGAAGAAGAAATTATTTTGCTGATTGTATATACTCATATAGAACATCAACATTTATCAAAAATAAACCATGAAACGAATATTGAAACACGGTTATCTCAAAATGTTGTTAAATGTACAGGGTCAGGCAAAATGATCTGACACATTTAACCTACAAATTTAACCTACAAATGTGTCAGATCACTTTGCCTGACCCTGTACTAGCAAATTCATACGAATACAATTACTTCGCACATGAAGATGAATCACTCAATTTTTTTCTGCTTTCGATTGTTTGACAGCTACTAGTTGACCAGAATTTCTATTAGGCGAAAATATTATGTCACTTCATTATTCAATCAATATCGAAAATCAAATTCTATACTTATACGTCTGAATTCATCAAAAATATTATCATAGCGTAAAATCTACATATTTTTTCTGGATTCTTTTTCATAATTCTCTGAACCCTCTCTTGAGCTCTATTTCTCAGAGATGTTTAAAATTTTAGTAGATGAAAATGAATCATTTCCATATGAGGTTGTAGACCAACTAGTATGATGTAAAAAATTTCCCCGTAGTCGACAGAAATTTCTTGCAGGTTAAGAAAAATGAATCGCTCGTCGGCAGGAGTTCCTTGTGCTTTTTACAACCGGGAGAGATAGCAAAGCGAAGACGGATGGCGCTCACCTGTCTCTATCATTAGGCGTAACTCAAGTTAAGCCTCAGAATATTCCGCAAAGCGCACGGAAAAAACACGGATTACTCTTGCATTTCTTGCCGAAATCAACACTTTTTTCGTTGAATTAGACAGAATTTGGGTTTCTGTTTAGGGTCGAATTAGAGTGAGGAGTTCAGGGAGCATAAAAAGCATTAGTTGATTTGAAGAACTCCAGTTCCAGAGAACTTCATCGGAGGTAAATCTAGAGCATTTATCTCGCTTTATCGTGGCTTACCCCATATTTTCTGGGCGAACCTTAAGATATTTCTTATTGAACTCAGCGTAAACATAAATTTCTGAGCTAATACTTCAAATCCTTATAAACAATAAGATTCTCAGATTTAGTGGGATTTCCTTTAGAATTTGAGGGAATTATCATAAATTAAAGCTATCTAATCTCTCACTGGGCGACCCCAGCTGCTGATAGAAGGATCGCATGCGGAAGAGCCATCACTCCTGCTCTTCAGGAACCTGCGTTACAATGCGAGAATTCAAGGCATTTCAATAGAGAATAAAGAAGGTGGTCCCTTAAAGACAGATATTGCTTTACCTCGGTCTTAGTCAATAGCTTGTAGTGGGAGAGATTTTTATAAAATTCTGAACTTCTATAGAAACAACAATTACATTTTGATAATCCATAAGCATGGGACTATAACATAATATAACAACAAAATTTTCACAATACATAAAATTCACGGTAAGGGTTGCAACAAATTTGATGAAAAACAAAGTGACTTTAACGTTAAACACTTTCCTCAGGATCAGTTTCACAGGAAAGTTCTTGTCCCACAAGTACGCTTAAGAATTATTTTGAATACTCCTATCATATGAAGGACGTAACTGCACGCATTTTGATTACTTGAGAAATTTATTGTACTTTTAAATGCACGGCTGTACATGGAAGATGAGCTTCCATACTGCGTGGGCTGGCCTCGTATTTTATTATATATATATATATATATATATATATATATATATATATATATATATGTTATATGTAATATAACACAGACATGCGCGCTCAGCAGCCAGACATTGTAATGAACAAATATTAAGTTACCTTCAACAACGCAGTGCTGCTATTATTCGTCTCCTAGTACTTTTACGATCTATCATTGTTTAAGGACACTACTACTACAAATAAGTTACAAGTTAATGAGAAACAACTTAATTGTAGGCTGTAAACTCGTGTTTTATCAGAGTTCCAATTTTATCACGTCATTCCATAAGTTCTGCCAGTATTTAAATGAAGAGAACAAGTGATTAACCTTTAGATTTTATTAAAATTGTAGTGTCCATTCTAATTTATGCATTTTTACATCTACTTAAAAGGTTTTTAATCCCAATTAAGAAAAACTCATTCAGTTTTGAAGAAAACACTGAAATGTGAGTTTCGATTTCCTCGTGGGTTTTAGCGTTATTTTATATAAATTATTCTGTAAACTATAGAACAAATGGAAGTCTGAAAAAGCAAGGTCGGGAGGATAAGATGTATTAACACTTTTCTCTCCGCTGAGTTCCCCGATCTTTTGTGATGTGATCTACGCAGGATGACGTCTTACTTTTTTCTGAGGAAAGACCATTGTTTTTCGATGCACCAAAGCTGTTTTTTTCTTCGAAGCATTTTTTAAATGCTCTAATTCCTGACAGTTGACTTGAACATTGATTAGTCCACTTCGCGACAGTAATTTAAAGTAAACAACTCCTTTGCAATCCCACAAAAGAAAGATAATAACCTTTGTCGCAAGAAGTTCTCTTCTGTGCTGTGATTGGAAGGTATTCTCTTGACCAAGTTACTGTCTACGACGTAGAAAATTTTGATATAAGATCAATTTTTCATCATTAATCACAAGTTTTTCCAAAAAATAAATGAGATCTGAAGAATGAAGAGAGGAGTGAATTTCAATTCGAGATTAACGGCTTGCTTTAGGCAATTCACGAGGCAACCATTTTTAGGAATTTTCTAAGCAATTGAAAATGAGAGTGAACAGTTGTATGGTTTGAACTAAACTTCCTACCCAATTCTTTGACTGATGCTACAGGACCTTCTTCAAGTGATGCTATGAAGAGCTTTTCATCAAACTCAAGTACTGTAGTTGTACACCTCATGTTCTGGCTTCTTCTTCAAGGAGGAAATCTTCATCCCTGAATTTTGCATGTCATCTTCTGCGAGTTCTTTCATTGAGGCACTCTTTTCAATAAGTTGAGTGGATATTTCAAATCCCATCGTCTGCTGATTTCAATTGGTTAAACTCATAAAATATTATGTGCCTTCTATTCTCCTAAGATACATAGATCCATGTTTTAAGGAATGCGTATGATTAGGTCATGTTTGAGCACTTTCTTAACAATACATTCATTATGCAAAACGCGAATCAGTTTAGTAACGAATAGAAAAACAGTTATGATAGTATAAGAAATCTGATTATAGCTTTAAATGCAACAATGACGAATATACAAATTGCTGTACAGAGTAAAAAAAACTTATCAAAATAAAGGATCGAGATTTCCCGCAGAAAATAGCACAGATTACCGCATGAGTGAAAACGGAAAAGCATAGCAGAGTTCGAGGTTCATTTAGTCTCTGCAATGAATAAGGAAACTTCCACGGAGTCCAAGAAATTTCATTGATTTGGTCTTTTAATAATTAAAAAAAATGGAACAAAACTAGACATGTACGTATGAAAACTGAGCCAGAAGTCGTAAGTAATTTTTCGGCCCGTCGCTTGCCTCAAAATTGAGTTCTAGTGCAAAAAAACTTCACCACTACCCAGCAAGCATATGCTGGGAGAAGACATGACTCCGATTTAGGCAAATTTTACATGTTTTTATTTAAAATGATCGTCATCGAGGTACAAAACTGTGGTCATTTAGAAGTCTTCTGTAGTTCAAACGAATGCAAATACTCCTCGCATTGCAGAGTTTAGTTCTCTTTGATTTGATTGCTTCGCGCTTGTATTCTATAAACTGATAATTTTTTTCCTGTAAAGTGTATCTTTGTAGTAAATAAATCACTGGACTCGCCCAGGCTGGACGACCAGGAGCTTTAAGTAGTCCTCGTTTGGGTGGCTGCAATACGAGGCGCTCGGTGTGCGTGCTGGCACAATATTAACATGATCAAACTATTGGCAACCGTCTTGAGTTTATCGTTCCACTTCACCAATGTAAGAATGGTACTCTATATTAAACACGATTAACTCCAGCTTTACCAGCAAAAGTGAGCCAATTTCAGCAATATCTGTAACAAAGTTCAGTTCCAGTATCTAATGAGCTCTAGTCCAGACTTGAATTAACTTCAAGCCCTGCGATCGAGCTTCTAATCCGCTACGTTATAGTAAAACTTGTGGCGCATATACTTATCATAAGATGAACTGAAAACTAGCGCTGGGGTCATATTTTTAAGTGAAACATACAGCATATGAAGGCGGCAGCTGCGTGACTTCCGACGGCTAATGATATGAGAGAAGTTGCAGACGGCGTGATTTTACTTCAACGGGAGCTCAATGTAAAAGTTCACAGAAGTTGAACGAGGCAGTAGTGTATGATTTGCAGCTCTCTGGTTCTCGTCATTATCATCCTCGTTTGAGTAAAATGTTAGTGAAGCATTACAGAGTTTGTTGCTGTCGTCATGACGAAAATGAATGTGTACGTAGAAGTATTTCATTTATTTTTCATCCTAATGAAACGAGGAAGGTTATGAACGGAAAACAGAATAAAAATTGAATTAAAAACAAAAAACAATAATGAAAGGGCAAATTCACTGCGCGCTATCAGCAGAAGTGAAAAAATAAGAACATATTACTTGAGAGTTGTTGTGCTGGTTATTAGACCCGGAGTGTTTTGTTATGACTAGAAGTTCTTACGTTGGTATAACAGAAACATGGATGAATAAGAGAGTTTCATAAAAAATTCAGAGCTTGTGCTTAACTTCTTAGCGTCATTTTAAAACCTGACCTGTGCTTCAGTCTTACAGCAACAATGCAAGTTAAGTAGAGGTCGAGCAACAGTTGAACACGTATCATCGAAGACCACAAAAGCTGTCATAATTTTATTGAAAATTCCTCCAAAAAGTCAACATCATTTCAGAATTATTTGAAACAAGAATTAACGGTACTGCGATTCAGTGAATTGCTGCTACATTTCAGCACTAATGTAAAGCTGACGGCATGGGACTTGGGTAGCAAACCAAGAATGGGTCAAACGGCTCGTTTCTATTGCCTTATTTTATTCTAAAGCATATTATGCTTCATATTTCCTTGTTTTTTTTGTTTTGGGTGACTCCTAAAATCGTAAATCTGCATCCTGTATTCTGTAAACTGTGTTTCCATCAAGACCACTGTGATAGAACAGGTGTTCTAGGTTTAGTTCAATAGACTTATCTGCTCTCCTTAGTTTCACTCTCACAGCAAGACACAAGTTAGGCCTACACGTTTGTAGAACTCAGTACCCGCTGATGATAGTAGAGACCCTCCAGCAAGACTAGTTGTTCAAACATCAATATAAAGTTGTCCAAGCGCTCAACTACCGGACTTCCGCTAGCTTGTCGCTCATCAAGCCGTGTAGCTAAGGAAGAAGAAGTTATATGCGTGCTTCCAATGAGAACGTTCGTTATAACAAACAACTAATTGAATTTGATAGACAAAAAGAGAAGCTGAAATGGGAATGAAATGTTAGTGAAACTTGACGTGTTTATCAGCTAAATAGGTGAAAACTTACCAAATAAAATCAATAATGGAGAAGTTCATGGCATTCTTAACGATAAACAAAGTAAATAAATACCTTATCGAGAAGATAAACGTGTTTTTCCACTGACGGCAAGACCAAATTTCATAAATAACTACTTATCAGGAGTAGTAAAGGATTTCAACAACAATACGCCAGCAGTAAATAAGAAGTAATCATTCTCTACATCTCTCCCCGATCTCCCATGAAAGTGTTCAGCTTGTAAAATCGAAAATGACATTGGTTTCATGCAAAGACAACACTGCAGAAATCTCTTCAATGACTTGATGCATGTGTATTATTCAGGACAGTCAGTGAGCCCCGCTACTGTCACACAAATGTTGCATCATAGCAACCGTCGTTACTGGCTGAGAAATGAATAAGTTCCCTTGTTAGGCTTTCAGGAATCTTTGCCTTGCGTAAATAAGCGTCAAAACCTCTGATAAATGTTTCCTTAGTTTCTTTTAGATGAACAAATTAAATAAAAGAAGCAATCAGAAAAAACATGCGTATAATTTGATTAAAGAGTTTAAAATTGCCAATGTTTTTGAAAAAGTCCGTAAAATTTTTTTAATAGTGTAGTTGTGCTCTGACAGCAAAAAAGAAGAAAAGGAAGGATCAAACACTGAAATAATTCTACGGATATTCAACCCCATATTTCAATATAACAAAGAGGGTTTTTATTCAATTGAACTCCAGACAATTTGAGAACAAAATTGAGCTGGTGTGGTAAACTGATTATAATTAAATGATGGAAGCACCTAAACAAATTCCATAGTATTAAAAATAGTGAAACTACGAAGAAAGGCCAACCTTCGAAACTGTTTGAATATTTTTGATAGATTTTACTAGGAAATACGTCACACAGCTCTGGGGGGAGTAACTGATTTGAACATAAAACCTATTAGGATTTTGAGTTTTCTTGTATGATACAAATAATTTAACATAAACTGGAAATGAGTCAGGAGAAAATGTATGATTAATACGGTCAAAGTGATCAACTGGTCGATTAGGACCAAAGAAATATCTTCGGAATAAACCAGTAGCCTGTTCAAAAGTTCAATTTTAAATATTAGTAACTATAAGAAAATTATATCCTGGCAGCCCAAAAGTCACTCAATAAAATTATATCTAGGAATAATATTGCATAAGAAAATCTAACTCATGTATTCAATTCTCAGGACTATCATAATGACTATATCATGAGTAAGATTTTTTATACGCAATGTATGTTAAGAAACATTTTAGAGAAAAACTTTGGCGGACGAATCAAGTCAGATCATCCAGCAATCGAAGTGTGTATTCTTCATGTGCATGAAAGTATGAAAGTGCGTTGAGAAACTGACTGCAAAAAACGTCGATGAACTTAAAAACGATTACGTAGAGGGTAGCTTCCCAAATGTGGGTCATAGACGTAAATAAGAGGAAACAAACATGAATGAGAGTAGCTTTAACTGTGACCGTGAGTAGAAACAGGCCAGAGTTCGCTAGGTTGAAAGTTAGCGCTGCACGCAACGCATGCGTGGCGCCCTACACATGCAGGCCTGGTAGCTCAGATCTGAGAAGCATTAGGTGTGACGCGTCCAGGATTTAGGAGATTCGGACTCAGAATGGACTTTTGAAGCCCGGAACAAGTGAGATCATAATTCGCACGCTCGCCCAGCAAAATATGGAGAAAATCTAAGAGTCTGCGAGAAAAAGAGGCTCATCCTCTGAAGAAGTTATGGGAAATATGTCGATTGGGTTTCGTTAGCGATGAGGTGAGAATGTTGTCCGATCTGAAGAATGCTGGCAATGTTCTGAACTAGTGCGTGGTGCTGCCAGAACATGCAGGCAGGAGTAAAAAGAATTACACGCTCTGCACATCTCCAAAAAAATAAACCTAAAAATACATGGTAGTAAAATATGTAAAGATGGTGATAGCATGGAGACTAATTTTTACATTATAAACGTTCCAAGTTATTCCAAGGCAATAATGCTTTACTCTGAATCATATCCTTTAAACTACCGAAACATATTATACTTTCCAGATCAACATGAGTTGACGTGTTCGGTTCGTATGCTGCAAACGAAAACAAAACTAAAAAATTAGCTATTGTTTTTATCGGGAAGTCTTATAAAATTGCAAATTTTAGACGGAGCGTTGATAAATACGGTATCAACGTTGCAGGTTTTTGTTGTAGATTATGAATTTCGACATTTTTATCGAACAGAATTCACCTTTATTTTGGAGGTACCTCACGACCATAGTGTGGACAACAAATCTGTTTCAGGATGAATGAAATTTTTCAAATACCTTACAAGTGAAGTGAACAAAAAATATAAATAAAACCATTTCCAGGAATTCATATCGCTGGGAATTAATCCCTCGTAAACTTTCATATAGAGTGACATCAGACCCGTGAACGGAGGACCAAAGAAAATTGTCATTTAATTTTGAGTATCAGGTTAACGTCTCCAAAAGAGGCCGTTTGTTTGTTCCTATGTGTCGTGCTTTGATCTAAGGAAAATGATTTATGCATATATTGCTATAGCGACGGCCATTAATATAAAATAAAATAGTTTAGTTGTCCGCACAAGCATCCATAGGGTTTCAGGGATCCATAAAATGTCACGAAACTTTTATTAGTCTTTATTCTTTTCTCAATCGTTTGCTTAGGTATTGCATAATGGAAATAAAATACGGCAAAAAAACAAACCTGCATTCCAACAGAACTCATTCACACTCTTACACAGAGAGGGCAGTCACGGTACTCAGCGTACAGGGTCTCGAAAACATCACAAAGAACACAGCTGGTGTGGTCAAAGATTCGTGCGCCGCCTTGTATTTTCGGCAAGAAATTTTGATGAGCGCTCCGGACAATTTCGTGGACGCCAAAGAACGAGGACGTTTGTTCAGCAAACATCGCATCGTTTAATTGAACAGACTCAAGGCTATGAAATGCTCGACCGGGTCCAGGCAGTCGTCTTTTCCTGGTTCTGTACAAGTTTTAGCTCTGGTTGCATTTTTGATCACAGTGTGATGTAAAAGCAAGGACGATGGAGCTTCACAATGAACTGAGGAATAAATGTCAAACTTACGGTGTTCACTTCGTTTTATAATTTTGAAAACTAATGTTTATTCTTTTTTTAGTGACTTGGCTGACATGAAGCTTTAGTTTCAAATAAATTATTTACCCATATTAACCTTACTGATTGTAAAATACCAATGGAATATACTGTCCTTGAAGTCAAAGAATATCTTTAAAACTGACTACTCTTTTCAGTTTCATTGTCACAAAACTTTCCATTTTTAACGAATAGTTGCGGAGAAGACATACGTTTACTTCCATTAAATCATTGATTTAAATTCAAAAACGTTCTTAAAGGGTAAAATTATTAAGAGTACATATAACATGTTTCACAAAAAAAATCAGGGAGCTAGAAAATATTTTTAAAATATACAGGACATACAAAAGCTCCGAAACTCAAAAATCAATATTAGGTACGTATTAAGCCTTGACGTGTACATTTCATTTATAATATATTACTGAATGCACGTAAATAAAGTTGACCACAAAGAATTTATCTTCGTTCATTCAACAAAACAAGTCATAATCTTCAACACACAACTGTCGAAGCCTGCATCTTTGGCCTCCCTATACCAACGTCCTGTAGAATATTTGGAACATACTTCTACTTGAAAAACAAGTCAAACAACAAAGCCCTGAGCTAGCATACGACCTCGACATGCAGGCAGCTCTCTCTCTTTTGCCCCAGAACTTCACGACTTCTCATTCATTGTGCAGTCAAGAAAATGGAAATTTAATGGGGCAGTTTGCCTCGTTGTGGCTGAATTAAGTCATCCTAAGTCATCTCCAAGCCACTTGAAAATGGGAAGCTTGCGAGTTCCGCTAGAAGCTCTTCTGGTGGGGAATACATTTGCCGCTTTTCATTTTGGGAAAGGATTTAGTCAGAGCGAGAGAGGCTTTCCAGAGAAGCTTTTTGATGTAGATCTCGGACGCCACAAGTGCACGGATTGAATCCTTCCCTCGATTGGCACTCTCACTACTTTTCTTCTTTCCGGCCGTGGTCAAATGTGAGCTTTTCTCCATGAGTCAGCGACGCTCAACTCAAGCGCTCTACAATGCAGAAAAAAGCGTAAATCACGGATGCAATTGGACGGAATTATGTTAGAATGAATTGTATAGATCTGAAAAAAATCAAGCGGACAAAAATGTTTTCAATATGGAGAAATAATTTTGTTATGCCGACTTATAACAAAAAATACCGCAATCGATAAACTCGTTTGTTTTGCATACCACCGGGAAAAACAAAACTATATTTGTAAGTATTATCAATGAAAACAGAAAAAAATATAAAACAATATATCGTATTTGAATTTTGAGAAAAAACAGCGCAGATATTGAAAACAAGTGCTGAATGGTTATTGATGACATACGATATTTCCATATTGTCCTGTTCAGTTGCCCTTATGATCATGTAAATTATGATTTAATATTATCAATAATGAGGAAAAACGCTTAAAGAACAGACTCTAAATTCTTTGCGGTTTTCACACATATTGGAAGACCTATTTTAATTTAGAAGTGACAACTCATCCCGAAAAATCTAGTGTCCGTGTTTTAGAATTTCCTCATTCTCTTATACATAATGTGGCAAAGCGCGAGAAGATTCTTAATGGAGCTAATGATATAGAATCAGAATGTGAATAGCAATCGTTTGAACTAGATTACAATGATAAAATATGATTGATACAATTATCTGCTCCCACTCTAGAAGAATGTGAAGTAAAATAGAAGGCTTTTTAAAATTTGAGCTTGCATACTAGCGCCAAGCTCCCAGAAAGACACTACATTACAGTCGTAAATCAAGCAGAGTTCATATTTTACAGACACATAGTACTCATAGTACTCTCAGTCAATCTTGATGGAACTCCCGGTTTAATCATCCAGAAATCAACGTTTTTCAGAGATTGAAGTCAGAAATATTTAGCATAATTCTATGTTTCAGTGTGATAGACGGGAGTGTATTACTAACTTCAAAAAAAGGGAGAATCCGATGCCACATCACACTGAAAATGAGCAAATCTCTTTAAAAGAAGCAAAAATGCAAAGAATTTATTCAAAATTAGAATATTAAAATAACAAAATTAAAAAAACCGAACGCAAATTACTTCCTTCAGGAGATAGAACGGTAAGATAACCGCTAAGGCGTTATAAATACGCAGGGATCTTTAATAAGAGTGCAGATCCTTTGAAGAAAGATTGAAGAGCGGTCGTAAAGACTCTCATTTCACAAAAAGTCCCTTTCTTGAAGAAGGCGGCCAGCAAATGACGACTATTCCTGCCTGTGACCGCCTTCCAGTCCTCATGTTTGAACCGGCCTGGTCCTACAGTCGCTTCCATTATAAAGGCAAATAAACGTCAGGTCAGACTTGACGGGGATCCAGTTCCAGATTTGATGTTTAATGATATTCAGAAAGCCTCCTAGCGCTCCCTATGAGCCATTGTCAGTAGAGAAGGAAGAAGTGAAGTAAGTCATGGAAGCAATCTTGATATCCAGTAAATATTCACGTAATAAATGACAGGGAAAGATTGGGTGGAACACGGAATATTCGAAATAGATGACGAATGCATAACTTTGCGGTTCATATTTTGAGCTACTGTATGCCTGGACTCGTACTGGCAGACACTTGTCATGTTTGCATCGTAACGGCCCTTCAACTGTCGCCCATATTGCTATCGCAGAAAGAAATATATCCAATAATTTACGTCTTTTTCTTGCTCACTGCTGAAATTTCAAAATGCGCCAACGATTAATCAGTAATTTCACGATACAAAGTTCATAAACCAGTACTTTGGTGCCCTATTGCTCAACTTCGTCCATGTTAGTGCCGGAAAATATCTCCCTGATGCCGGGACGGCAACGAACGATGCCTCGGCTGTCACGCTCGCCAGGTGTCATCCAATGTTTTTATCACACGTAATAAAAGTTAAGTTAATTTTACCGTGGATATTCAAGTGAATATGGTACTCGAGATGTAAGTTTGATCTTTAATGTGGACTCGATCATAGTAAGCGCGGTGCTTGGAAGTAAATTGGAAAACATTGTGGAAAACGTGGGCTCTCTAACATTAACATTCAGGAGGAAGTAGCAGCACAGTTCAATTGAACGTGATGTCGAAATTTCGATGCTTGTTATCATTCCATTGTATTTTCTAGAAATTTATGGTAAAAGGCGAAATGTTTGTGATCACAAGGTTCCATGTTTTTTATAATATTGTTTCTGTTATGTACGAACAGAAAAAAACGACAATTTTTCGGAAAATTTAAGAGAAGAATTAGAACCATTCTTGCCTAAGCAGCCTTGCAGTAAGTTTGGTATGGTAATTTCTGTACCATATTTCTCAAAATAACTCGAGCAGTCTATAATGTTAAGGAGGCATCTTAGTGAAAAGTTTAAATGCATGGTACGATGAAACTAAGCGCAACATAGTAAGTAAAATTGGATTTAGAGCACATTTTATTTGTATACCCTCTCAGTTTTTCGAAATAATGGCAATTTCAGGAGTAAATAAGGTATTTTTTGCATTTTCAACCCAAATCGATCTCTACTTGCAGTTTTCATGTTATAACAAAAGTAAATAAAGTTTTGGAAAGAGAAAATCAATATCTACAAACGATCGTTCCCCTTTTTTACCACTATAAGAATCACAACTCAAAAACCGAAAATCGAAATTTTTTACCATTTTCACTAAGATGCCCCCTTTAGCAAATTCAAATAGGATTGAACCAGTGAAACGAAGCGTCTCTTGTGACACGTGGCTAAAACGTTCATGCGGGTCCCTCCATATACCTGCGGACTAACCCACGTCACGGTCCAGTTATGATCTCGTTCGCAACCTTAAACATTTGCTGTGTTACAAATCTGACGAGGTTATAAATTTCTTAACAGCTTCTCTTAAATTAAATGGATTATCAATTCGAAAATTTGTACATTGTGTAACTCATTGCCGTATTTCTTGATAAAACAATACTCGAACAAGAATTTAATGTTGGAAGCACATCGTAATACAACAATGAAACATGCAGGTTATTTACTGCTACTGCTCCATTTGTATGATACCAAGTATTTCAGTACATTTTCTGAGCAAATCCCAGTATGAATGAAGAAAACTCTGAGCAAAGTTTTATGAAAAAATGTGAGAGCAGCGCCGGTCCTCCTGCGATATCAATGCACAATTTGCATAACATGATAAAGTGCGCCACACTTCTGTCGCTTCAGTTCGGTCGCCTCAAATCGGACTGCGACTGCCAGCATGGCGTTGAGCCAAATTAAAACGGCGCATGAGGTCTGAACTTCCTTTGCAACGTGCTTTGAGAGTTAGTTTAATCTCTTGCCTTCCAATAGAACAATTTTACGAAATTATGCTTAACACGTTTGTTGCGATGCAACCCACCGGTGGGTCACTTAGGTTAGGTTCTGTAATTTTTTCAGATCCTTCTAGTGACTATGCGTACAAAGTGAAGTTTTACACCAATCAAGCAATCGTAACAAATGTGTTAAATCTGTCCATTCATCAGAACGAACCAGCTTTGAGAGCTTATTAGGAGATACAAAACTTTTATTTATAATACTAATACGCATGCAAACACATCAGTATTTCTGGAACCGAAAGCACTGCATAAGCAAGGGCAACAAACACGTGTCTTTTTGCACACATGTATTGGAGACTGTTTCGTTCTGCTTAGGACCAAACTAACGTCCTGTTGATACTTAAGTTTTTCTTGAATGAAAACTGAAACGTTACGCTCAAAATGCAGTGACAAGAAAATAATAAATTGTTGGTTTCATACAGTTTAATTAGTAACTTGCTTCAATATATGAATTTTATGCCTTCTGACAGAACTCCTTTGCCGGCTTCACGCCCTATCATCTTCAGTTACTGTGCATTGATGCAAAATTTTTATTTCTTAGAAATTTCCCAGTGAAAACGGTTATTGGTCTTTTTCCATAAATCTTTTATTTCTAAAAATTTTTCCTTTGAGAGCGATTTTTGTTCTTATTTCTCCATAAATCATTTATTTCTGAAAAGTTTTCCTTCAAAAACGGTTACTGCTCTTATTTTTCCATAAATCTTTTATTTCTAAGGAATTTTCCAAAAAAAACGGTTAATGTTCTTGTTTTCCACAAATCACCCTTTAAGTTTTTAGGCCGCAAATTTTTCGAACAACTTACGCCTATAAAATATTACTGACCAACCTCATACATTGAACCGTTCCATACAGGTAGTTTGGTCCTTACGCAGAGAATGACTGCAGGAATTGTTGAACTTGTTCGCTCGATATTTGTCGATATTGTAGTTTCGTCAGGGGTTCTTTGTTGAATTATGAATAAAATTTTCCTTGCCTTGAGTAGTGCTTGCATAAACAAGTTTGATGCAATGTTAAGCAAAATACCAGCACATCAAACTCTAGACGATAAATCGATGTCTGTATCAAATAAACTAAACTACATTTAGCGTGTTTTACATTTTTGGTGACTGAGCGGGTCGGATAACAGTTAAGTTAAAACGAGGCTTCAATTATTCTGTTTAGCTAAAATCTAAAGGTAAATGTTATGATATGATATAATAATTTGCAATTAAAAGATAGCTACAATTTATTACCAGCTACAAGCCCACCGACGCTGTCGGGTCTGATGTGTCTTGTGCATCTTATGATCAGAGGCCTTCTGCTATCAAGTGGAACTGGGAGCAAAAAACAGATAAAGCGTTTCCTTTTACTGGTTATATACACTTCGTAAATGATGGCTACTTTCCTGTTCCTGGAGCTAAATGCAATAGTTCAGCATTAGTGCTCCTTTGTGCATAAAATTTCTAAATGAACACGAGCGTGGGCACAATTATTTAAGCGATAAAATGATGCAATGTATTTCTCAATAGATACATCAAAATAGCAAAACAGTAGATGTGAAAACTTAAGAACAAAGAATTAAAATCAGCATTCAGAGAGGAGCAAAAAAGAAAAATTATCAACATTTTAATTAACATGGTTTTCTTTTGCGTTTGCACTGCATGCATTCGTGCAGTGCAATGACGATCAGACAATGAGGAATACTGGATAAAGGGATCAGATGGAAATACAGATGTGCTCTTGCTAATTTTCGGCTGCAAATTTTCGGCCCAGCCCCTATGTAAGTTAAGAAAGCTTCATTTATTCGAATCTTTGTTTTCATAAACGTGAAGGACATATGTACTAAGAGCACATGTACTCGTGAAGCAAAACTGAAGTAGATGCCTGGGAAGGCCGGCGGCGGCATCCTTGTTTTCTATACCTGAGAATACTTCCAGTCGAGGGTTCTGTCAATATTGTTGCTTGCTATGTCTGATAATTCGAAGGCATAACTCAATGAGCTGTCACTGCCCTCGCAAACACTAGAGCAGGTCGCAAGGGCTTCAGCAACACTGCTCTGGCAGCAACGCGTTCACTTCTCTGACCTGTAGCTTCATCAGTATTCAAAATGACTGAGAAAAACAGTTAACAATTCACATTTGTTGTTGAAAGACAATTAAAAATGAAATGATTTCAACCGGCTGTTAAGAGGGACCCAGAATCATAAACAACAGGCTTCTCAGCCAGGAAAATAGATTTGAACATAGCGTATCAGGCACTCCGAGGTTTTGACTGGTAAGTCCTCTCATAAGGATTAATAAAATAGCATCTACAACTAAAAAGCCTTCACCCTTCAGTAGATCTAGGGTAACAAATGATGAGTTAGTCTTTCTCAAAGAAGCATTTGGCTAAGGCACTAAATAAGCTCAACAATTAGCATTCGGTGTCCCAGAGCACAACAGCGAATACGAGTGTAAACTGCTCACTACATATACATACTGTACACCGTATGCGTCATGAGGCAGACTTGCCTCAACTCACAGGTGTGTCTCATTAACTTCATGTGAGGGAATACAGGGGAGTATCTGTTGCCCTCTTACAGGGGCGGAAAATTTTTGAAAATACTGCAATAAACTGCATCGCTTTCAAAGAGTCACATGTTTTAATGAAGGTGTCTGATAGAGAGAGGAGTTGCACTACACAGACTTGAGGTTGTCAATCATGTGTGGAATACGAGTACCCACATGAACTCGTCATGGCATCTTAAGCTCATACTGCACCTTGCCTGACTCCATTTCAAACGTTTATTATAAATAAAATTTGATTCAACATAAGTGCAAAACCTATTATGAAAAATGAGTCCGCGAAAAGAATCAAATCTAGTTTATACCACGCTAATCGACTATTCCCAACGAAGTGCATCATTTTCATATTTAATCACAAACCCTATGCACTAAGCTGTCCGAGAAAGCCATCTGACTAAACGCTTCAACATCCGCAGTATGTCTGCTAGATTTTTCAGTAAGCATCGCTGAGGTAAACTAGTTAAAACTAAATATTGTCCCTTCGCTAAATTGCTGAGAGGCATCATCGCTATAGGGTTTATAAGCCACTGCTCTAAGGTTTCCAAGCACCAGCCATATCATCGTTGTAAAATACTAGAGAATGTCAGGAAATATTGAAGCGTGGCATAGCCACACCCCAAGCTTTCTTATCGATCATAAAATATAATTTGAGAGCAAAAATTATTTCAACAATATTTCTCGTGAATTAAAGAATAATATTCTGATTAGAATACGAACGAATTTCTTGAAATAGGCAAAATATTTGAAACGTCATTCATCGTTCTCTATTTTTTTGCGAGAAGAATTTTTACTGAGTAGTTTTTGTGCTTGGCTTTAAATTCAATAAAATATTTCACTCTGGATATGTCGCTACAATACATGAGAACTGCTCGAGAGTGCAGTTCAGAAATATGTTGTTCATGACTCTTAGGGAAAAAAATCCCACCTAGTCAATCAGCAACGCCTTCAGGGGAAAGAGTAAAGCATCATTGTAGAGCAATGTTAGCATATTATCTATACAATAAAAAATATATGTAAGTTATATACATCGACGACCACACTGTCCCAGTTGCCACGTAACACATTTCTCCCTGCACCCAATAGAGACATCAAAACACTGATCGAACACTATACTTTCAGGCAGTAAAAGTCTATAAAACTGTTAAATATGGTTTTTAACTGGCAAATAAGGTTGTAAACCAAATCTTTTATTTCTTGAATCATTGCGAACTAACTTATCGATGTAAAATAGCGAAGTAATCGAACAAAGCTAGGAAATTGCCTTCCCAGTATTGTATTAGTTTTGTTTGGAACAATTATAGGAATATCCGCTTCGGATACCACTTCGCTAATGAAACACATCCTACAAATGTCATACGGGACACTTCGATGGAGCTCTTGTAATCCTAAGGAAAATATTCCTTCGTAGATGAAGTAGATTAGTTCAAAGCTATTTTACGTGAGTTTTTTTTACTTGAAAGACCACGCACCAATATAAGCAGTAATATGTTTCTTAAATTAAAGACCCGCTCTGAACAGAACCCACCGTCTCAGCACGTGTCAGAAAAATAAAATATACTTTTACTAACGTAGCCTGTAACAACGAACACAACGACTAAGACAATCTTCACTCTACGTTGGTGATCGAAGAGAATAAAACTAAAACCTCACAAGAATTTCAGTTCTAGCCAGCTTGGTCGACTGGTGAGCGAATCTGCTTGCGAGCGGAAAGACCCGGGTTCGAATCCCGTTGCCGACATGGTTGACGCGGCTAGAAATACGGCATGGGACTTGGGTAAAACAACCGAATAATTATCGAAGTAATTATCCTACCCAAGAATGGGCCAGAAGGTTCGTTCTTATAGCCTCATTCTATTCTATTCTATTCTATTCTCCCACGGATGCGATATCTGCATATGCTGCACCACAATTGGAGTGCGAATACTTTACCTTTCATAGACAACGACTCATATAGCGTCGTTTGTGACGCGGGTGATTTTTTCTCCGTGGAGAAAATAAAAAAGGATTTTATGAATATGTTATCGCAAGTGTTGCATACTTACTAGATGTAGGAACATCGTAGTGATGACAATACTTGGTCTCCTAGTCAGTAAGGAGTTAGGAATGGTTAACATAACTGTTTACTATGTCACAATTAAAAAATAGTTCACCACTCCGGAGACAATTAACGAGAGTTTTGCTTGTCGTATTATAAATATTCATGTCTTGAGAAAAAGAGGATTTAAAATGCGATAGCAAATTTTGTTTCAGCTGACGATTCTACTACAGTTAGTTAAAATATAAAAAATGGCAGTTATTCACTGGGGTTTATATTTCCCCCTCCCAATACCGGTGCTGAATTATGAACACCTACGACAAGAGAACATGATTTATGTATCTTCTAATTTTATTTTATTGCCCAGAGAACATCCGACCGGAAATTGTTGCATCTTACATGAACTTTATTAAAATTTCACACCGCAAAGTTTTCCATTGAACCTCAAAATATTCAATGATCAATATTTTTTCCTTGCTGACTATATTTTTTCATTTTTTGATCTCGATCGAAATTTTTTATAATATTTCGCACGCTGTATTTCGTGCTCCTGAGCAGACTGGAAGTCATTCCTATTCATGTAATCCTCACAACCACACGTGTTCTCTCTGTTGATGTGTTCTCCCTAGACACTACTACCCTGACACCACAAGTTGACTTTAGATGGCAAGGGACTAGGGTAGCAACCCTAGAATAGAATAGAATAGAATAGAATGAGGCTATAGGAACGAACCTTCGGACCCATTCTTGGGTCGGATAATTACTTCGATAATTATTCGGTTGTTTACCCAAGTCCCATGCCGTATTTCTAGCCGCGTCAACCATGTCGGCAGCGGGATTCGAACCCGGGTCTTTCCGCTCGCAAGCAGATTCGCTCCCCAGTCGACCACGCTGGTGAGACCAATCGGCTGGACCAATCGGCTCGTTCCAGTTGACATATTTTATTAAATTCTAAGGTACCTCAGAACTAGACGTACATTTAATTCTCATCATTTTTTAAAGCACTTCTTTTACATCCACCGATTAAGAATATAAATTTATAGTGCTCATGTCACTCAAAGAGACGAAAGATAACTCACGTGTGATGTAGAAATTCTTCACTATTTTCACAGCACTTACACGTACAAGATTAAACCTTTCTTGCATGTTGCCAAGAAATGGAACCTTGACTATTCCGTTTCCAGCGCCCTGATGCTTTCCCACGTAGAGTTAGTCATCAGTAAGGAATTCCTATTAAAGATGAGGCTTCGCAGCTCTCTTGTTGCTGTTGATTTGTAACTTTAACCACGCTTTCAACTAGACTTCAACATATACCTTAATGTTCATGGAAAATTAGGAGAGTCAAGCGTGTCTCAAACTGACATGCTCTCATGGACATCTTTGGTTTGTTAATTACTTATGCTAGAAGTGGAAGTGGCTGATTTCTGTACTAGTGAGTTGTCATACAGAAAAAACCTACTATTGCTAGAATATTATAATCCCTCTGTTAGCTTGAAGCTTGTAGTATGTCTACTATAAAAGTGGGGATCTCGTTTGAGCAAAGTGCTCTATTTGAAACACCTCTGCGTGTCATATCCAAACTGCACATGCTCGATACTTTTTCTAATGAATCACTAAAACTAAATAACTTATAACTAATGAATCCATTAGTTATTTAGTTATGATACTAAGGAAGATTATTGTAAAAACTGCCATTAACTCTTATCATCATTTCCAAATGGAGCGTTTCATTGCTTATATAACACAAGCAATATATCCAAAATTTTAAACCGACCGTAACATGTTGAATGAGCTGAGAACACACGGATTTCAAACAAAAAATTCAAAATTTATGACACTACATGGTGCGAAGGTCGATCCCTCGGAAAAATAACTTACTATGTATCCACAAGCTACAAGAAGCGTTCAGAACCAGGTGTTATGCATCACGCTTCAAGCATCTACATTGCGCATGTCCAAAAAGTGAGACCTTGCTTCCTGCCAAAGACTGTTTCGTCCTAAATTTTATTCACGACCGAATTTAAATAGCCAGCCCTGGTAACCTAAATTACCCTTATTGAAAGCTAGTCAACGGAAGATATTCGCTGACATGCTTCCAGGATCGCAGTCGAGTTCAGTGAAGAGTTCAATTTAAGAGTCAATTTATTCACGACCGAATTTAAATAGCCAGCCCTGATAACCTAAACTACCCTTATTTAAAGCTAGTCAACGGAAGACATTCGCTGACATGCTTCCAGGATCGCAGTCGTGTTCAGTGAAGAGTTCAGAACAAAACTGGTACAGGGGAAACATCACAACTCAGGCGGCCTGGTGTGCAGGTCGCTGCATGTTTAATGCCCTGAGCCTCAGAGAGCACGCAACTCTGGACCTACAGAGGCCAAGTTTGAGTGGCGAGGGGCAGCTGACCCTCACAATCACCGCTCTCTTGCTTCTACTACGTACATGAGTAAAGTTTTCTCTACAAACTTCATAACTCAGCAAGAAATATGACTTGAACAACCGAAAACATGAGCAAACTTTCTCGGAGAGAACGTATAAAATGAAGTGTTTTAAGGAAAGAAATATTTATAATTACTCGATCTACAATTAAATTGACACGTTGGGATATTGTGGTATTTAATAAAGCACTCAGGATATGAGTAGAGATTGCTTCTAAATTAGATACACATTTCTCATGAAAATTTATCTTCCAATTCTGCTGATGTAGCAAAATTCTGCAGCGAGCCGAGTTAGCTCATGGTGTGAAACAAGCTTTTTCGATCTATCTACTTTGTTTCACTCCCTTTCTGGAAATAGTTGTAATGCAGCTTCACAAGCATCAGTTATTACGTTAAGTTACTGAACATAGTTTCATTGTAATTAGTATACCTCAGGAGATAAAATTAATTATACGGCTAATTTTATAGTGTAAGTTAAAATGTGAGCTCAGATAGGATATATGCGTGAAAACATTTCTTGATTTAACGTGTGGTTAAACACGACGTTTCATGCACATGCTAATATAAAATACATAATTTCTACAACACAGAACTTTTTTCTCTAAGATAGTTCTAATGGGTACATTGCGACACCCACGGCAAGACAGACCCTAACTATTTTCCACTGGAGGAAAATCAACAGTTGTCAATAAGTTGTTCACAAAGTTATTTCGACTTGACGACCACTTACATCTGCACCTACACGTTCTCATCACCCCTCTCACACAAGATGTATTAATATAATCAATTATTATTGACAGTATTAATTATTAACGAGACGTGGTGTCCTGCAGCACAGCCACCACACTTCAAATGCCGTCTTTATCACTAATTCGCTGCTCTAATTAAGCGTTGCACTTAACCTGTGCTTAACATCACGCATGGCCCTCCTATAAAATTTGAGTCATGAATCTATTATAGTAACCGCGGCATTTTCAAGATCAAGATTGTTGATAAATTCATAGCAACACAAAATATTTTGCCTGTTATGGTCACGCAATGTACAACTGGCACAACTCATGTCACGTTGCATGTATATTATTTGTACCCACACATTGTGTTCAATTATCTGACCACTTTTGATATCTTCACATACGAGTCAATTACCTTGATGTACGGCGCTAGCGTATATTCTACCAGCCTGTTAGTTTCTCTGGTCGACTCTGCATTGTGTTGTCTTTAACAGAAATTGCTTTCACATTTCAGAAACACTTCTAGTAAGAACTTAACTTCTGTTATGCTGCACATAAAACAACTAACTTATTCAATGTACTGCACTCTAAAAATACATACTTAGCATTTATGAGAGAAGTTAATTCATTAATGCAGTAATGATGACATAATAAATGTTGAAATGTTAGTTATTAGAGTTCCTCAGGACAGTTTTTACCCATTCCGTGGCTTTCCAAGGGTAACCATTTTTCTCCTTTGCAACACGATGCAATTTTACGTATCTATCTAGCACGGCTCACAAAAGCATTTAGCTCAAGCTTCAATTCTACTTTCCACCTAAACAATACTTTTGCACTAGTGCGTAGCCAAGCCAAATGTTTCATGCAAGGCATTTCAGAAACCTTTCATTTCCTCTCGTATTTCTCGCCTTAAGTCTCATTTTATGTCGTCGTAATTGACTTCTTGTTTATCATTCCCCATTTTTATTCTGACGAGTTTGATCAGATCTAGTTTTCCTCAGATTGAGCTACACCTGTTCTTCACATTACTCATCTGAAACTGTGAATTTGATCTTCATCTCTTAAAGTTCTATTCGTTAGAAATTATTGTCTTTTAATGGAGTACTGGAACTAATGTGAAATTAATTTGAGTAATGTTCTCAGTGATAAGAAGGTAATTGTCTTCATATTAAGTAGAATAGAATAGAATAGAATAGAATAGAATAGAATGAGGCTATAGGAACGAACCTTCTGGCCCATTCTTGGGTCGGATAATTACTTCGATAATTATTCGGTTGTTTGCCCAAGTCCCATGCCGTATTTCTAGCCGCGTCAACCATGTCGGCAGCGGGATTCGAACCCGGGTCTTTCCGCTCGCAAGCAGATTCGCTCACCAGTCGACCAAGCTGGTGATGAGTAGACACTTGATTGTGACTGTCCTGAGTTCTCAACTGAATCTCACTTCAATCTCGGCCGTTACTGATACTAGTATTTAAGGATCAGTAACCGGTTGTAGTTGAATAGCTATAAAAGCTATAATATTGTTTCATCTTCACAGAGAAACGAAGGTCAGAGTTCTAAACTTTCTAAAATCAGTTTTCCATATGAATTATGCATCGTTTTTAAACTTTTATCGCGGAAGATCTGGACTGATTTAAGTGTCGTACTGAATTCAGAAGTCATCTAATTGCGCTGAGCAATGATGAGACTAGCGATCTAATCACAGTCACAATTTAAACTGAGCTAACTTTAGCTTGCCTTCACTATAAATGCTTGACTTGACGCCAAAAATCATGGGAATCAACAGAGGTACACAGTCAGAACACAGACGCCGTTATGGCAGACATAACAAAACACGAATTCATCCTCTTCCAACCCGACCGGCGGACTATTGTTCAATGCCGCTGCTGGAAAAATTCACCGTGCCTTCACATTGAATTCTTCATCCCTCAGGCAAGCAGCCATGAATGTCCTCGTTTCAAGGGTCGCCCTCAAGCGGACACAAAATGGCGGCCTCACTTTAAACTCCCGCCCACCTCTCACTTTAAAACTGAACTGTCGTTATGGAGAGAAAAAAACGAGGGAAGCTCTCAGTCCCAGCTCTCTAGCGGCAAGACTTCGTCTGACCACATGGCAGTTGTGCTATAGTTTTGCGCCCACTGCCTTGTGCACGCCACATCTGTGTCACATAACCAGAGACTTATACTAAAACATTTCACTGTGTACAGCTTGAGTATTGAAGAACTTGAATATCAGTTCAAACTTGTCACATTTTGAATGTAGATTTGGCTTGTGATTTTCGTTGTTTCATATCAGAGCCCGAGTCTAAAACCCCACGTGTTACCTTACGATCACACGTGTATGAGCTTACAATGTTCCTAAAACAAATTGCATCCATCACATTCAAGCCCAGTATGCCATAAAAACTTCTAGTCTTTCCATTAATTATACGTTCGTTCCGATAACTGAAAGTTTTTCTGTCAGTACATGTAATTTCATGGTATTCTTTGGCAAGTAAACTTATCAATCTGTGTTTCAATGTTTTTACGTGCATCACGTCCAAAATATCGGTTTATAATAATCAACTTTTACCTTTATATGTAGAACACTGCATGTAAATTTCCTCCTGTGAGCCGAAGAATCAGATGCAATAATACAATGATTTATGGCCGAACACACGCCGTTTCTTTATGCAGAAAGCAGCAATTTATCATCAGACGCAATGTTGAAATATTGAAAGCTTAATTACAGACGCGATGTTGGAGTATCACCAAAACTATAACCACCTGCGAGAAAACTTTATTTTTTCAGGCTTTGAACGCAGAGCAAGAGTTGCATGAAGTTACAGTGAGACGACCAAGCCGAGCATGAAATTGAGGTAGCTTATGGAACACGCGGCACATGCACCACAGCGCTGAGTGCTTGTCTAGCTCTCACAATGACACGATGTCGCTGTATTCGTGACCCAGTTACTTTATTTGGACAACTGTCAGAGCTCTTTGCGTGCGTTACATCGATAATAATTGCATCATTTGTTTTAAGCTGAGATATAAAAACTATTGCATTGCTAATAAAATACTAATGACTATACTAATGATTTGTTCTGACTCACTAAGGCACATTGATACAAGGTACACTTTCGATGATGACGCCTCAGTTGTATATTAGATATATTAATGTATTCAATTCGTAGATTATAATTCATGACGTCAGGGTACACTTGCGTACCAACACTCGTCATCTAAGTCTCGTTATCAATGTGACAATAGCGATGGCTAGAAGCGCCTCCCGCATTATAAACTCACTCCTAAATAGTAGCAAGGATTACACTACATGATCATATACTGCAGTGCCACACGGACCCTACAATCATTTTGTAAGTCAAGCAACGAGAGTTATAAAAGCGAGCCAAATTTGGTCGATAATATCTAAACAAACCTGAAAGGTGATGCGAGAGCCGAAAGAAGATGTAGATCCACTTGAATGGAACTAAAATGAAGTCATTCATCGGTTGAACATTAATAAAGTATGAAACAGGAAGAGTTTGTACTCACGAAACCTAGGAGAGTTGCGAGTGCTGCTGGAGGGAGGGAGGGAGAGCAGTGTTGTGTGGTGGCCGGGCGTCCGAGGAGCGCGGGAGGTCTGCCAAATCCTTCAGATGCTGAGAACAAAATAACCGATCTGCTTTTATGTTACGAACTCCAATGTAATTTGAAAATTTTACACTGTTGAAAGAATAAGAAGCTTTTATTTCATCATATTATTAAATTCCTTCATCAGTAATGTTGATAAAGTCTCCAGTTTTTAATGCACTCACTTCCGCGTAAAAGAATAAAGATAGGTAATTTAGTAGTGTTATGCAATGATACGTTCATTAGACTAATGAAACACACAGTTCTGAAATCTAGCCTACGTGTATATGTATAAATATATATATACACACATATATATATATATATATATATATATATATATATATATATATATATATATTACATTTATTATAGAAAGTCAGTAATTTGTGTTAGAATTTTTTTAAATAGTACTTCATGCTCTGCTTTTGAAGGCTAGCGCCTACGAGCCGTCGATGCGTAGTCCGTGAATTAAAATTTTTCCATTTTAGGTTGACGATACTTTCCAATAAGTGAACTAACAATTGCACTATAACAAACAAAATTTAATACTAAAATTAGGTCTGAGTGTGAGCCAGAATGAAGTAATCAAAGAATTTTTAAGAGTATAATACGAACGCTAGTTTTCCGCGAAGAGTTTATGCATTACTTCTTCAGTGCAGCTAGCGCGCTAGAAAAAGTCTAATTAAAGACGGAGAGAATTGGAAGCTATAAAGAAATAGTTGCCGTTACTCGTGTTTAGATTAGACAGTTAGGGAGGCGAAGAGGGGCCGGGGCACAATAGAACCAGCTTCGGAGCTCAAAAATTAAATACGATGAAAAGAAGGCGCTCTACAAACAGCTGGGAGCCTCTGAGGGCCATTCGAAGGCGCTATGAAAAACGGGGCTCAATCTCGGGGCCAGAAACAAGCGAGACCAACGCTTCTGAGGCCAGAAACTGGCTGGTTGTTTCAAAGTACTTTCAAGCGGCAAAATATTACTAATATAAGACATTTATCGTCGTGGCAGAACACCTGCGACGTAGCGTCAATTGGTTGTCGTAAAATACATCAGCACATCAGTGTTCACTTCACTTTTATACTGGGGAGGGTGCCAATACTTCCTTCAAATAATTTGTTTCATAAAGTGATATATCTACGGATTGGGTTTAATTTCTTAATACAAAGTCTAACTTCTGTAGATGTTGGCGTTAGCCTCTCTCTATGTTGAGTATAACCTTTGTATGTTGATTCTAACTTCTTCGTATGTTGATTTCAACCTCTCTGTAGGTTAGTTCTAATCAATCTATAGTTATGAGGAAGCTTTAAACTTCGTAGCTCAATTTGCTCAAAGATTTAGAGATAATTAGGAAACACACTTTATTTGTTCTGTGTGCCAGTAACCTTGGTTCTTGTCTAGAAATTTACTAATGGGTACTAGGTGTACGTTCTAATAAGGGCTATCAATATACAAAATTCTAGCTAAAGCCTCGGAGTTCTAACACTAATGTATTTTTATACTCCCACTCAACTATAACAGAATAGTTGACTTATAAAATAAATGCTATTTCTACCGCGCTGAAAAAATGACCTCATAATTACTGAAGACATTTCCTTTGACAAAGAAATCTTTCAGAGAAATATTGCTAAAAACCCTCGTGAATGAAGGGATATTTTCGAACAAGATACTCGTAACAGCATTAAAATACCTACGTAGCAGGTACTATTTCCGAAGTACAGCAAGTTTACTTAATGAGACAACGAGTTCTAAAAAAACGCAAGAACAAAACCAAAATTCAGGATCACATTTACAGCGTTCGTTATCGTTTATGAAGCACACAAATCGAAGCGACAATCTATTCTAATTTATACGAGGGGAAAACTTCAAAGCTGTACCTTAAATTCAGCTCAACACTTGAAAAGTTTAGCTTATAGCCGTGCAAGACTCCACGTTAGGTATTATTTCTGGGAACTGAGCACATCAACACGAGTCTTGCTCCCAGTCTGCATGCGGAGCACTTACTTGATTAACTGAGGTCATTGTTAAAAAGTTTTCATTCAAATTTCTGTAGAATGACAATCAATTTCTCATTCGAAAAATCAAACTTGCTAGGCGCTCTGTTTATAATTATCTTTGCATTTCGTCTACGCTCAGAAACAAGTTTCATGCTAATGTAATTCGATAACTGAATAAATGTGATGTTACATTTCACACCCTATTCAATGATGGTCCAGATAATTACATAAATATAATGAAATCTCGTTGCTTGATCACGTAATGACTTACAGCAGGTCAAACATTACTGTATGTACGTATATAATAAATACAAGGTGTCTAAAGAGTCTCTTGACAATTTATCCAATACATGACAGAAGCAAATAAAAAGATACATTTGGGGAAACTATTCGAAAATGGGAAATAGATTTTACTGTTATTTTACCTTATTTATTACATTTCTATATGAGCACCATTAGTCGCATAAAGCCCATCCAGACTGTACTCGAGTTCTTGCCATGTTTACTGTATCATAGCCTCATCAAACTCTTTTCGTCTTGGTTTATCATTTGGCTTGAGTGCCTGTAAGAGTTGCACTTTGTAAGCATACCATCGCAACTTCTTGTGTACGATATTGTGCATTGTTGTACGTGGTAGCTCTAACTATTTGCCAGCAGTACGGATGAACTTTGTGAGAGAGCAAGCAACAGCTTGTCTTACACTATCCATGCTTTCTTCAGATGTTCTTGGTGTCCCACACCTCTCTTTATCCAACACTGTCCCTGTCTCCATAAATTCAATGTGCCATGCACGAATTGACAGACGTGATGATAGATCTCTTTCATACTTAGTTCTTCAGTTTGAATGAGTCTGTATATCCGACTTTGTTTCAATAAACCATGATAAGCATTGTGCCTACACTTGAGGAGTAGCAACTTTTTAGTGGCTCATTTAACAGGTCCTCCGCTTTTTTCCTCAACGGGATGCCTGAAACACACATATGCAATGTAATTATAAACTTAACCACTGGATACCACAATACAACAAATCTTACTAAGATATTTCATCAATCGCCCTTGTAAAATATTTGTTTAAATTGTGAAAGGACTTTATGGACACCTTGTACGTCCGTCACAGAACGCATCGTTATGGAGAGGAACATTTCTAAGCGCAAATGTGACGAAGTTCTGATGAACATTGTGATGACGGTAATGTGAGACCACGGTAGCATCATAATAAAACTGAAGTGTTACTCGTATACGTTTTCAGTTGACTGGACCCTCATATCACAACTCTGACGTCTGGGATTGAGTGACCAGGGGAGTAAACTCTGTGATTCCAACGTCCCGCACAAGATTACTTTGCCCAGTGGGTATTGAAGCAGTTTAATTAAGCTCAAGCGGCGAACGCAATTTTGCTGAGCTTCCATTTTAAAAGCAGTTTCTAATTCTAACTAAATCTTTTGCCTTATTTTTACCTAGCTTACAGATTAGGTTCTTCAACTGCCTTGTAGATTGAACGTTAGCATCTCTGTTAAAACTAATGCACTTTTTGTCCTTGTAAACCTTCTGTTACAACACACAGGGAATACATTAACAGTCAACTGCAAGTGGAATACATGGGATGGGCTAAAATTAAGCTTCTTACAGCCAGGCAGGTGTGAGAGGAGTTGAATCTAGTATAACACCAAGACGGATCGCCTCGTCTGTCTTAGCTAAGTACGAAGATAATTCCTGAGACCGCTATAAAAATGTCGACGTTGCGCAGCACCGTTCTTCCCATAACTCGAGTTTCGACTCCAACACCAACTACAACGATTAATTTCTTGCATGAGTTCTGTATAAAAATTTCCTCGATTAAAAATGTTATACGTTTTATTTATGGTGTCTTAATTAGCCTTATATGATGTAATAAACCCCTTTACATGGGACATGCAATAGAAAACCAAGATTTTCTAACAGAAGTAAGCATTGCCAATTTTGGTCCGTGTGTCGCATGGCGGACATTCGATTGCACTCTTGGGTCTGACTGCCTACCTACAAATATGGGAACTCTTAAAAACGTCAATAGAAGAGGCTTTTTGGAAGTTGCCTCGGGCTCTATGAAAGTCTAATGGGAAGGCTATGCAAAATACGGCTGAGATAGCCGGCTCCACAGAAAGACCTTTCATTATTGGATGCTGTTTGGAGAGTGTAGCTCTTCCAGCAGCCACTGACTATATTGATTCGGCTCGAGAAAATTAGTTCGCTTTTGAATGATTGGCAAGAAAGAATGAGACCGATGGAATGGTCGATGAGTTGGTCAGAGAGATCGTTTAGACGAATAGATTGTTCTGTGGTAGACTGAACAAAAGATCAGAGAGCTTTACAACTGAAAATGCATCCGCAAAAAGAAATTTATGTTAGACAGAGAAGATAATAATGGAATCCATCAGCTTTGTCAACATTGCATGAAATAATATTGTGAGTCTTCATGCATTACCTACCCTAACACTAAAGCAACTGGCTCTTTCTGAGTGGATCTTCCATAGGTTAATTAATTCATGGGTTAATTGCTGTATTTCGGAAAGAAAAGCATGCAGATATTGTCTGCAAAACAAAGTAACCTGAGTCAACTTTAAAATTAGGCATCTAATCTTTTTTAGTAAGACTCTTCTCTGTAGAACAGTCTGACAACGTATGACAAGAGCACCTCTTAACGTCATGATGATGCAACGCTTTGTTTTGCAACTTAATTATTACACCTCAATTGTGTTAACTTAATTTCACATCTTAATTGTTACAACTTAATTGTGTTAATTACAGCACGTACACAACTTCATTGAGTGTTTGGCGGTCATCCTGAACTCTCATAGCCTTGATGAGGCATCAATCCCACTGCACTGGTCACAGCACAGTACGAGTAGAGTGAAGACAAGTAGAGTGAAGACAAGTAGAGTGAAGACAAGTAGAGTGAAGACAAGTACAGTGAAGACAAGTAGAGTGAAGACAAGTAGAGTGATGACAAGTAGAGTGATGACAAGTAGAGTGAAGACAAGTAGAGTGATGACAAGTA